>JAUPFT010000010.1:4397500-4997500 GCA_036936625.1 Parnassius smintheus behrii
ATCCACAAAATCAGCAGATAACGTATTTTCTTACCTTATTACTATAACGAAGTAGCCTACTGGGTTCTCTGTCACACACAGAACGCGACGTTGCCGCTTCGTGTTTGAGTACCTATTCGTCAATTATGGCTCCGGATCCACTTAGTCTAAGTAAATGTCGCATATAAATTTAATATACTCTGGATCTAAAAAATCATATTCAGTATGATTTTTTCGACCGTTGGTAGATCAACAAATGTTGGTCAAATCGCTGACGAGTATATTGAAATCCTGTTAGTGCAGATCCACCGACGTCACACGCGCATCAAGAGTGGATCAAAGTATATCAGTTTGTGCGACGAGGAGCTGAGCAAACACGTCAAATAGGTGGATCAACAATTGTTCTAACTTCTCACTGGATCAACATTTACCGTGAAAGGATGATTATATATATATACATATATATATATATATATATATATATATATATATATATATATATATATATATATATATATATATATATATATATATATATATATATATATATATATATATATATTTGTATATTACAGGTACCGACACCAAGTCCAGAATTGGAAGGAAATGAAAAAAGAGCCCAAACTGAATAATAAGAAAATTAAAAAGAGAGTATGTATCATATTAAAATGATATAGTTAACACATTTTGTATTTTCTTAAATGAAATTGTAATCAATTTTGCTTTCTATCATTAAGATTCACACCTGTTAACTCAGCACAGAGAGAATTATTTCTCTTGGCAAAATCTGCACGAAAGAAACAAATGGAATTTCAAGAATCAGAGTACAGACGGCGTGTGGAAATAATAGAGGCAGAACGTAAAATGCGACTGGAAGTATTAAAAAAGGAAAATGAATACTGGGGGAAAAACTTGCAGATCAAAATTAAGTTATAATTTTACAATTAAAAAAAATTATTAATAAACATGTCTCGTGTAACATTTATTGTGTTATTAAATTCATTGCCTTCCTCATTATCTTCAGTTTCAGAGTGTGCATAATCTGAAAAATAAATTATTATATTATTATGTGTCTCCTTTAAGATATCACTAGAAGGTAGGGCTATGTACATCTCGGGTTGGAAAATAAGTATTTGTATACCGTACCTCCTCCATCAATTTCATTCCGTTTGCTTGCCAAATTATGCAGTACAGCACAAGCTATGATTGTGGTTTTTATTGTTTCATATGAACCACGCATAACATCTAACAATATTCTGAATTTGCCTTTCCACACACCATAACACCGTTCTACTACATTTCTTGTACGTATGTGTTTGTCATTGTAGCGGTGTTCGGCTACGGTTTGAGGGCGTAAATCTGGAGTGAGCAGATATGGCATACAAAGATATCCACTGTCTCTTAGTAGCTTTCTACTAAATTCACCATTTTCAAACCCTCTTTTTATCTCACTCTCCCGGAAAATGCGGGCATCATGAGTACTACCTTTCCAACAACACACCGCATCATTGATTGTCAGGTCAGGGCCACAAACTACATGAAAATGAATGAGATATATTAAATAGATACCTATAAATAGCCTCATAAACAGAATGTTATAAGTACTGAAGTTAATTATAGCTATAATATAAAGAATGTTATTTATTTTGTTTAAGTTATAATTTGATTTTTACCTGTGTATTGATAGATAGATAGATAGATAGATAATTCTTTATTGTACACCAAATCAATACATAAACGAAAGAAGAAGAAAAAAAAATAGTTTCACAATGGGCAGTCTTATCGCTAAAAGCGATTTCTGCGATTTGAAGAAATCGCTTTTAGCGATAAGACCACCCGTCTTATCGCTAAAAGCGATTTCTTCCAGACAGCCTTTGGATGGACAGGATCGCAAAAAGTAGTAAATTGTATAAAAAAACAATGTACTTTACATGCATATACTTTTGTCCCACTTCATAATACAAATAACTCTAAGATAGGTAGTTGTTATTGTTGTTGATATTAAAATGTAATAATATTACCCTAATGGCATTGTAAATAGTCCATGTTTTGTGTATATTTTTTTTTCTTTTTTTTTTCTTTTAACTGTATTGATGAAATGTTTATAAGTTTTACTCACTTTCAATCCCAATTCACATTTATGGCCAAAACCTTACATAGTATTTATCTTAAATTTATAGCAACTGGATGTTACAAATAGTTTTGTGAGATTAATATGTACTATTTTTTAGTTTTTAAATATTAATAGATCTTTGCATATTTTTGAAAACATTCAGACTTGTTTTGAATTTTACCTATCTGATATGTTGATAATAATTTCCCACTGTTGTAAGTTTCTCTTTTAATTTTTCATACTACTTTTTAATTAAGTTTAATGTACACTGTTATGATAATCTTGGTTACTACTAGAATAAGCTACGATAATATTATATTACATTTTATATTGTTCAGTGGACTGGTCATACAATTCATCATACAGTTGTAATAGTTAATTGCAATGAGATCATTAATACACCACAATAAGTGTAGTTTTGTAATCTTGAAAGTAGTAGTGGAAGTAGTAATAAGTAAGTTTAGTGTTTTGATCTAGCAATTTTGTTTTAATTAAGTAGGTATGGTTATTTTTTTATTATTTTCTTTTTGCAATTTTGACTATCGCTCTTGTTACTTTCTTGATTCATTGATTCTGTCATAATATTTTGGTCACTTGAATGGCAGTGACAGATTACGGTTAAGGCAAAGGTATATGGACCATTAAGCCTTACTTACGTTGTTCTATACCCTAATGAAATTTTGCATTAGTTGTTGTTAAATATTACTTGGAATACTTTTATCCAGATTGTGTTATCTTTTGCCATGTTCGTTTTTTTATGTAAAATTGAATTTTTCGTGTTTTCTGCTTTGTAACTATCAGTCAACTTGAGGAAAGGTGGTGTGATAGTACCTTATATTATACATATAAATTATATTCTAGCATTATATATCTCATTATTTTTGTAAATATTTGTCTTAGGTATATGATATTTATCTTAAATTACTATGTCTGATGATGAAGTTTTTGTGTCAGCAAGTGATATGAGCTCGTCTTTTCACTCCGATGATGATGATTATAACTTTCAGGTCGCCCTAAGGCAACAAATTTCTGATACATTTATTAACTTTGTTCACTCTAATCTTAATATATGTCATATTAATGCGCAAAGTATTCCATGTCATTATACTGAATTATTGGCTACTTTCTCAGCTGATCTCGTTCATGCTATACTAGTGTCCGAGCCCTGGTTAAAACCTAATCTATGTTCTACATCATATGGTCTACCAGGCTTTGTACTGGTACGACAGGACCGAATTTTAAGGCGTGGAGGTGGAGTCGCTATTTACCTACGTAGTGATATAACCTTCAAAGTAATATCCACTTTTGATCAACAGGCTAATGACATGGAGTATCTGTTTCTTGAAATTAAGTTAAAGGGGGCCAAAGCTATTCTTGGAGTCGTTTACTCTCCTCCCTCTACTAATTATTTTTCCACTTTGGAATCTATCCTAGATTACATCTGCTCTGAGTACACAAATCAAGTCATTATGTGTGATTTCAACACAGACCTGTTAAAAAACTCCTCTAATTCTCAAAAGTTACGATCCATCATAAACTCGGTCAACCTCTCCATTCTCCCCCTTAAAGCTACTCACTCTAATTTTTTTACCGCGGATTCTTGGATCGATTTAATTATTACATCTTCTAATAAAGTTGCGAGTTATGGTCAGTACCCAGCTCCTGGTTTTTCGAACCATGACTTGTTATTTCTCTCATACAAATTAAAACCACCTAAACGTATCCCTCATACAATAAAGTTACGCAGTTATGCTCGATTAAATAGAGATAACTTAATTAATGATGTGTCCGCCATTGATTGGTCTCCAGTATTAAATACTGACTCAATTAATGATATAGTTATGGAGTTTTATTCTAAATTATTGAATATTTTCAATACACATGCGCCAGAACGCGAGGTTAAAATAAAACGTCCATCAGTACCGTGGATCACTAGCGACGTACGTCTGGCAATGAACAGGCGCAACAGACCTTTTGTCACATATAAATCTTGCCGTACTGTACATAACTGGGAGGCCTTCAAAAAGGCTAGAAATCGCTGCAATCAGGTGGTGAGGTCTGCTAAACGCCGATATTTTCATGATTTCCTAATTAATTCATCGCAATCGGAGACTTGGAAGTTCATTCACTCTCATGGTCTCAGTAAAACTACAAAACAAGTAATCTCAGATATTTTCTCATTAAATGATCTCAATGCTCACTTTTCTACAGCGGCTTGTCTCCCATCTCATATTAAAATAAAAACTATTTCAGATATTACTTCCATGTCATCCCCGCATACTGATTCTTTCTCTTTTTCTGCTGTCACTGAGAAGGATATTTTAAAAGTATTACAAAAACTTAAATCAAAGGCAGTAGGTCATGACAACATAGAAAGAACCATGATATCATATGTTTCAGATCATATTGTACCAATTTTAACCTCCATTATAAACCGCTCATTGCTTACTGGGAAGTTTCCGTTATGCTGGCAGAAGGCTTTTGTTCTCCCTCTTCCAAAAATATCTATGCCCAGTGCTCTCAATCACTTCCGGCCTATATCGATTTTGCCGTTTTTGTCAAAAGTCTTAGAAGCTGTAGCGCTCAAACAGATACAAACTCACTTAACCAAAAGCAACTTATTGAATCAACACCAATCAGGATTTCGACCTGGACATAGCACCACAACGGCGCTTTTAAAAATAACAGAGGATGTGCGTGATGGCATGGAGTTTGGAAAGTTGACGGTGTTAGTTTTAATAGATTTTTCTAACGCCTTTAATACCGTTGACCATGATATTCTCATCGCCATCTTGTCTTACATAGGTTTTTCCTTATCAGCACGGAATTGGGTCTCCTCCTATCTTCGTGGTCGCCAGCAGGCAATTCGGGTCGATGGTATGGTGTCCGATTGGGGTGAATTAACCAATGGTGTTCCGCAAGGTGGTATTCTTTCTCCTTTACTTTTCTCTATATTTATTAACATGATCACTTGTAATTTTCGTTCTTCCTACCACATGTATGCCGACGACTTGCAACTCTATGCTCATGCCGATGCTTCTTCCATAAATAATGCTGTAACCGTGATTAACTCCGATCTTAACTGGATTCATAATTGGTCAAGAAGTTATGGGGTTGCTGTTAATCCAAGCAAATGCCAAGCTATAGTCTTAGGCAGTGCACGTCAATTAGGTAAACTTAATCACACATCGTTCGATCCTCTGATTTATAATGGCGAGGTAATTCCTTACAGCTCCCATGTTAGGGACTTGGGATTAACCTTGGATTGTTCACTTACTTGGCGCAGTCATGTTGGGGAAGTTAGCCGTAAAGTTTGTACTACTTTGAGAAAATTGTACAGATATAAAAATATCTTACCGCCTTGTACGAAGAAACTTCTAATTCAATCGCTAATTCTTCCTATGTTTGACTATGCTGATGTGTGTTACTTAGATGCAGACAAATACTTGGTCAATAAATTGGATCAGCTTCTCAACAACTGTATCCGTTTCATTTACGGTCTTCGAAAGTATGACCACGTCTCTTTCTATCGCTCTCAACTTAAATGGTTAAATATCCCACAACGCAGGAGCCTTAGAATTCTTAGCACTCTGTTCACTATTCTTAACGATCCATTGGCCCCAGAGTATTTGAAATGTAAGTTTCAACACCTGGGTTCTTCCCATGATTGCAATCTTCGCTCTCGTAACAATCTCGTGCTCCATACTCCCTCTCACCGTACTGGTTTCCTCTCAAACTCTTTCGTTGTTACAGCTGTAAGACTCTGGAATGCGCTTCCTCTAGCAATAAGAAAATCCCCCAACAAGTGGATTTTTAAAACAAAGGTAAAAGAACATTATTTGGGTTCATCTGACACATAAATATATAAATAATCTATAGCATTTAATCTATTATATCTATTGTATATGTATGTATATACGTGTGTATATGTGTGTGTATGTATGTATACGTATATATGTATGTGTATGTGTATGTATGTATATATATGTATATATAATTAAGTTTGAGCTATGAGTATATATTTGTGTGATGTGTGTGTGTGGGGGGGGGGGTATGTGAAATTTATCAATTTTAGGTTTCATCTTAGCCCACTGCAGTACACACATCTCCCACTAACTTTCCGATTGGCTGGTAGAAAATGCCATATGGCATTAAGTCCGCCGTTTGTACCTTTAATACAATAAAGTGTAAATAAAAATAAATAAAAATAAATAAATTGTGTGGTTTGCTGATGCAGAAACAATATTTATTAATACCTATAAACATATTTTATATAATATAATTAGAAATAAACAACAAATAAATACAAAAAAAATACGAATGTATACTACATATATAGATGGCACAAACTCAAAGATTAAGATAGTGACTGTGTACAAGTTTCTGAAAAGCAGGTAAAGACTGGGCGCGTCTCACTGACAGAGGTAGGCATTCCATAGACGGACTGCTTGGATACTAAACGACCTGTCCATAAATTTGCTATTATGGGCAGGCATTTTTAATGTAAAATTCTTTGATGATCTCAAAACTTTCGAATGGGAATAGTGAAGGAATTCAAAACGATCCTTAAGATAAAAAGGATAGGAAGGATTAAGGAGAACATTGTAAATAAGTGACAGAATATGAGCATTCCGGCGAAGACGGATAGGAAGCCACTTGAGCTTATTACGAAAACAAGATACGTGATCATATTTGCGCAAACCAAATAGAATCTTATACAAAAGTTTTGAAGACGCTCAAGTTTATCAAGTTGCTTCTCAGTGAGATCAAGATAGCTGACATCTGCATAGTCCACAATTGGGAGAAGAAGTATTGATATTGAAGTGTATTGATAGAATAATGGCCTTTTCTATTTAAAAATACAGACCAATTTCACCGCCTACTCTTCTTATTTTACATGAGTGCAGTCAATAGCTCCTATTATATGAGGAGACCCACAAACATCGGCAAACTCTCTTTGTACACAACTCTGTTCAGCAAGTGTTGTGGGCATTTTTATAAATTCAGAGCTCTTACCAGCTAATGCACGACCAACTCGTTTACAGAGGCGAGACATGGTTGGTTGACTTATGCCGTGCAATTCTCCGCAGTCATCGTGTATCTGTTAATGTAAAATTAAACTCAGTAGATGTACAACTACCTACCTTAAACGTTCATGAAAGTAATATTGATGATATTCATTCAAGTAGGTAATAAATTCTATGATAATTTATGCACTCACCTCATGCCGCCGCCAGTGCCTAATTACAGACATTACTTGAATGTGGACAGGTATCCGGCCACCTCTTGCATCCACAGCTATGTCATCCTTTACGAGATTTATTATTTTCAACGTGTTTTCTTTGGAAAATAGTATTTTTTTTCTAAATTCCACAAGATCATAGTCCACTAGAGAATCCACCCTGGGCTTATATACTTTGAGTTCGAGGGCGCACATATTCTTGTATATCTAACAAATCCTGCTCAAAATTGTATATGTCGTCATGTCAAAATCAAAATCATCCATTACGATAATATAAAAATCACGTCACCAAAACCAGTGTCAGAAAATACGTCAATAGCAAAGCAATTTGGCAATGAAATCTGCCACACGAAAAACTATCTGTTCATTGCTAGGGTTTTCGTCCACCATTTTGTTAATTAAGCTTTTAATCAAGGGTGTGAGGGCGTTTAATTTGACAGCTAGTTAGGAAAGGATGATTAACTCTAATCATTGTTTATAAATGCAAGTTTTTTTTAAACAATAGTTTAAAGTGTTCTTTAAAGTTAAATAACGTTTATGAATACGGGGGTAGTCATTAAAGAGCCCACTTTTTAATATAAAGCATAAATAATTGTTATTATCAAAATTGTTTTCTTATTTAGATGAATATTTTAGAATTAATTATTGATTTTCTGTTGTGCCTTATATTTGTTGTATATTGTTCGTCCGAAATGAACAAACTGTTGTTACTATACTTTTTATTTGTACAAATTGTGACACTAAAAAATTATCGTATCTTAACTTATCTAAGTAAAAAATTACTCATTAAGAATTACTTGTTATCTATGTTGAAGGAAAAAATATTCTATACTCGTATCCATCTGTCTTCTCTTTACTATACTGACGGGATTAAGGGAGGTAGTAGATTCCCTAAAGCTGTGGCTTAAGAGAATTTGTTACATGAATCTACACGAAAAAGATTATAATAGAGATTTTTTTATAACTTCCTTCGCGTGCAGTGTCATCACATGCAACTCCTAAGCAACCACTGTTAAGCAAATACTAAAAACTAAGCTCTGACAAGCCACTGAAGGCAGTAAATCCGTCTTGATACACTGAAGCCGATAACCAAAGACTAGTGATTTGAATTACAATTACCAGTGCAAATTTGCTTGCGTCGGATTAGTAAACTCAGAGTATAGGTTCTCATTACTTATATAGGCAAAGATATTAACGATTTTTAAGAAGTATTTTTTACTTTAGTTTCTTTAATTCATATCAATTTTCAATTATTGAGGTGACGTCACAAATGTTGTGCTCACCTATAGAGTCATTGCTTAACTCTTCTATGTATATAGTCTGTATTGTTAATATTTATTAATAAATGTATATTTGATCGTATTCCTGGAAAACCCAAAGCAGAGGATGCGGTGAGTGCGGCGAGCACTTGGTAAATCAGCACTAAAATTTCAACTGACAACATCATTGGTGTTTGCGGCGATGGCCCGAGCTTTTATTTCCGTGTTCTTGGTCTTTACAAAAATTGATATTTGCTGTCCAGTTTTATAATTTACATGCTAGTTTGCATAATTCCTGGACTAACTGGATAAGACTGGCCTGTTGGTCTAGTGGTTAGTGACCCTGACTGCTATGCTGGAGGTCGTGGGTTCGATTCCCACCCAGGACAAATGTTTGTGTGATGAGCACGATCATTGTTCTGTGTCTGGGTGTAATTTATCTATAATATTTATGTATTTAGATATATATAAGTATGTTTATCAGTTGTCTAGTACCCATAACACAAGCTCTGCTTAGCTTGGGACTAGATGGCGTTGTGTGATAGTTGTGGAATATTATTATTATTATTCCCGCGCGACTTTGGTACTGAAAGCGACTCTAGTTTAAGCTTGAGATTAATTGTAAACTAGTTTTTGTAATAATATAGATCATGATCGTAATAATTCTCTTACGCCGCTAACACAAAATGAATCAATATTTCTAATTTTACCGAATTTCTACTATCTTGTTAATAAGATATTCAAAAGTTCTCTAATCCCTTAAAACTTCGGACATTATTGAAACGTAATTGAGTTCCCAGCTTCCTAGAAAGTTTTAACAAGTTTCCTTTTTCGCTATTGATAAAAGTTCATCTTAGGCGGACTGAAACGTTAAATTTTGATTAAACCATGCATAACGGCATACTAAATGTTAGTATGGATTTATAAGCAACAGGCTTACAGTAACATTTTTTGATTTATTTCTTTATGGCCATTACAGACGGCTTAAAATATCCACCAGGTACACCGTATTGTCCCGTGGGTGTCGTAAGAGGCGACTGAGAGAAATTAAAAATTAACGGGAGATGAGCAACAGGGTCTTCTTGATAACAACTCAAAACAACAAAAAATGCATTAGCCAATCCGCCTACTTCTTTGAGGAAGACATTTTTTTCTGCAGTGGTCTTTAGACTGTAACGAATAACGAAAATGTTCAAAATGCAAATGAGTTGTCACTCATCTGGTATAAAGAGTATACCTTGTTAGCAGTTCATAAAATTTGGATATCATTGTTACTGATTTTTTACGGTTTGGTCACGTAGAAAGAATGAATGAGGAAAGAGTGACAAAGCAAATTTATATGGCAGATGTGAACGGCCGAGTCGGGAAGGGACGCCCTAGAAAACAGTTTATCGATCAAATTGACGATATTTTGAAAATGGGCCACGTTAGAAGTACCCTTAACCGACGAGCATGTATGCGTAGATATATGGATGTAAATGAGGCGAAAGAGGTATGTCAGGATCGTGCCAAATGGAAGTCCGTATTCTCTGCCTACCCCTCTGGGTGACAGGCGTGAGTGTTTATGTATTTACGTATGATTTTTACGCAACTAATAATATGAAAATCTGTTAGAGAATATTTTGAATGAGGGATTCCGCAGCATAAAAATATAATATATATATATATATATATATATATATATATATATATATATATATATATAAAAAGAAAATACAATATATTAAAACATGCTTATGTGCATACCGAGTGATTGTTTCCTTGCATATTATACAAAGTAATCTATATTTGGTGTGATTAAACAGGCGATTAGTTAAACTTTTAATGTAGGTGATGTTGAGATACGTTAACTGTGTTTCTGTTACTGTTACAGCCTGTTAAAAGTCCACTGCTGAACCTATCATCCCTCCCATAGAGTGGGGATGCTCGCTACAGTTGCAACGACTGGCGAGCATTGTTGTTATAAGAAAATCACTGCTGTCCATCTCCAGGTTTGTTTTCCTCAGTCACCTCATACGTCACCCACGGGACGATATGAGGTTGTAGGTATTTTATAACGCCAATACTCTTTAAGAATGAAGACATTTAAAATGTTTCCATCTGTATTCACAGTCGCCGAACATTTGCATCATTTTACCGTTGCTGAATCTGTGATTCGCAAAATAAGGCCAAAATGGATGTGGCTTTATACTACTCTACGTCAGAGTTAAAGGTTGGTGAAAATTTTGGAATAATTTGAACCCTTCGTGATGCATTTCATTCTTTCTTAATACGCAGAAGCTACAAGACCTCTAAAGCTATCTTCGTTTGGAGATGGCTCCATGGGCTGCAGCAGCCACTTGCCATCGGGGAGACTGTTTAGCACTTTAAACCTTTAAAAAAACTAATGTCTTTGATCCCAACCATCAGGAAGATTTGCCATTATAGCCAAGCATTTCAAAATCTTTACATCAAAATGTTTAATTACACCATGGCATTCCATAATTTTACCTTGTCTTAACTTGGTAATATACTTACGTTTTGACAGTAAAATAGATACTGTACAGTACGATAAGATAAATACAGTAAGATAGATACAGATATAGGTCTATAGTCCCTAGATAGTAATGCAGCATGACATGCGTCTCGTAAATGATCATGCTGTATAATAAATGTCATCCTATATCATCAATAAATTTATTGCATTTTATGGCAGCCTATATAACAATGAAGAGGTCTGTTTCATCATCCTCTGTCGCCTCTTACACTATCTATAAGATGTTGATATTCGGTACATTACAAGTATCTAACGCCGGTACTAAACTACGATCTGTAACAAAATGAATACTTTCTTCATAAAATAATGATAAAATGTCGATGTCTATGCAGCCAGCAAACATTTACAAGAGGATCGACTGTATGCTTATTTTAATCACAACTTTTGTAAAAAAGAACGCCAAACTGATTTGATACTTCGATGTCACAGTACTAGTTACGAGAATTTTCAGTCACACGTAAATCATAACGAAGTGACGCCCGCAATCACCGAAGCATAAATACATCAAGCCCAGTACTCTATATATTTTCGAAGCTACGCTGAGTGGAGAGACATTATTCAATTATATTCCCGTGTTTCTCGTTCGTCTCCCGGGTTTCTCGTTATCATTGATTGACAGTGGGAAGTCGAGATGAGGCGTACATAAAATGTCGTATATTTTGTGATAGCAACTACGAACTTACTCGTAGATTACCCTGTGGTGATGACGTATATAACTTATCATTCCATTTCGTCTCGTTGGTATCGCAAAAATTAACAATGAGAAAAACGTTGAAAGGCATCACAGTCTTCGATACATATATCAATAATTAAACTAAATCATATCGACGCCTCCAAGCAAAAACTGGTGATGTGCTATTATGAAATTTTTACTGTTTTGTCACATTCGTAATCTATAGGTTGGAAAACACATTGGTATTTTTTCAGATTTTTTCTAGCTTTACGTACGGAGATATAATAAATTAAATTTCATCGCCTGTGCCGTAGACTTGACCATAATGAGACCACACTTACTCTATCAACATATTACCCATACATTTAAATAATACAATCTTTTTAATGACCCGAAAAATATCATACCGTATCAATACAAAAACATTTATTTGTGTCCGATTTAGTAAAGTAATCATTGCACACAATTGTATTTATTGGCATAAACGCATGATAATAAAGTGCTTAATTTTTAGAGATTTATAGAGATTATCACAATTTTTATATAAACTTAATCATAATTAAATTAATTGAACTTGCTCAAAGGTTAATAAATATTCAATAGGGTAAATGTTAATAAAGATCATGAAATTCAACATTATTTTGTCAAAACTATAACAACTTTAATAATCAATATTATGTAAATACAGTATATCTGATTCTAGAGAAATTTTCCCTTCATAAAGACACATCGGAAGACGTGCCCTATATAAGAAAGGTGTTGCTAGACGTATGATATTAATGAAATTTTGATAAACTCACTTATGTGTTTTTGTGGCATATAATATTGCCTTTCAATCATTTCCTTCGTCCACTATAGACACAGATACCGAGGTATCTCTTCAAGTGATCCAGTTTTGCCAATTTTAGTACGAAATAGTGTTATTGATATTTCTAAATTCAATCCCACGAAAGCAAAGCCGCGGTTAAAAAACTAGTCATAAAATAAAATAATGAAAATATACTTTATACTTATACCTACCCTTGTCAAGTGGGTGGGTTTGGTCGTTAAGTTTTAATGAAATTTTGTGTTCTATCTAACTAGTTCTATGTTTCTTTTTTCTGCCTCAAAATGTACCGCCCCCGAAAATTAAAGGCCGCAGCCGAAAAGATATCCGCGTATATAGCTGAGTTGAAGTAAATAAAATAAATTAGTTAAATTTGTCGCTGAAAAACCTCCCTGTCCGGACACGAGCAGCCCAATAATGAAAATGAAACGAATTACATAAAATAAAATGAATAATATTTTAAAAAGTGATTGAAACATAAAAAAAAATAGGAATAAAGGAATATTTTTTACAACTATTAAATTATTTTCACTGGTGACCGCCTAAAGGTCGAAATTTAGTTAAAAAAAACACAAATCTTTTTAAAAAATATGAACTTAACTCTTTTTTGCATTGACATATCTCTTTTAAATAAGGAACATTTGAAATCACGCAAAGTTCACAGCTTATTTAGTCAATCTGTAAATAATTATTTGTAGGTAACTCAAACCACAGAGTACCTTTTGACTCAAACAATCTGTAAGTAAAATTGTGGCAATAATCCCCATCTTGTGACCACAGATTAATAAGTGTTTGGCATATTATCTGTGACTGATTTTGAATAACAGGTTGGCACAAGGCGGCACGCAAGAAATGATCTCTTCTTATTTTTTAGTATAATATTAGTTATTTTTATTAAGTAATTAAGTCTTTAACAATGAAATTATATTAAAATAAAAAAATAAAATGAAATTCTAAATTCTACATTTTAAATAAACTGTTTAAATTAGAATACTTTCAATAATTTTGTAAATTTTATTATTTTCCTAAGCAAAAAGTCACATTGTTCATAATTTGCGTCGTAAATACATTTTTCGTCAATATATTTTACATGTACACTAAGGATTAGCTCCTTTATATCGAAATTTATGTCGATATTTATCCTGAAGTACCCGGTTGACCGAGCTTTGCTCGGTATTTTTCGCTCGATTTTTTTAATTCGTGTGTTTTGGAAATTATATTTAGATACAAATTACATACTGATGAATTATAAATAATATTTTTTGATCTTAGCGACATAACAGAAAAAACTGAACTGGTTATTTGAATAAAAAATCATGAGTGCAATTATTTTTATTTAAATTTTCGTGTTTTTAAAAAATACTAAAAAAAGGGCTCGAAAAAAATATATTTTCTCAAAAAAGAAAGAAACTTGAAAAAAAAAATAAAAAAGTCGGTCGGTCGGTCTGGGCTCGAACCGGGGTTTTACGATTTTGTGACCGCCCATTATACCAATAAGCTATTTATAATCATTACCAAACTGTCAAAATTTACCTTCTTATTCTAACTATATTGTAGCAGTTTTTAATTGCCTAAAAACACGGACAAAAAGACATTTTCTAAAAATAAATCTTAGCTAGATCGATTTATTATCCCCGAAACTCCCTGGACACTAAATTTTATGAAAATCGTTGGAGCCGTTTCCGAGATCCCGATTATATATATATATATATACATATATACAAGAATTGCTCGTTTAATAGTATAGGATATTTATAATAAATTGATAGACTTACAGCCTTTTTACGTTGTTCTGACTTCTGAGCAGGTGTTGTTCAAACCCATAATTTCTTTTTTTACTTCTTCTTTTGAAGTCGGAAGAAGAAACATCGTGTTTGGTATAAGTTTGTTCTTAGTAGTTGTTTTTTTTTTGTATTATTTGTCGTAAGGTTTTTTGTAATAGTCAATTCAATAAAGTGGTCATTAAAAGCTGATGCTATGTCAAAAGGATTTGTCAATTGTCTTTTTTTTATTTATTTTATTTATAATATTGTCACATTTTAAACCACTAATATCCTTTTTTATTACATTTCATTTCGCTTTGCATTTTTTTTATTTTTATTTATATATTTTATGTGTGAATTCCTTTTGGTGCTATTAATACATTTTTAATACTTTCAAGGCACTCCCCTTGTTGCCTCAGCCAGTATCGGAATCCTCGGCGTCGACATATCGAGTGACGTGCAGTTTCGTGGTCACTTGGAAGGGAAGGCCAAATTGGCCTCTAAAAAGCTTGGCGTGCTCAGCAGAGCGGGGCAGTATTTCATGCCGGCACACCGCCTGCAACTTTACAAGGCGCAGGTTCGACCGCACATGGAATACTGTTCCCATCTCTGGGCTGGGGCTCCCCAGTACCAGCTCCTTCCACTTGACCGCATCCAGCGCAGAGCGGCTCGAATCGTCGACGACCGAGTGCTTTCCGATCGGCTCGATTCACTGGCGTTGCGAAGAGATGTTGCATCTCTTTGCGTATTTTATCGCATCTATCACGGGGAGTGCTCTGAGGAATTGTTCGGATTAATCCCAGCCGCCAAATTTCGTGAACGCACGACACGGCAAACGTCCCGATACCATCCACACCATCTGGATGCTTGGCGGTCCACCACTGTACGTTTCACAAGGAGCTTTCTTCCACGTACAACCTCTCTGTGGAATAGTTTATCACCGGCGATTTTTCCGGACCGATACGACCTGGGGACCTTCAAGAAAAGAGCTTACTCCTTTCTAAAGGGCCGGCAACGCACCCGCAATTCTCCTGGTGTTGCGGTTGATCATGGGCGGCGGTAGTCACTTAACATCAGGTGAGCCGCATGCTCGTTTGCCCCCTCTTCTATAAAAAAAAAAAAAAAAAAAAAAACATTGTACAATTTCGGTGCTCCTCTACTACGTGTCTGAGGTCCCCTCACAGCCGCATAACTTGTACATGTACGACACCAATCCTCGACATCGTCACGATAATGGACCCAGTAAAACTGTTCTCGGACCTTCAGTAGAGTTCGTTTACCTCCCAGATGGACTCTTGAACGACCATTATGGCACAGCTGTAGAACATTCGGCACTTTAGCTTTAGGGACAACCATTTGTAAACGACAGCTGTCTCCTCGACCATTGTCCCATTTACGGCACAGGACTCCATCCTGAAGCAGCAAGCTGTCCCATTGGGCCCAATAACTTTTCGTGGTTGAACTCATCGCTGAGACGTCCCTCCACTTAGGCTTGGTAGCACGGGCCTTCATCCATCCCAGAATCGGCTTGATGTCCGGATCTTCCTGCTGTGCATGTCGTAGGCTTTCCTTCCACCCGTTGCTGAGGTGGTCTGTCCTGAGCATCCTCACGGATATCACCTCCTTACTCTCTTGCCTACTACAATGGTTGCAATCTTCAGGACAAGGTCTTCTTGACAATGCATCTGCGTTGCCGTGAGATTTCCCTCTGCAGTGTCTGATAGTAAAGTCGTATTCCTGTTGCTGCTGGGCGGTGCTGTTAGCCGCACTTCTTCTCTGAGACCGTTCAGCTTCCCTTCCTAGGGTGTGCTTTGGGCAGCTGGACCGAAGATGGCCCCATTCCCCACAGCCATAGCACCTAGGGCTGTATCTTTTATTGTGGTCGCGAACCGTAACTGCTATAACTTCCCTAGCGTGAGGTGAACGATGATCCTGTCGCCGCCAGGCGGTGCCGTTAGCTGCACTACCCTCTCGAGGTCGATCGACTCTCCTTTCCACGGTTCGCTTAGGGCAGCTGGATCGAAGATGGCCCCTTTCCCCACAGCCATAGCACCTAGGGCTGTATCCTTTGTTGCAGTCGCGAACTGTAGCTGCTGCAACCTCCCTGACGCGATGCGAACGATGATCCTGCCGCATGGCTTCCACCTCCAGTGCATGGGCCAAGGCGTCCTTAAGCG
The DNA here is from genome assembly GCA_036936625.1 of Parnassius smintheus behrii. Lineage (NCBI taxonomy): Eukaryota > Metazoa > Arthropoda > Insecta > Lepidoptera > Papilionidae > Parnassius > Parnassius smintheus. Next base: position 4,414,069 of record JAUPFT010000010.1, read on the forward strand.
TCTCCTGGTGCCCGAGCCTCACAGCAGCTCTGACTTCCAGGTCGCGGATGCCGTCGATGAATGTCTGCACCAGGTTCCCTTCAATGAGCGCAGGTACAGACCGGTATGCTTTTCGCACCAGCTTCTCCACCTCTAGAGCCCACTGCTGCAGGTTTTCGTTGACCGACCGACCGTTGGGAGACACCAATTGTTACGAGCTTGAGGTTCGTGACAATAAAAATTGCCGATAGAATTACCTAAATTAACACTTTAATTTACTTTACACAAATTAAAGTTAAAAACACTAATAATTAAACGCACTAATTCACTTAATTCCGCTCCGAAGCTTCGCTTGCGTCGCCGAGTTCAACTCTGCCTCGATCGCATCTTGCGCCACCTATTTATTTAAATTAGCAAAATATCCGGAATGTTCAGGTAAACACGCGCAAGGTACCGAGAGTTCGAGTATAGATTTTCTAGAAACTTAGTTCTGGTGGCGTTGTCGGTCGAAAGATTTGTTTTGTCATTCTCTGCAAAGCTCCCCTCGCTCTTCGTTCCTGACACTAGATGGCGCTAGTTGACTTATTCACACAACACTAGGACATGACAAATTGTCGTCGAAAGGGGCAGAACAACGTGTGCCTGGCAAGCTAGAATATATATGTATATATATACAGTGTGTCCGGTCACGGACTAGCGATATTTTAGGTACTTATAATACAGCTATTTTAATATAAAAATACACTACACACTGAGGTCTAATCCCCTCCCCCTCTATTTGGCAGCCATTTTGTTTTTTTCTTGAGATATTCTCTACGCGTTTACGAAAAAAGTCATATCTCCGAAAGTTTTAGTCTTACTGAGATAAAAAGTAACTCATTCGGAGGCCAATAATACTGTTTATCGTTTACATTATCAAAATTTTTGTTAACATACTCGAAACATTGAAGAAAAAAAAATTTACTTCAAATAAATATCAAAAAAATATGCTAATCGGCAAATTATTGTAAATTACTGCAAAAACAACCTCGTTTACCCTTCTTATTTTTATACTAGATCGACAGATTTTGAGTTAAGTTACAATGCAACATAAAGTCTACAGCTGTATGTTTATTACTTTAAGAATTATTGTTGTTTGAACATGGCGTATGCCCAAACACAATAGGCCTTTGTTAAGTGACAACTGGCACTGCCTGCCTAGGAGTAATAGTGTTCTGTGCTGCCTGCTCTCAAATTAAACTAATTATATATGATGATTCTGATTCTCTGATCTCTAATTCATCATCTCTAATTCATCGAAGATCATAAGTAATCTCAGATTACTATTACTCCTTGTCATTTAACAAAGACCTTTTGTGTTTGCGTATATGCTATGTTCAAACAACAATAATTCTTAAAGTAATAAAGATACAGCTGTAAATTTTATGTTGTATTGTAGCTTAATTCAAAATCTGTCGATCTAGTATAAAAATAAAAAGGGTGAACATGGTCATTTTTGCAGTAATTTACAATAATTTGCCGACTAGCATATTTTTTTTGATATTTATTTGAAGTTAATTTTTTTTCTTCATAGTTACAAGTATGTCAACAAAAATTTTGATAATGTAAACGATAAACAATATTATTGTCCTCCGAATGAGTTAATTTTTATCTCAGTTAGACTAAAACTTTCAGAGATATGACTCTTTTCATAAACGCGTAGAGAATATCTCAAGAAAAAAACAAAATGGCTGCTAAATATAGGGGGAGGGGATTAGACCTCAGTGTGTAGTGTATTTTTATATTAAAACACTTTATATATATATATATATATATATATATATATATATATATATATATATATATATATATATATATGTATATATATATATGTATATATAAGTCGCCAACGGTGACTTTGCGTGAAATTGATAATATAAAATAAATTATATGATTATATTCATATGGACTAAGAGTTCGTGAATGCCAAACCTTATTTTATAAATATTTTGTCCTTATTTTATAAAAGCTGCAAGTTATTATACTCGTAGTAGCTGTTTATGTGATAGAATCATACGGCAGCCATATTGTTGCTACATCACGATTGCGTCTACTAAATCGATGCCGCTCTGACGGAATACAAGCGTAAAATATGTTCTGTTATTGTTTCTTTATTCTATATACTATGCTATTCAAATATTTACCAAGCATAATAACGAGGATACTGTTGATCGTGGTAGAGGCATGCAGTAGCTGCATTACGATTGTAGCACGAATGGATCGGCTTGACCGAGAAGGATCCCGCTTTCACAGATTACTAACGTAAATAGCAGCTGGATGCTACTGATGTTTCGTATCAACACTAAGATGAATGAGAATAAGTTTGTCATTAGTGAAGTACATGAGCTTCTGTACGGACATCTGTTAGTTTCGTTGTAGTTTTTAAAAACACCTTCACCGCTCCCGTTAACTTGACTAGGTACTCTTAAGTTATTTCTTCGCGTATCATAGTAAGTGCTTATTCTAGACTGTCAAGGTTCTCTGATTATTAATGAATTTACGCCTAGAGGAGTAGTTCCGGCATCGCTTTTAGCTTCCTTTGTTATGATTCCCTTGTCAACGTGGACATAGATTTATTCGGATGATTTGTTTGTAGGTCTCTAACCATTTATCTTGAGTGATTTGTGATTTTAATTGAACCCTTATTGGTAATTTTAAGGACAATGTCGCTAGTACGTTGTTTTAGCTTACTTCACTTGAGGGGGTTGTTTTGGTAATATTCTTATTACATTGATCACACTGAGCCATGTTGATCATATTTGTATGTACGTAGAAAAAAATATTAATAATAGATCACTTAGGAACGTGTTACTCTATCGAGCGCTGATCGATGAATGCCTATGAGTAGCCCTCTTTAAAAAATGATTTGTCTTCCTAGGTTACTCATAGTAGCCTCCTATTGGTACTCGATATTCCCAGTCCTGTATTAAATTCCCATTTAGTAGACCGCTAGCTCATCTAACACTTTCATTATAACATAAAGGTTACAGACTAGATAGGTTTCACCCAAATTCAGAAGACTGTGAAACCTACGTGGTGGCGTGCACATATATGGAGAAATGACATGAGCATCCAGTCATGTTTGAAAGCGTTATGGAGCGAGGAATTAGTCGCTATGGTTCAGCGTATATTGGCGGACTTGTTAAAATAATTTTATTTTGCAGAGATGCGGGTTTCCTCATAATGTTTTCCTTTACCACGGAGCACACAGTAAATAACTGGTAAAAATAGAATCTGAGCTGGGTTTGAAAACTTACAACGAGCATAGCCCTTTTTAAACATGGGAAAATGTATACGCATGCTCGCCTCGCGGGTCAAGGAAGGGTTATATCGGACTCGCATCGACTTATATCCCATGGTGTTCCACCTTTGTCACATATTGGCAGGGTTCGGGGAACGCTTTCTCACGTATCCGCGGCCTCACCGGCCCTTCTCGTTAGAGGACTTAACCTCCCCTTTTCCAGCGAGTATAGCCCCTGAGCTATTACGGCTACTTTAACGTTACCGTTACCGTTACAGTTTATTAAAATCCACTGCTGAACACAGATCTCCTCCATGGATTGCCTCATATGGGGTATATTTTCCATAGTTTCCACGCTTGGCAAGCGAGTTGGATAGCGCAGTTTTTATTTTTTTTATTTTAGTCGTTGTTAGAAAGACGCTGGCGCCCAGTTTCTGATTTGTTTCCCTCTGTCGCCTATTACGATATCCACAGACTACTTTGCTTTAAAATATTTAAAAAAAAAAACAGTAGTGGAATATTCACGGCCTATAATTAAGATGTGCTTGCAAAGCTTGCAAAAAAAGAGCCGATAATAAAACATTTACAAATATAATTGTATACTTACGCCGTTATAATTTATATTTAAGAAAATAATTGGATCTTTTGAGACCCTTCAAAAAATTTCAAGCTGAAGCAATTTTAAACGAGTTAATGAACTAAAGACGTCAATTTGTCAGTTTTACTCAAGAAAATCTTTTATAAGGAGTTGCGTAATCAATGTTATTAAGTAGTGAAGAATTAAATTAATGTATTCTTCTTACCGACACAATTTTAACTTTTTTTTTAAATAAAGTTGAAGTGATTAACGAAGTTACAATCCACCTGATGGTAAGTGACGACATAACCTCCAAACTTCCTATACTTCAAATAAAGAAGGCTGGCGTTGGCCTCTAAGGAACAATATGGAATGCATTTAATTTTACTGGTACTCTATCTTTGTACCTTTATACCGGAACACAGCAGTATACACACTGTTATTTTGGTAAAAATAGGCACGAATGCAGTATCTATCCAGTCGGACACATATTCATAGAAAGAGTCCTTTTACGAAGAAAATTTTATATAAATTATGCTAATGTGAATATTAAGCATATATTTTTTTAAACTTTACTTTTGGACGTAAGAAATCAAAATTTTATGTGTCAAACGTCAACTTGTTCTTCAATCTACTACCGTTTTAATCATTTGGAATTGATTCCTCTGTCCATAATAGAAACGGCGTAGCAAACAATACAGATATCTTATTTTTTGTAATTAAAAAGATAAATAATAATGCTACGCCCTTTCTTCGTCACTGTCATCATCATCGTCATCCCGCGTGCAAAATAAGAGACAGAAAGAGAATGTGCTCGCTTAGAATAAAATTATGCAAACGCCAAATCACATAATTGCTAATTACGAGATTGCGTAGAAGAATAAAAAAAATAATTCGTCACGATTTGAGATAATTTTATTATCTATCTACAGTTCCATAAGGTTTCAGAGATCTAATTCTAAATGAGTGCAAACTAGGTTTTTTTGGTTATTTTTTTATCGAGAATTTTTTAATGAATCGCTTTCGCATTTATCGTTTTTGCTTCAACAGATTTGAAGATTATAAGTCCAAGTTTAATGTGTCCAAATAGCAAACCGGACTTAAGGGTCTTATAGATACCGAGATCCAGATCGCTTAATATCACCAAAACAGCATTATGCGGACTCTTAATGGCATTAATGTGTTCATGAAAACGTAGAGGGCTATCGATTATAACTCCTAGTTTTACTCTCTCAGCTTGACATAGTAGCATTCAGGTATCTGCATTATTAAAGGAATTTAAACACGAGTGACTTACGATGGTATGTGGTAGAGATGATGTGGTTAATGTGTTATTTTTTAATCTTAACGGGATAGTTAGTCATTTGTATAAATAGAACAAATATCCTCGCAATAGTACACCGATCCCTACCAAGGATGATTCACGCGGCTATTGAAATTAAAAAACATCCTTATTTCAATAGTGAATACGGCTGGGTGCTTCCTTATCTTACCTTCTGCTTGGGATACCATATTTAACAAAATTAAATCCAAACTCAAGCATACTACTTCAAGACTTCAAGACACAGTAAGCTCGTTCTGCGTAGATCGAACCCAAAATTAATATTTAAAAATTGAAGGTAGCATTCGTTAAATGTGACACTGGGACGTCAAACACCTCAGTCCTCCATGACAATAGGCGCTAGAAAGTTCCCGAAACGCTGAGAATTAAAAAAATTAAAATTAATCGCAATATAAACCGTAAAATTAGTTTTATTCCATGAGATTTACCTATTTTATAAACCTTTTAGAATTATTAATGTCTTACTTACTTACTTACTTATCGTCACGCACAATCCCTGACGGGGTAGCCAGAGAGAACAGATCGCCAAGTGTCACGATCCTTACATACCTCTTTCGCTTCTTTCAGGTTCATTAACTTCTTCATACATGCACGTCTAGGTATCCGAGTACTCTTGACCCTCCCCTCTTCGAGCAATTTGCTCACATGGTCTTCGAAAGTTAGTCTCGGTCTACCTCGACACCTTTTAATATTTACTTTCGCTCTATATATTTTCTTCACCATTCGATCTTCACTCATTCGTTCAACGTGTCCAAACCATTGGAGTACGCCCCTATCAATTTTTGTGATAAGGTCATCTTTCAATCCTGCCATATTGCGAATCTCTTCATTTCGCTTTCGGTCGGCTGTGGTAACGCCACACATTTTACGAAGAGATCGCATCTCCACTGCATTCAACTTGCTTTTATGCTTCTTCTGGCATACCCAGGTTTCGCTGCCATATAACAAAGTCGGTGCCAACACTGCGTTATGTATTGCAAGGCGTGCACTCTTCACCACGCCTTGCCTTTTTATTAATGCATTCAGGGCACCATTGACTTTGTTTCCGGCAGCGACACGCCTATCCACATCTAAATCACATCTTCCATCCCGGCTGAAAGCACTCCCCAAGTATACAATTTCATTTACCTGTTCTAGACATTCCTGATTTACCCATATTTCACATTTCGTTCTCTCTTCGTCCTTTTCAAATACCAGAACCTTAGTTTTATTAGCATTCAAACGGAGACCTTTAATTTCACATTCCTCTTTCATACACGTAACTAATGCCTGCAGTTCTGCTTCTGATGGTGCAATAAGCACTGCATCATCAGCATACAGCAGACAATTAACTTTTATGTCACCCAATTTCACACCCAAACAGCTATCTTTCAGCTTCTGTAAACAGCTGTCGAGATACAGTATGAACAGCCAGGAAGACATGACACAACCCTGTTTTACGCCCGCTCGTACGCTAAACATGGATGACAGGTCATGCCCTACCCGCACACAGGCTTTACAGTCATAGTAAAGTGACTGCACAGCCCTTAACAATCGACCATCCACACCATATCCCGGCAACAGTTCCCACATTTTCTTCCTTATAACCTTATCAAATGCTTTCTCCAGATCCACAAAAGCACAGAAAATCCTCTGGTTAACATTCAGAAGCTTCTCCGTGATCATGCGGAGAGAAAACATTTGATCCGTGCATCCTCTTCCAGGTCTAAATCCGCATTGTGCCTCCCATAAGAATCTTTCCGATTTCTCTTGCATCCTGCGTGTCAAAACCTTCGAATAAACTTTACTTGCTAAACTGGTCAAGCTGATCGCCCGATAGCTCCCGCAGTCAAAATGTGAACCTTTACCTTTATATAAAGGCACAATGACCGCGGATCGCCAATCATCCGGGACATCTCCCGTCCGCCAGCACAAATTGCACAGCAGATGAAAGCTGTCCCAGACGCGAGGCCCACCGTACTTGACCATTTCAGCAGTAACTCTGTCTAGTCCCGCAGCCTTACCACATTTCAAACTTCGAATCGCACGTTCAATCTCTTTCATGCTGATGACCTCAGTGTCATCGAGGTCCGTATCTGGCGTGTCAGTCACGGCGTCACCCCCGGATCCTTCACTAAGATCATGACACGCATACAATTCTCTATAAAATTCCATCGCTGCATGACGTCCGATTTTTCTGAGAGGACGTCATTGGTTCTCGAAAGCACTTTGTTCATTCTTAAAGCCGTCGCACACTCCGGGACCTTCCAACCTCTTTCCAGAAGAGTTTGGAGTTTTCCCTAAAGTTGTGCGACAACCTCTCGTTCGCTTCTATTCTACACCTTTCACGTACTTCCTCAATCAATGTTTTCGCATGAACTTTCTGCAGCTTATATCTTTCTTTCATCTTCTCTCTCATATGCTCATCATTACTAGAGGCTAAGTAGTCTAACCATGCTTTTTTCTTCTTTTTTACAGCTTCTTTCACTTCGTCATTCCACCATGCATCTCTTCTTTTACTACTACCTCTTTTTGTCGTACCACATACTTCTTCCGCTGCACTTACCATTCCATCCCTAAGGTTCTGCCATATTCTCTCCACACATTCTTTCCTGCCATCGATGGTGTCAAGCTTTTCGGCTACCCTCGTGTGATATTTGTCCCTAGTATCCGCTTCCTGAAGCTTCCAGCTTCGGATGCGACAGACCGACTGTGGTTCTGTTACTGCCGTCCGGTGGCGCCAACCCGCGAACAAACCCCTAAATCTAGTAATTACTAGATAATGATCCGTTCCCAGGTCAGCACCCCTGAACACTCGTGTATCCATCACCTGTTTTCGCAGTCGGTCATCCACCAGGAACAAATCAATCATACTTCTCTCATTCTTTCTTTCTCTAGTGTACATATGGATCTTCCTGTGATTAAACATAGTGTTTGTCACAAGAAGACCCTTTTCCTTGCATACAGCCAGTATAAGCTTGCCCCCATCATTAACCCTTTTATCTCCAAACTTTCCAAGCACCGACTCGTATCCTGGTCGAGCGATGCCTACCCATCCATTCAAATCACCACATACAACAGTTCTTTCGTTTCCCTTAACCAAATCTAGAACTTCTCTTACATTCTCCCAAAACTCCTCCAGCTCAGCCCTGGACGACGAAGCTACCGGCGCATAAACAGCCAAAAGGAATAACTTCGTCAGTCCCATTTTGAAGCGAACCCAGAGAAGTCTTGAGTTCACAACCTTGTATTCAGTCATAAGGTCGACCAACCGGGACGACAACAGCACTCCCACTCCTTGGCAGTCGTACTCGCTTTCCGGGACTCCGGACCATATAGCTAACGTCCCGCCAGGGAGCTCTTCAATACCACTGCCTTTCCGTTTGGTCTCCGACATACACACGACATCTAATTCTCTTTCTTTCATTATTTCGATCAACTCATTCGTCTTATCTCTCATGCCTCCTCTAACATTCCACGTGCCAACTCTGCACTCCGTCCTCCACCTTCCGCCGTGTCGGGCTGTGCGTGACGGGTGGCGGTCCCCATCGCCGCTTTGCGCGCTGCATTCCACACCAACGGGGACGAGCTGGTGTGCGTCGCCTTGGGGGGACGCCCTAACCCTCGTTCGCATGGGTGCGCAGCTGTGTAGAATTGCAGCCCTGAAAAGGGCTGGCAGGGGTCGCGACGAGCACGCTTCTACAATGACCCCCTAATTAAAAATTATTAATGTCAATATCAAATTAGTCACTTAATTTTTCATCTTTCGGCAAGCATTTATATTAAATAAATAGTATTGTATAATATTGACGAGTTTGATTTAATTTAAAGTTTATTTTCTTTCTCTCTTTAGAAAATTTAAATAAAAGTCTGGTTTTTTTTCAAATGTTCCTTTACTACGAATTGGTCTTTTAGTTATCGTCGGACATGTAGCTAAGCATCTTTTTCATTTAATGTGTCATTGTTGATTTTTGTTCGCCACGTTAGATATGCTATATATTTTTTTATCGCCAGCAGTTTACCCCTGTCGGTCCCAACAACATTTGCTTGCACCAAATTTTCACCAAATTTTGCCGAACTCGGCAAAGAGATACAACTTTATCTCTTGAAAATTGGTATGGCGTCCATCGTACTCCTCGCACTATGCCCTTTCATTTAATACCCATATCGTGGGGTGCATAGATCAAACATAGTCCCTCATGTTTGGAGGTCCGCCGTATTTATCTAAGAATGACGTTACTTAGCTATCTGTGTATGGTCATCTATAGTAAACATGTATGGCTAATTTCGAGATATATACGAGCCACAGCATTCAATTACCATCATATGAACTATATGCTCGTTTAACAGCACCTCTATAAAAAACGTCGGGAATCAAATATAAATTAGCATAAGTAAGTAAATTGCGTTGATTTATATTTATTTTAATTTTCGGAATTTCAGAACTCAAATCGAAGTTTAAATAAATAAGTGTAATTAAACGCGATTGAATCTGTTTAATTAATTTGCGATAACCACTTATTGGTATAATAATACGAGTAAGTATGATTGACGACATGTAACGCAGGTGTACCGTTGCGCGGTGTGGTCCGCGGTTTCGAAATATATGTTTTGTATGACCTAACATGTTTTCATTTCTATTTATGTACCATTTATGTTGGTAAAACGGCTGTACAGAGTGAAATATTTTCTAGTATAAGAGTGATTTTGTGTCCTGAATAAATTATCTTGTAACTATAACATTTTAAACTATTTCTTGTTTAGGTATCTGACATATTCCACATGATTAAAACACCAATGCCTTTGAATTTATCTCTCCCTTGCTCTTGTGGTGGTAACAAAAGACAATGAGTGTTCAAAAACTGAACATGGGAAATGTCTAAAAAATCTAAAACTTTAGACGGCACATATAACAGGGTTGATTGTATGTTTATTTTCCGCCTTATTTTCTTTATCCTTTTTCTTTAAATGAACCCAAAAACGATTTGATAGTTCAGTGTCACAATACTAGTTACGTGAATTTCCAACCACAAAACGAATTTCAGTAACTCAAAACGAGGTGACGTCGGCAAAAGCCGAAGTATAAATACATTAGGGTAGGTTCACACGGCGCGTTGCATCAGCGTTGCGTTGACGTAGCGCTGTCACTGCTTCGTTTTACATACTAATAATCATAGTGTTCACACGGTGCGCGGCGTTGACACAAAGCGCACACGACTGACCGAAAGCCCCGAAATAAAGGGGAAGGGGTGCGGTACTGCTTGCAACGCCGCAGCGCACCGCTCAATTGTTTGTGCGTTGATAGTACGTAAGTTAATTTCGTTTTTTTTTCGAGTTTAGTTTGCAGAGTAAAATAAGTACCATTAAAGATATTGAAATAAATTACTACATTTCATCGATTCGGGAAATTTTCAAATATATAATTACTTGATAACGACTCTCTAAACTTTAATGACTCTTATGATAATTTTCGGTTATAAACATTATAAAATAAACAGACAAATAAATTATAACATTTTTATTGGCTCTACTGGATTCCTCATATTAGTATAGTTTTTTCGTACCTTTGGACTCTAAGGACTTCAATAAATATTCGAAGCTGGACACACTCATTCTAAAGAAATTATTAAACTACTATTCGTCCAACAGCAACTCCTGATATTCTAACAAAAAATTGCCCATCACTATTTCTAAATAAAATTAAGGAACAGATATAATACCATCTTGTGATTTTGTGTCGATTTTTTTTTGAACCATGTTTTCCAATAAACTGCGATACTTTTACAAAATGCTCACCGCACTGTGCGTCGTCGCTGCGACGATAGAACGTTACGCCCGTGTTGTATCAATGCTACAATTACGCAACGCCAGTGTGGCTGTGTGAACTCGCTCTTAAGCTCGGTACTCTATATGTTTTTGTTGCTACACTGTGTGGAGACATTACTCAATTCTATTCCCGCGTGTCGGGTTACTCGTTGTCATTGATTGACAGTGGGAAGTCGAATTTTCGTATATTTTGTGACAGCAGACTACGCCCTTACTAATAAATTACTCTGTAATGATGACGTATAAAATTTATCATTCTGTTTCGTCCCGTGGGTGTCGTAAAAAGTGAATATAAGAAAAACGTTTTAAAAACTCACGTTCTTCGCTGAACGTTAATTATATTAAATCGTATGCGTATGCCAAAGAAATAAATCTATAATATGAATCCCATCTAAAACATTTTCGAGTAAAATGGCGCCAAGACGAGACCATATGGCTCGCACTGTCAAACAGTTATCAGATCTCATGTTAGCCCTAACTTTATAAACTCTACAATTAATCAAAACATGTGGTGTACTTTGTTTAGTATTCCGTACTTTTAACTATATGGGTATACATATCTATGAGTTCAGCGGGTGGTTCATTGGTATGAGTTGCAACGGCTGGAGGAGAAGTAATGTGGACCAGGCTAGCGGCAGACAGAACCACATGAAAGCGAATGAAGGTGGCTTTCGTCCTGAAATGGGATACTCAATGTTAATTATAATGAATAACAAGCTCTGTATATTCGCTAAAGTAATAGAAAAAAACATTAACAACCAGATGAAGTCTTGTCTTCGTCTCACATTTAGTGAAAACCATCATGGTTTCTCCGAATATCTCACTAGCTTTATGGCGATGCCAGCACAAGTAGATGTAGTCTTTACAGACTACTGCAAAGCATTTTTATTTTTCGTAAACCACTTACAACGGGTATCAGGGGTAATTTGATTAGATAGTCTACGTCGTATATCAGTAATTGATTCCAATCTTGTTAGTTTCTTCAAAATCAAAACACAATTCAAAATCTCCTTGGTTTGTCTTTAATCCGTATATCTTCTGGCTTACTTCAAGAATCCATATTGGGGTCTTTGCTCTTCTTAATTTTTATCTAGTGTATTGTGGCCACGGTTGTTATACGGCAACGTTATAACATTACAACTTTAGGCACTAATTTTCAGCGAAAGGTTAAGTTGAGATTTATTTTCCTAAAAATCATATATTATATCTGATTTACGAAATTAATCAATTAAACGGATTTTAATTTGCTTACTTTTTGTTTCAAAGCACCAATTTAACTTATTAATCAGCAAGGAGTTCTTATAAAAATGTCACCAAAAATAGTTTAAGAAATAATGCTAGTTTTTACGGAATTTATCGCGTATATTTAACTTTTTTACCCGACGTTTCGAGAGCTTTACAGCACCCATGGTCACGGGAAGGACTGAGATGTTCAACGTCCAGCTGTCATAGTTAACCGCGGTTACCATAGATTAAAATTTAACTTTTGTTCTTCTTTTGTTAATCTATGGTAACCGCGGTTAACTATGACAGCTGGACGTTGAACATCTCAGTCCTTCCCGTGACCATGGGTGCTGTAAAGCTCTCGAAACGTCGGGTAAAAAAGTTAAATATACGCGATAAATTCCGTAAAAACTAGCATTATTTCAATGTGTAGTGTTCGCGTAAATATAAGAAATCATTATAGCTTAAGAATTTATTTTTTCCCATGATCATAATCATCGTCATCATAGCAACCCTTCAGATGTCCACAGCTGAACATAGGCCTCCACTAATAAAAGCCACAAAACACGGGCTTGAGCCACCTGAATCTATTATCTTCCCACATCTCTTACTCTAGTATGATCGTCACTTAGTTTAGTGGAAGGTCGCCATACACTTCGCTCGCTCCATACATACGCGACCACCACTTGAGACATTTTTTCCATCATCGTTGATCTTAAAAGAAAAATTATATTTACAGAGTTTTCACAAAATATTTTCAGGGTTTTGAAACCCGTAAAACATCACATAATATTTTTCAGAAAAGTATTCTTTTGAATTCATAGTAGAATACAAAACTTTACCTTAACCATCACAACCTATCCAAAGTCATCGCTGAACATTTACTTCTTTCGATTGCCTCACAGGAGGAATATTTACCGCATTTGACACCATTGGCTAGCGGATTGGCAGCCACAGTTATTTGGAGAAATAACAAGGTTGATGGACTCTAAAACATTAACACTCGGCTAATGTATAACTTATTCTAAAGCGATTAAATAACTTTTTGTGCTAAAACATTTTTACTATAGAACAAACCAATCAAACAGTAATTTTTACGAGCATATGAAAACGTGACCGATGCTCAGTGGAATGTAAAAATAGTGTGAGGATTTCAAGCAGAATCAACTTGATTAATATCATCAAAAGCAAGCAGTGCTATCTTAACATCCTGTTTAAAATTACCCATGCGAACACGGAAATAATCGTCTTTTGCTAAACCTGTCAGAACAAGAAAAAGACCAAGTATTTTTAGGTATGATTTACGTAAATCCCTTTTGTTCTATCAATCACTTTACCGAAAATCTGATACGCTCGTATTCAAATGTTGTTTAAATAATTATAGCGACAATATCAATCCTATTTTTCCTGCCTTAGGAGGGGAAATTTTCTTTAAATTAAATAATAGAATCATTTTTAAGTTACAATATGCCTAAAGATGTGTAATTTTAAAACATATTGTAACTTTAAAAATTTTATACATACAGTGGTAGAGCCATACTGCAGTTATATTAGTAGCAAGAATGGGTCGTCTCGACCGGGGAAGGACCACGCTCTCACTTTTTGCTGGAAACGAGGCATTCTATCTTAGTCATCACGTGTGACAACGCATCTACATTTGATTTGTAATCGAGGACAGATGTAGATGTCTATGGGCCACAGTAACCACTTACCATCAGGTGGACTGTGTGCTCGTTTGTCACCCTTTGTCATCCTATAAAAAGGACTTCTTGCTGGTTCTCCCAGAACAGAGTCATTTCTCAAACTAATTGTAAATAAAAATGTTTTAAATACTTATTGTATTATGTAATCCTGATCGAATAAAAAATATTCGATTCATTTAAATCGATTGGCAATAGTCGTATATATTGCATAACATAAATAAAAAAAGATCTTTTTTGAACTCGGCTAACAGTTGGAAACGGGCCGTAAGATAAGTTACTTGAATTAAATCATAAATGCCGTATCAATGTTAGCAAATACGGAATATATGATTATATTTTCTTTACAACGTAAGTAAATATAAGTACAATACTATTTGTGGCAGGTACGCATCACTGCTGTGGAAACCCAAATTCTCGCTGTAAACTTCACAGTACGCGAACATCCCAGACTCGTTTCGCAGCGTCACCAATGAAATAGTTAATTGCAATTTAAGTGTTGATATGCGTGTGCTCGACGGCAAAGGAAAACATCGCGACAAAACCAATTGAAAAAAAATAATTTCGGAAAAATGTGAGTCCGCCTACACCCATTGGAGCATCGAAGTGAACACTTACTTGCCCTAAAACATTTTCAGAAACGAGAGGCCAAGGCTTGAATGGGGCTTATATAAGCTGTTACTTTTTACGTGTAGTGTGTTACATAATAGAGCAGACTGTTTCAAGCAAGCCTTGTTATAAACTCGGATAATTTGAGCTAACACTGTTAATGCGCTTCTCGTGTACACACGTCTAATTTCCACTAATTTGTTTAACTTTGTTCGTTCTGAAAGGTGTGGCAAGGGTTGCTATATCCATAAATTAAAAGTGAACTCGGCGTTTTCATTCGGCAAGTGGAATATTGTGCCTAGGAATCTAGATAATCTCCTCTAATTGGATACTACTGCTATGTGGTAGGACTAGGTTAGGTACCCTGCTTCCTTCTTACCTACTTCTGCTGAAAAATGGCAGTGCTTGCGTTGCTGTGTTCTGGCCTAAAGAGATAGAAAGCCAGTATAATTACAGTCTGTGATACATTCCGTTTTAGTCCATAGCGGTGATAACGCGCCTGCAGCCTTCTTTGTAGGAAGCTAGCTGCAGGTGTGTATCGACTGCAGTAGCTTCTTACCGTCAGGTAGTCTGTCCGTAAGATTGTCACTCCAGTTTTTAAAAACTCGTTTGTTTTGTTTTAAATTCAAATCCTACTACATAAATGCGACATTAAATTTTTTATCCTGTCCGTACTTATTTATGTATATTTGCCTTTTTATTATTATGTAAATCTATCATTTTTTATTGTATATATTAGTGTATAAAATATTTTGTTATATTATGTATCAGTTTGTTATAATATACAACACCTCCCACTGTCCAATAGTACATTTTTCTGGAAGAGATCGCTTTTTAGCGATATAAGACCGCCTTATTGTACCTACTTCTTAAATATTACTTTTTGTAATCTGTTTTCTTATTTATAGTTTTGTGATGTTGTGTGTTATTGATGTTGTAGTTGTGTATTATATAGTATATATAATAATAGTAATAAATTAAGTAAAAGTACAGGATGTCAATTCTCTAATACTTCTTACATGCTCTGTTGTTCTAGTTTACTTGCCGAACAGAGAAGAGAGACGGTGGGTTGTACATAGCACATTCTTTAAATAAATACATTGTTTTTACGTGCCTGCTTATGTTTAACTTATTTCTATTCATATTCTCCTTACATTCTACCAAAATATGGGCCTCCCAGGGAAGAAAAAAAAGGCCAACTCTCAGCATTTCTCAAATTCATGTCAATTTTTACTTACAGACATAATTTCATGGAATTTAAAATATAATAATTCCTGTATATTTCACACGTAATACTCTAGTTAATTAAAAATGGAACTACTAATTAATTGTTAAAAATTTCGGTTAAAAATTTCGGTATTTTCTTTCATGTGACCTTGTCTAACAATAGGAATAATTAGTCACAATAAAACAGATAGAGTTTTAACTAACATGAAAAAAAATGGATTATGCATTCAACGTTTGGTTTAGTCCAAAAATATTACTACTAAGAATAATTACACTGACATCAAAGAACTATAAAATAAAAAATAATTACATATTCTGAAGTGTTAAGGCACAGTGTACAAAATAATTAAAGTTAAAAATTATATCAAATAATTTTATTTTGGTAGATTTTCCTACCTTGCCAGTAATACCTTAGGTTACACCAGTATCACCTGATGGAAAGCTTGTTGAAATCCAAGATGGTGTACACGTTAAGTAGTTGGTAGTTAAGTGTGTACCTTCTTTCTTTGTCACTTCATATTTTTTTACACTTCTAAGTTTTAATACATATACTATAAATCCAAACTTTGCCGAAACGATTCCCTATACCAAGGATGATAGGTGAGGCATTTGAATCAAAACACGCCAAAATTTCAATGGAGAAAATGGTTGGGTGCTATTATCAGTTAGGAATCCAGCGACAAATAAAAAAAATCAAGATTCTTATTATTGATTAAAAGTAAGCTTAGTGGCGGTGTAAAAAACAAACTGCCCCATATCATATCATAACTTGGGAGTCGTAAGAGGTGACAGTGGGAAACCGGAACAGGAGATAGATACCAGCTTCATATTGATAACAGTAAAAAAAAAAATAAAAATCATCGGTTGTCAACCCATTTGCAAAGCGTAACGAATTTGGCAAATTTCCCTATGAGCAATTTATGGGGGAGGACTATGTTTATCAATGTTCAAATAAAGGAGTACTTATCATTCTAACGGTGATGGTGATAACATATTGACATCATTCGACGCCCTTAAAAAAACTACCGGCCTAAACCCAACAGATTCGAATTCGGAATCAATCGAATTTCATTAAAACTTATTCACATTTAGAACTTCCGAAAACAAAAGCGAAACGAATGTATTCAAGTGTACGCTGCTAGATGGATGAACAGAATAGAGGTTTGGACAAGCATGTGTTTAGACTTATTAGGGAGAAAATGTTTTAGACGATAAAAGCAACGTAACGTGGCAATGACTTCCTGACTACTGATATCGTTTCGTTCGTATAGAGTGTCATTAAAAAGGCAAAGGTTTTTCACAGACTAAATAAATGGAATTATAATATAGTCATAATATATAGGAAGTAAGTAAGTAGTAAAGTCTCCTTGATTAACCTTAGCCATGAACATTGAACTACCAAGTAAAATAGCTTGACATTTCAATTGATTAAGACTGATACCACAGGCATGTAATCGCATGGGAAGAGAACGCTTTTACCTTGATTAGTTTTTCCTATTTATGCATCTAATGGCGCTGATAAAATTTTAACGTAACTCAATCGTGTTTCTGGATTTGAATGATTAAAGACTTTTTTTATAGATGAAGGGTGATAAACGAGTACACAGTCAATCCGATGGCAAGTGGATGCTTTATGTTTTATTTTATTCTATGATTATTTTAAATACATAAAGTCTTTCCATCACTAAATACCACTTTTGGCTCTGACACAAGTCGTTAAATTATAATTGAACACCAGAAGGCCGTATATAACTGTCTCGCCAAAGTTTTTGATAGGTTAAACGTATCAAAAACTTAGGCGAGACAGTTTCCACTTCAACGATTTATTAAATGCCGCTAAGTGTCGAAATATATTTGATCACCTGTCGACTCATACAATTTGTTAAGTGGATGGATTGTAAAAAAATATATTTGGAATATTTCTACATTCTTTATAGTTAAGTACGGCGAACATTTTAAAGTGTTACAGCCACGGTGCAGCTGTATTACGGTGTCAGTACGAATGGGTCGGCTCGACCGGGGTTGGTCCATGCTCTCACAGAACACCAGCGTAAAATAACAGCTTAATGCTCATGTTCATGCTCGTGTCAATGAATCATGTTCACATGGTGAATGTGTAGAAGCCGAGACACTTTTTACTCGTAATGAGGCATTTTTAGTTCTCAGATCTTTTATAGTTCTTGCTTATCTATAATAATAATCTTTGGGCAAGTAGTTAACAATCGAGAAACTATTTTAAACTCAGTTTTAGCTATTATCTGGAAAACTATGGCAGTTGGGGTAAAATGATTGGAATAGAAATTGATGATCTTACTAAATTCACCTAAAAAGGATTAGGTATTTTTTACGTGTATATTCCTTTACTTCTCATAGTTGTGTTGTAAAATGATGCTGAAGTATTAAAAATGTTAAAAATAAAAATTGCATACAAACTTTAATAGGTAATTGATAATTGTAAAACCAGAAAACCAAAGAAACTTTTTTATATCTTTTACAGTTACAGTCATTTAATGTGTCAATTTTTCTATTTCACAAAAATCTTAGATGTTTTTCGTATAAAACACGATAGTTCCTAAATCTAGAGCCTAGATCATACCTGACATTGCTTTCTACCTGAACGAAAATTTCACAACAAACAGTTTCCCAATTTTTTTCACAATCCCAGTTTAGCCATTCGTGACATTCTCTCGAACAGACAGACATGCAAGCAAATTTTCAAAATGGTTATTTACTTTACTTTACTTTACTTATCGTCACGCACAATCCCTAACGGGGTAGCCAGAGAGAACAGATCGCCAAGTGTCACGATCCTTACATACCTCTTTCGCTTCTTTCAGGTTCATTAACTTCTTCATACATGCACGTCTAGGTATCCGAGTACTCTTGACCCTCCCCTCTTCGAGCAATTTGCTCACATGGTCTTCGAAAGTTGGTCTCGGTCTACCTCGACACCTTTTAGTATTTACTTTCGCTCTATATATTTTCTTCACCATTCGGTCTTCACTCATTCGTTCAACGTGCCCAAACCATTGGAGTACGCCCCTATCAATTTTTGTGATAAGGTCATCTTTCAATCCTGCCATATTGCGAATCTCTTCGTTTCGCTTTCGGTCGGCTATGGTAACGCCACACAATTTACGAAGAGATCGCATCTCCACTGCATTCAACTTGCTTTTATGCTTCTTCTGGCATACCCAGGTTTCGCTGCCATATAACAAAGTCGGTGCCAACACTGCGTTATGTATTGCAAGGCGTGCACTCTTCACCACGCCTTGCCTTTTGACTAATGCATTCAGGGCACCATTGACTTTGTTTCCGGCAGCGACACGCCTATCCACATCTAAATCACATCTTCCATCCCGGCTGAAAGCACTCCCCAAGTATACAATTTCATTTACCTGTTCTAGACATTCCTGATTTACCCATATTTCACATTTCGTTCTCTCTTCGTCCTTTTCAAATACTAGAACCTTAGTTTTATTAGCATTCAAACGGAGACCTTTAATTTCACATTCCTCTTTCATACACGTGACTAATGCCTGCAGTTCTGCTTCTGATGGTGCAATAAGCACTGCATCATCAGCATACAGCAGACAATTAACTTTTATGTCACCCAATTTCACACCCAAACAGCTATCTTTCAGCTTCTGTAAACAGCTGTCGAGATACAGTATGAACAGCCAGGAAGACATGACACAACCCTGTTTTACGCCCGCTTGGACGCTAAACATGGGTGACAGGTCATGCCCTACCCGCAGACAGCCTTTACAGTCATAGTAAAATGACTGCACAGCCCTTAACAATCGACCATCCACACCATATCCCGGCAACAGTTCCCACATTTTCTTCCTTATAACCTTATCAAATGCTTTCTCCAGATCCACAAAAGCACAGAAAATCCTCTGGTTAACACTCAGAAGCTTCTCCGTGATCATGCGGAGAGAAAACATTTGATCCGTGCATCCTCTTCCAGGTCTAAATCCGCATTGTGCCTCCCATAAGAATCTTTCCGATTTCTCTTGCATCCTGCGTGTCAAAACCTTCGAATAAACTTTACTTGCTAAACTGGTCAAGCTGATCGCCCGATAGCTCCCGCAGTCAAAATGTGAACCTTTACCTTTATATAAAGGCACAATGACCGCGGATCGCCAATCATCCGGGACATCTCCCGTCCGCCAGCACAAATTGCACAGCAGATGAAAGCTGTCCCAGATGCGAGGCCCACCGTACTTGACCATTTCAGCAGTAACTCTGTCTAGTCCCGCAGCCTTACCACATTTCAAACTTCGAATCGCACGTTCAATCTCTTTCACGCTGATGACCTCAGTGTCATCGAGGTCCGTGTCTGGCGTGCCAGTCACGGCGTCACCCCCGGATCCTTCACTAAGATCATGACACGCATACAATTCTCTATAAAATTCACTCCATCGCTGCATGACGTCCGATTTTTCTGAGAGGACGTCATTGGTTCTCGAAAGCACTTTGTTCATTCTTAAAGCTGTCGCACCACTCCGGGACCTTCCAACCTCTTTCCAGAAGAGTTTGGAGTTTTCCCTAAAGTTGTGCGACAACCTCTCGTCCGCTTCTATTCTACACCTTTCACGTACTTCCTCAATCAATGTTTTCGCATGAACTTTCTGCATCTTATATCTTTCTTTCATCTTCTCTCTCATATGCTCATCGTTACTAGAGGCCAAGTAGTCTAACCATGCTTTTTTCTTCTTTTTTACAGCTTCTTTCACTTCGTCATTCCACCATGCATCTCTTCTTTTACTACTACCTCTTTTTGTCGCACCACATACTTCTTCCGCTGCACTTACCATTCCATCCCTAAGGTTCTGCCATGTTCTCTCCACACATTCTTTCCTGCCATCGATGGTGTCAAGCTTTTCGGCTACCCTCGTGTGATATTTGTCCCTAGTATCCGCTTCCTGAAGCTTCCAGCTTCGGATGCGACAGACCGACTGTGGTTCTGTTACTGCCGTCCGGTGGCGCCAACCCGCGAACAAACCCCTAAATCTAGTAATTACTAGATAATGATCCGTTCCCAGGTCAGCACCCCTGAACACTCGTGTATCCATCACCTGTTTTCGCAGTCGGTCATCCACCAGGAACAAATCAATCATACTTCTCTCATTCTTTCTTTCTCTAGTGTACATATGGATTTTCCTGTGATTAAACATAGTGTTTGTCACAAGAAGACCCTTTTCCTTGCATACAGCCAGTATGAGCTTGCCAGCATCATTAACCCTTTTATCTCCAAACTTTCCAAGCACCGACTCGTATCCTGGTCGAGCGATACCTACCCATCCATTCAAATCACCACATACAACAGTTCTTTCGTTTCCCTTAACCAAATCTAGAACTTCTCTTACATTCTCCCAAAACTCCTCCAGCTCAGCCCTGGACGACGAAACTACCGGCGCATAAACAGCCAAAAGGAATAACTTCGTCAGTCCCATTTTGAAGCGAACCCAGAGAAGTCTTGAGTTCACAACCTTGTATTCAGTCATAAGATCGACCAACCGGGACGACAACAGCACTCCCACTCCCTGGCAGGCGTTCTCGCTTTCCTGGACTCCGGACCATATAGCTAACGTCCCGCCAGGGAGCTCTTCTGTACCACTGCCTTTCCGTTTGGTCTCCACATATATCACACACGACTTACATACGACATCTGATTCTCTTTCTTTCATTATTTCGATCAACTCATACGTCTTATCTCTCATGCCCCCTCTAACATTCCACGTGCCAACTCTGCACTCCGTCCTCCACCTTCCGCCGTGTTGGGCTGTGCGTGACGGGTGGCGGTCCCCATCGCCGCTTTGCGCGCTGCATTCCACACCAACGGGGACGAGCTGGTGTGCGTCGCCTTGGGGGGACGCCCTAACCCTCGTTCGCATGGGTGCGCAGCTGTGTAGAATTGCAGCCCTGAAAAGGGCTGGCAGGGGTCGCGACGAGCACGCTTCTACAATGACCCCCAATATAATAAAATGGTTATTTATTTATTTATATTTATTATTAAAGTCAGTTCACACCGAAACCACTTTTTAAGATTAAATTACTTTACTTGCAACACAAAAAGATAGACATTCTATTTAGATTATTTGGAAGTGCCCCACGGCGTCGTGCTGCGCCTCGAGATACCTCGCGGCGTAGCGCAACTCGCGCCACGTGACGCAGCGAGACGCCGCGAGGCGCAGCCTGAAGCCGTCGTGGCGACTTGTCTCTACTATAGCTATTAAGCATCGCACTGTCAGCAACGTCACGATGCATTTCGTGGTGCGAAATCACACAGGCCTATTCAAGCATCGTCGCATCACATCGCATCGCATTGCGCTGCGTCGCGTCTTTGTGAGAACTGACTCTTAATAGCTTGCAAATTACACAAATGTGAAATATATAAAATAAGTAATTAGTTACGAACATTCAAATAAAATCCTGGAATAAACTAGCCAATGAAAACAATTCATATAACCCTTTGCCGGGTACAGATATGTCCGTACCCGGAAATAAAATCTAAAACCCATAGAGAACCCTCTAAATATCATGACATTAACGTAGAGGTTATTTGAGTTTCGGAAACGTTCTTTTGGTCAAAATGTGTTTTTAATTCTATGGGTGTTAGTTTAACGGCGCATTAACTTCTTGTTATCTCTGCTATTTTTCTCCGTGTCTCTCTTTTAGACTTTTTAAGGAAATAATGTGGCTATAAAGAGTTCGTCCACTTTCCTCCCTTAAGAATCCTGCAGACCCTATATAAATCTTTCCTTCACTAACATTTAAATAAGCTTAACCAGGTAGTGGCGGTGGAAGAATATGCTAAACACCAGTAGTTTTATAGAATATACCGCGTGAAAAACTAACACACAGTCTACCTTATTGTAAGTGGATGCTCCGGTCCGTGAACACTAACACATATCAATTAGGAATAAAAGGCAGTCCAGTTGTCATCCTCGAGGGCTAAGATGGAATACCTCATTTCCATTTAAAGGGTATTCGGTTTTCTACACTTACCATACGAAACAGAGCAGCATTAAGCTACTAGTTTACTCTGGTATTCTGTGAGAGCGTGGTCCTCTCCCGATCGAGCCAAGTCATTTGTATTAAATTAAAATTTGTGTTAAACTGTAAAAAACTAAAACTAAAAAATTTGTATTGGTAGTAAACAATGTTTTCGTAATAATAAGCTTGCGATTACATTATTAAGTAAAGAAGTACAAATATCGATTTCTTTCGTATATAGTTGGAATCAACTATGTGGGTCTTGTATTACTTAAGCTAGGCGTTAAAATAATAAGTAAAATAATGAAAATATATAGGAAGTTAATATACGTGATAAAATCCATAAAAACTAGTTTTATTTAAAAAAATATTTGTTTCACAAATGGAACATAACGGTTACATGGTTCAGGTAACATAAAAAGGTAACAAACAAACGTTCATTCTAATAACAGTGAACACAGCATGCAACGAGTGGACATGATAATAAATTAATATAATTAACATTTAAATATAAATTAAAGTCAAAAAAATCTTTAAAGTAATAAACATTAATTAAAGCGAAATTGAAAGGCAAACACCCAAACAAACATACCCACCTTCACATTTCACTAGTAAGATTAGGCAATATTATTTCCGCCCGTCGCAATGCTATATGGCGCTGTCATTTATTACCTGAATTAATGGCTAGTGTTATATTAGCCCTTCCTGAAACGGCCTTAGAACCATGAAAGATGTCGAAGAAATCACGAATATTATTATAACTATTAGTCATTCTGTACAATGGCGAGTGATGTCTATAGGCCACACAAACCAGTTGCCATCAGGTTGAGTGTGTGCTCGGTTGTCACCCTATCCTTTAAAAAAGTCATTAAGTAAAATAACGAATACCAATAAATGAATGGATGTTATTTTATTGTACACTACAAAATTAAAAGATACAGAAAACATTTAAAAGCAAGTAATTTGTACAATTTAGCGGTCTTATCGCTGTATAGCGATCTCTTTCAAGCAACCAAAGGCGTAAAGAAATAATGCTACAGATAGTTATACAAAAAAAGGAGTGCAATATGTTATACATACTTATTACACAAATAAATTACTGGGTTTTCAACAAGAAGTTTGTTTTCTAAAACAAAGAGTTTAGATGAAGATGATTCAAATTTTTATTGTATTACAAAGAGAAAAGTTTGGCGATTATGAATGAAAAATGATATCTGGCAAATGTCCACCACGACCACGCTGACAGATGTCGATTCTTTCATCAAAATTTTTAATCACTTTTTGGCAAAATGGCGGGTCTATTTCGTTAATCACGTCACGTCGTATTTTGAGTTTTAAGGCCGCGATCGATTCGATTCGCTCCGTATAGACTCTGTCCTTAACATAGCCCCACAAAAAATAATCCAGTGGTGTTAAATCACACGATCTGGCTGGCCATTTAACAGCTGAATTTCGAGAAAATATGCGATCGGGAAATTTGGTTTGCAATAAATTGATCGTTTCGTTGGCTGTGTGACATGTGGCACCGTCCTATTGAAACCACACGTTTGTGATATCGATGTCATCAATAATAGGCCAAAATTGAGATGTTAACATCTCGCGATAGCGTGATCCATTGACCGTTACCACATTTCCAGCCTCATCTTCGAAAAAAAAACGGCCCAATCACGCCTCCAGACCACATAGCGCACCATACAGTGACACGTTGAGCATGCGAAGGCTTCTCAATAATCGCTTTAGGATTTTCAGAAGTTCAAATGCGGCAATTTTGCTTGTTGACATACCCTGACAAGTGAAAATGAGCTTCGTCTGAAAAAATGATTTCTTCAGAAAAACCAGCGGGCTGTACCTGAATGAATTGAGCGAATCTACGGCGATGTGAATGGTCGGTCAGCTTCAATTCCTGCACCAGTTGAACCTTGTAAGGCTTCAAAGCCAAAACCTTACGCAAAATTCGCCATGTGGTGGTTTTGGATAACCCCAATTGTTGAGAACGTCGAGGAATTGACAAATTTGGATCTTCTTCAACACTGTGGCTCACGGCTGCGATGTTTTCGTTTGAACGACCCGGTCGAACACGCGTTGGTGTCGGCACATTTTGTACCGAGCCTGCTGATTCAAATTTAGCGACCAAATTCTTAATAGCAGTCTCAGAAGGACCATTATATTGTCCGAAAATATCACGAAATTTACGAAACGTAACTATAACAGAAGCACCTTTTTCATAGTGGATTTTAGTTATTTTAATGCGATTTTCGAGCGAAATTGAATTCATTGTAGCAATTGCCAAAGCATCTACTACGAATAGGTCAAAAAACTAAATGTCAAAACTGTCATGTTGTTGGTGTTGCCCCAATTGAAAAACAAAGTTCTTGTTGAAAAACCCATTACTTTTTAAATAATTTATGCTTAACAATTGTTTTAAACTTTTTAAAATAGGTCTTTTATAATATTTTCTGGGACATTGTTGTAAAAACGCATACATTGTTAATTTGAAAGAGTTACTGACTATTTGCAGACAAGTGTCGAGTCGAATTTGGAAACGCCTTTAAAATAAGGAAAATATTGCTAGTGTTGAGGGGACATTTCTAATACCACTGCATTTGTTAATTGAGCACCGTTTAGAGCAAGTATTTGGACTCAAGACTAATTAAATTATCTCGCAACTATAAGCTTTTAAGCTATTTCACGTCACTTGTTTGAACATTTTACATCTGACGCATTACAAATTGTAGTTATACGTAGTAAAGCCATGTCGCAACTGTATTATGGTTAAAGCACGAATATGTCGGCTTGACTGGGAAAGGACACAATCTCCCATAATACCAGTGCAAAATAGCAGCTTAACTCTGCTTTTTTTCGTATAGTGAGTGTAGAGAACTGGAGACCTTTTTTACTGGTTACGTTTCATCTTGGTCTTCAGTAGCGACAACGCAACTGCATTTTGAATCTTAATTGAGGATAGATGTAGATGTCTATACCACCCTTATGCTATAACAAAAAAGGCCTATTTTCGTGCCATGCATGTCCAAAAGCAGAATATGGGCAATGTTAGAAAAGTCATGGAGACCAATAGAAGGCGATATCGTTATCTAGTGTAACGCAGGTGTAAAATACCCAGACCGAAGACGTGGAGCAGCGTCAAAAGAGCCAGATGTCAGTTGCTGCGATCCCACATCCGCCTGCTAAGCATGACAATTAAGTCAAATCCGGCTCCGGCTCCTAAAACTTGTTACTAAAAGTTGCCGGAGCCGGAGCCGGAGTTGCGGTGCTGAGGGCCATAGGTTTGAATCCCACACGGCACAATTATTTGTATAACCTGCAAATAATTGTTTCGGTTCTGGATTTTTGTCGTTGTGCAATTCATATACGTAAATTGCCTCCAAGATAACATTTTATTTTAAAAACTCCCTACGATGGGACAGGCTCATGTCCAGCCGTGGATGGTAACGGGCGGAAAAATGAGATACTGTCAATGGATCCGAGAATATTACTAGCGTTTTACGACACGAGATAAAATGGAATTCATGGAATAAAAAATTATGTTTTAACTGACAACGAATTCGAAAAAAGAATTTTACGTCTTTGTATGAAAACAATTATGAAATTTAATATTTGAAAATAATTTTTTGTTGGTTTGTATTTTTTGGGCTGCCATGCCTTTCATCTGATGGCAGTAAAACTTTGTCAACATATTGCTTGCACTTTCACAAAGGTTATAGCCATTGAATGACCCGGTAGGTGGCGCCGTCGTAGAATCTAGATATCACCCGCGTGAACTCGGAGTAGTTCGCGAGTAATTAATGAAAATGAAAAACATGTTTGATAACGCCGCTAAAAGTGCTTTTTTTTTAGAATAGTGGTGACATATTATGTACACATAGTCCACCTGACGGTAAGTGGATGCTGTGGCCCATAGACATGCTCATTTATAGATTAAGAATCAAAATTCAGATGCGTTGTGATCCATTAAAACGGCTTAGCAAAATGGTCAATCTCCACCCAATTCTAGACAAATCGCATTGGAAGTTCGATTGAGAAATTAAAAAGCAGGCTATGATTACAAATTTACTTGATAGAAGGTTCAAGGCTTTGATTTTATTACAACGAAGGTTCAGTGTGATTTTTATTTTAACCGATAAACTGTATAACATGATAACTGTATATTTTACAAACCGAGTTCGGAAAGAGTAGGTTCGATATCCTACGTGAATGTTCACCAATTTTTCGGAAAAGCTGAACCTATTAAAGTATTTTTATTAAATAGATATACCACAAGAGTATGTCGATTTAATAAATTCCACCCCTAGGGAATGTTGTGGTTGAAGGGTTGAAGTTTTTTTATTAACTAATAAGACGACGTTCTATTTATTACATTAAGTTTGTGATTTTGTTTAGTACCTTAAATACATTAAAAAAGGTAAAAACTGCAACCATCAACATAGCGTGGTAACATGGGGTTTATTTAATGAAATTCATGCATATTGATTTATAGAACATAACATTAAATTCTTATTCTACGCTGCAAACATAAAAATATTAATATTTCTAATTTTATTAATGTAATATTTTATATAACCTTGATAAATAGAATTAATACTTTAAGGCAAAGACGGCAAAAAAAATTGTATTTGTATTATTAAATAACTTTTTATAGTAGTTTCAAGAAACCGATGATAATACATAACAACAATTTACGCGTCGAATATTGAACATTCTCGAGTGCTTAAACTCGATTAGTAAAATATCACAAGCAGTCGACGAGTAAGAAGGAAAGAAATGTCATATTATTCTCTTTGCCTAATTCCTAAATAAGACCATTAATTCTTAGCTGGCTGTGGTGAAACCTTTCTACAAAAGCAAATTCGACTTAAATTAAAAAATACACAGCAACGTTCGAAAGTATTTCCATTCATTGTGTAACGAAAACGGGTTCCACGCACAGAGATGAGCGTTTGTGGAAATAGGAATCCTTTTCCGCTTGCCTACTTCAAATAAGTGTAAAGAAATTTTATTTCAAAGAAAATAATTTATTTCAAATAAAATCGATGTAAGGAAATTCATATCACAAATATGTATCTGCGAAAAGTAGCAGCTTAATACTGCTGGTCTGTCGTGTGGTAACTGTAGAGAACTAGAGATCATTTTAACTGGAAACGAAGCGTTCCATCTTAGTCCTTAGAGGTGACGTACATACATAAACACTCACGCCTGTCACCCAGAGGGGTAGGCAGAGACAACAGACTTCCATTTGGCACGATCCTGACACACCTCTCTCGCCTCCTTCACATCCATATACCTACGCATACATGCACGTCGGTTAAGGGTGCTCCTAATTTGGCCCATTTTTAATAAATCGCCAATTTGGTTGATAAATTTTTGCCTAGGACGTCCCTTTCCGATTCTGCCATTCACTTCTGCAACATAAATTTTCTTTGTCATTCTTTCCTCATTCAGTCTTTCCACATGACCAAACCAACAAAGCATTCCTTTGTTAATCCTGGTTACAACATCATCTTACAAACCACACTCTTCAGGTGACAACACATATGAATTTAGATTTTTAATTGTGGAAAATTTATCGCCACGGCATCAATGCTCGGCACCCACTCACCAACAGATAAACTGTGTGCTCGTTTGTTACCCCTATTCTATTAAAGTCTAAAATGATCAAAATCGTTTGAAAAAATCATTAACCTGTTGATATAAATGTAAATATGTAAGTAATTTTAATTAAAGGAATAGTGAGTGTGTGACCATAAGAATCAAAAACCACAACTACAAAATATTAATAAGTTAGTACTTACCTTTCCGAAAAGGATATAAATTTACAACCAAAAAAAGTCAAGTCCTATATTATCTACAAACTCATATTTCTTCACCTTACTCGCTCTGACCCTCTAAGCTCGATATCATTATAGATATTGAGGGTTGTTTGCGCAGCACCCAAGCAATTCGTAAGTACGTATCTATTGACTTGATTTTTCTTTTGTGTGAAGAATAGCTTTCTCGCATACATAATTTATCGAAGTTGTGTTAGCACAGGGGCTTAGCGCTCGTTGTAAGTTTCCAACAATCGAGCAACCCGGGTTCGATACCCGCCGGCACCAATGAAATTGTTAATTGCAACTTTGAATGCTAATTATCAGCGTGCTCGGCGGTGAAGCAAACCATCGTTATAAAACCAGCATGTCTAATAGATAAAAAATATATTTCGAAGACATGTGAAATCCGCCAACATACATGGGCGTAGCGCGGTGGGCACTCTCAGATGTTAGAGAAGGCCTGTGCCCAGCAGTAGAACGTGTATAGGCTGTAATTTTACATGATTTTATACATAGTTTATTAATATACATATACGGGTATACATTTCCATATACCTTTTTACTGGAAACGAGGAAATCATTTCGGTTTTTAATCGAGGATAGATGTAGATGTCCATAAGCCACAGCATCCACTTACCATCAGGTGGAATGCCGCTCGTTTGTCACCCTTATTGCATCCAAAAAATATTTAATTTTTTTGATGCAATAAGGTTAATTAAGGCTTTAACAGTTTTAAAGGCAATGCTAGGAAAACCGTACAGATACCCTACTGCAAGCGTATACGAAGATGCCGGAGTACTTACTGTACGTCAGCTCTTTGTGCTGAATACGTCTTTAGCAGTACATAAACACATATTATCTTACAATGACCACAAACTACTGACAAATCGCAGGGTATACAAACTATCCATACCTTCTCAAAATACGAAATTTACGCAATGTTTTGGCGACTTCATCAAAAGGCGAATTTATAATAAAGTTGTCAAACACTGTAATATTATAAATAAAAATGTGCATCTGCAAAATTAATCATAATGAAATGGTTGGTCACCCTATCATATGAGGAAACAGAAAAATTGTTAAAAACGGACTTTTGCTAATTGATGTTTTGAAATTTTTAGGTAAATATTGTATTTGTTTTAATTTTCTTTTCTTTTTCTTTTTAAATGTAAATACATATATAGTTAATACATTCCAGTTACATAAAACTTCGCTTGGTTGTTAAAGGTATCTTTCTTCTTTTTATTTTAATGTTTTTAGATTTTGAGCACTAAGCAGTTATTTTATTGCTGTTTTGTGTAGGTATTTTATGACAGATTGATAAGATGTATAAAATAATGCCTAGTGAACTTTGGTCTCAGGTTTCCTCGATACAGGCTTGCCTAGTGAGAAAATCAACAGATATTACCTATTGTGTATATTTTTCTGGAAAAAACCATTTTTATTTTCATTTTCATTTTCATTTTTCATTTATTCTATAAAAATATAATATCGCAAATTGGTGCAATGACGTCATATATGCTAAAATTGGTAAAATGAATTCTTGATCACAAATTATGTCAAATATGCGTCTACATCCGGTGCAGCAACATCTACTCTTGTACAGCAATATCGACAAATGTAACTCTTAAAATGTCCCAATGAGGACGTAATGAGGTTATGGTTTTGGAAAAAAATTTTAATACGGATTAGCCGTTTCCTAGAAATCGATGATAATACATAAAAACAATTAACAAGTCACTAAATAAGACCATGAATTTCTTATGAATTGCTCGCTGCGGTAAAACCTTTCTACAAAAACAAATTTGAATTAAATGTAAAAACAATAGTAAGCGAACGTTCGAAAGTATTTCCTTTCATTATGTAAAGATAACGGGTTCCATGCATAGAGATGAGTGTTTGTGAAAACAAAAATCCTTTCCCGCTTACCTGCTTCAAATATGTGTAAAGCAAATTTATTTCAAAGAAGCTATAAAAATCGACATAAGGAAATCTATATCACAAATATATAGCAGCGAATACCTCTTTACTACATTTCACGATAAATAATTAACGTTTTCAATTGATTTCAAAGTGCCGCAAAAATAACGACGCCAAAGGTATATTATAATCTATATTAGCAGATATTTTATTATTTCGCTAGTAATTTTTTTACTCCTTGATTTCGTCAACTTTTATTACTAACTTCTATATCCATTTATTTGTTGCAGTGTGTAAAGGTCCAATAATGAACATTGTCCTCATCCATAGATTGTCTCATTGCCTCATGTCGGGATTCTACCGTATCTGCGCTGTTTGGTTTGCAACTACAGTTCTAGTTTGAGCTTTTATCAGAAAGATATAGCTGCCAATTACCTGCTTCAGTTTTCTACTGTTGTCTTTTACGAACATCACGGGTCGGTATGAGGCAGTAAATATTCTAACACCGCCACTATACAGCACGAAAAAGATCCGTACCAATATATATTTATATACTATTAATGTACTAATAATATAATACCAATCGATATTTAAACGGTGAATTTCATCTCCTTAGTTAACTAACATGAGAAATTCTTCATTTCAGAGAGCAGTCTTCGAGTCTCCGAGCTCCAGCACGTTAAGCTAGTGTTGCACGACTGCAAGCTTAGGGTCTAGCGCCATCGTCACAGTGACCGTGTTTAGCAGGTTACAGTTAAGCATGTGCCTGTTGTACGACCATAGTATACCAGAGGAGTCTCGAACAAATTTGGCTATATTTTTAAGCGGGCTTCCATAAAATCTACTAAACACATCAACATTATTCTGTTGTTTCACGCTGGTGTTCCCACATTGCAACGTGACAAAAAAGTTCCTGTGTATAAAAATTTGGCCCGGCCTAATAGAAAGAAATTTTATATAATTCCCCTTTCTTTTATTAGTATTGAATGGCTGTCGAAACATATAACTCAATGTTGTGTACATTGGACATAAATATTCGTTGAAATCGGAATTCTGGGCAGGGAGAGGCGTGCTCTTAGTACTATGGAATGAATTTTGTAATGTATACAAAAGTTGTAATATAATGTGTAAAAAACTTACCATAAAATCATCGTATCAGCTATAAATAAATCAAGTTCATTTATGACATTGAAATAATTTCTGTTTAAAGTTATATTTTAAGTTTAATCTTGCACAGTTTAAAGTCTCTTATTGGTCATGGTAAGGGTTATTTATATACATTTTTATTTTACCTTAATGTACCAGTTTTTTGCATAACTAAGTTATTCAACTTGCACCTGTAGCTTTGTTAAGTCTCTATACTTTACTCTAGTGTTAAGTCTAGTCTGATATTCGTTAAATAGTATCTTTGATATCTTTACGTGGTAGAGTCACGATGCAGCTATACTATGGTATTAGCACCATAAGGTTGATTTTATCGGGCTAGGACTTCTCTTTTACATATCACCAGTGTAAATTAGCAGCTTAATACTGCTGTCTTTCGTGTGGTAACTGCATAGAACCAGAGACCCTTTTATCTAGAAACGAAGAGTTCCATCTTAGTCCCCAGGGTTGACAACGCATATGCATTTGGATTTTTAATCGCGGAAATTTATCGCCACGGTATACACTTACCAACACCCTTATTCTATTAAATTTTTGTCACCCTTATTCTATTAAAAACTCTGAAATATTAAAACTCACTTGAAAAATTTATTAAAGAACATATAGCTGATATGAAAAATCGACGCTCCGGGAAGTCTGCAGTCTGTGAACACATACAGGATCGCCCCAGTCACTACATAAGATTTGATAGACCACAAATCCTCGCTAAAGAACACCGATTCCTTCCAAGGATGATTCGCGAGGCTATTAAAAACAAAAAACATCCTAATTTCAATAGAGAAGATGGCTGGGTGCTTCCATCTGCTTAGGATCCTACAATAAATAAAATTAAATGCCGACCCAAGCGTACAATTGCAAGACTGCAAGATACCATGAGTTCATAATGTGTAAATCGGAACAAAAGTTAAATTTTAATCTACGATAACCGCGGTTAATCATGACATCTCGACGTTAAACATCTCACCAGTCCAGATGTCACAGTTAACCGTGGTTACCATAGATTAAAATTTTACTTTTGTTCCGATCTACACAGTATGAACTTATGGTATCTTGAAGTCTTGCAGTTGTATGCTTAATAAACCCTAGATGCTGAATCGCACTGTCTTAGTATAGTAAAATCTTATTAGCCATGCGATGAAGAGACGATTATTCCGCTTCTATTGTGATCAATACTAAAAAAATGAAATGATAGGCGTAGATATATACGAGCCACAACATTCAATTACCATCAGGTTGAACTATATGCTCGTTTAGCACCACATCTATAAAACAACGTCAGGAATTAAATATAAATTAGCATAAGTAATTGAATTGCGTTTAATTAAATTTATTTTAATTTTCGGAGTGTCAGGAATCAAATCGAAGTTTAAATAAATAAGTGTAATTAAACGCGATTGGATCTGTATAATTAATTTGCGATAACCACTTATTGATATAATAATACGAGTAAGTATGATTGACGACATGTATCGCAGGTGTACCGTTGCGCGGTGCGGTCCGCGGTTTCGAAATATGTTTTGTATGACCTAAAATGATTTCCTTTCTATTTACGTACCATTTATGTTAGTAAAACGGCTGTAAAAGAGTGAAATATTTTCTAGTATAAGGGTGATTTTTGTGTCCTGAATAAATTATCTTGTGATTGTTATGTCCTGAATAAATTATCTTGTAACTATAACCCTTTAAGCTACTTCTTTTTTAAGTATCTGACATATTCCAGATGATTAAAACACCAATGCCTTTGAATTTACCTCTCAATTGCTCTTGTGGTGGCAACGAAAGACAATTTACCACACATTTTCGTCCCATGAGTGTTCAAAAGCTGAACATGGGAAATGTCTAAAACATCTAAAATTCTAGACGGCTAATAAACTCATCCACATACAACAGGATCGATTGTATGTTCATTTTTCATCCTTATTTTCTTTATTCTTTTTCTATAAATGAACCCAAAAACTATTTGATAGTTCAGTGTCACAATACTAGTTACGTGAATTTCCAACCACAAAACGAATTCCAGTAACTCAAAACGATGTGACGTCTGCAAAAGCCGAGGTATAAATACATTAAGTTCGGCACCCTATATATTTTCGATGCTACGCTGTGTGGAGAGACATTATTCAATTCTATTCCCGCGTGTCGGGTTACTCGTTGTCATTGATTGACAGTGGGAAGTCAAATTGAGGTGTACATAAATTGTCGTATATTGTGACAGCAACTACGCCCTTACTAATAAATCACTCTGTTATGATGACGTAGAAAATTTATCATTCTGTTTCTTCCCGTGGGTGTCGTAAAAAGTGAATATAAGAAATACATTAAGGCCAAAACCAGACCAAAACCTTGCAAAAGTGCGTTTTTCAGAGACTATCATCTCATTAGCTATGAAAAATAAGCCACATCTAAAAGCAAATTATTAATGTTCGATATCCTATCATCACATTCCACGTTTTAATTTGTATTTATGTGTTATGAATACATTTAAAATCTATTTTTAAAAAATGACTAAAATTATTGATTACATGCATCTGTTCCTAAAGGCAACGCTCTAATCATTTTAGAATTACACTAATAGATAGATAATTTAAAAATCTATATTCAACACGTTTTATTTAATTTCTTAAGTTCGCTTATTTTTTTAATTGAAATAATTCCAAATATTCGGGCGTATTTTTACGCGATATATTGTAGCGAGAGCGCGTGGATTGTATAGGACCGAACGCTCAAGGTCTTTCACTAGGGGAAACGTCTTAAAAATCACGTTCTTCGCTGAAAAATAACAATAATTATATTAAATCGTATGCGTATGACAAATGATTAAATATATATACATGAATAAATCTATAATATGATTCCCACCAAAAACATTTTCCTGTAAAATGTTGCCAAGACCAGACCTTGAAACAGTTATCAGATCTCATGTACGAGTAGAGCCAAGCTCCTACTTCTACACGCCATACCACTACAAGCCCTAACTTCATAAACTGTACAATTAATCAAAACTTGTGGTGTATTTTGTTTAGTATTCCGGACTTTTAACTATGTGGGTACACATATCTATGGGTTAAGTGATACGCGATGATACGTGACCACCAATAGAGACATTATCCCTCACCGTTGATCTTAAAAGAAAAATTATTTTTACAAAGTTTTCACAAAATATTTTCAGAATTTTAAACTTGTAAAAGATCATATAATGTTTTTCAAAAAAGTGTTATTTTGAATTCATAGTAGAATACAAATTTATCTTAACCATCACAACCTATCAAAAGTCATCGCTAAACATAGGTTTCTTTCGATTGCCTCACAGGAGGAATATTTACCGCATTTGCCACCATTGGCTAGCGGATTCGCAGCCACAGTTATTTGGAGAAATAACAAGGTTGATGGACTCTAAAACATTAACACTCGGCTAATGTATAACTTATTCTAAAGCGATTAAATAACTTTTTGTGCTAAAACATTTTTACAATAGAACAGACCAATATCAAACAGTAATTTTTACGAGCATATGAAAACGTGAACGATGCTTAGTAGAATGTAAAAATAGTGTGAGGATTTCAAGCAGAATCAACTTGATTAATATCATCAAAAGCAAGTAGTGCTATCTTAACATTATGTTTAAAATTACCCTTGCGAAAACGGAAATGACCAACCTGTCAGAACAAGAAAAAGACCAAGTATTTTTAGGTATGATTTACGTAAATCCCTTTTGTTCTATCAATCACTTTACCGAAAATCTGATACGCTCGTATTCAAATGTTGTTTAAATAATTACAACGACAATATCAATCCTATTTTCCTGCCTTAGGAGGGGAAATTTTCTTTAAATTAAATAATAGAATCATTTTTAAGTTACAATATGCCTAAAGAAGCTTAAGAGCTAAAGAGCCGTGGTAGCTCAGATGGTTAACGCTCGCTGTAAATATAACACAACCCTAGTAACCCGGGTTCGAGCCCCCCCCCCCCACCCCCCCCGGCACCAATGAATTTATTAATTGCAATTTTAAGTGCTGATTTACCACGTGCTCGGCGGTGAAGGAAAACATCGTGAGGTAACCTGACCAAAAAACCATCTGAGGAATAAGAAAAAAAAAATATTTCGAAGACATGTGAAGTTCGCCAACACGCATTGGGGCAGCGCGGCGGATACTTTCTTCATTTCCTTGCCCTCTCAGAAATGAGGTGAGGCCTGTGCCCAGCAGTAGGACGTATATAGGCTGTAACTTTACTAATATGCCTAAAATGTGTAATTTTAAAACATATTGTAACTTTAACATTTTTATACATACCGTGGTAGAGCCATACTGCAGTTATATTAGTAGCAAGAATGGGTCGTCTAGACCGGGGAATGACCACGCTCTCACTTTTTTACTGGAAACGAGGCATTCTATCTTAGCCCTCACGGATGACAACGCATCTGCTATTTGATTTGTAATCGAGGACAGATGTAGTTGTCTATGGGCCACAGTAACCACTTACCATCAGGTGGAATATGTACTCGTTTGTCACCCTTTGTCATCTTATAAAAAAGGACTTCTTGCTGGTTCTCCCAGGACAGAGTCATTTTCCAAACCAATTGTAAATAAAAAATGTTTATAATTATTGTATTATGTAATCCTGATCGAATAAAAAAATATTCGATTCATTTAAATCGGTTGCCAATAGTCGTATATATCGTATAACATAAATAAAAAAGATCTTTTTTGAATTTGGCTAGGCTAGGGTAATTTACTTGAATTAAATCATAAATGCCGTATCAATGTTATCAAATACGTAATATATGATTATATTTTCTTTACAATCTAAGTAAATATAAGTACAATATTATTTGTGGCAGGTACGCATCACTGAGCTGTGGAAACCCAAATTCTCGCTGTAAACTTCACAGTACGCGAAGATACCAGACTCATTCCGCACCGTCACCAATGAAATCGTTAATTGCAATTTAAGTGTTAATATGCCGCGTGCTCGACGGTAAAGGAAAACATCGCGACAAAGCCAATTGAAAAAAAAATAATTTCTGAAAAATGTGAGTCCGCCGAAACCCATTGGAGCAGCAAAGTGAACACTTACTTGCCCTAAAACCTTCTCAGAAAAGAGAAGCCAAGGCCTGAATGGGACTTATATAAGCTGTTACTTTTTACGTGTAGTGTGTTACATAATAGAGCAGACTGTTTCAAACAAGCCTCGTTATAAACTCGGATAATTTGAGCTAACACTATCCTATCCAATTTCCTCTAATTTGTTTAGCTTTGTTCATTCTGAAAGGTGTGGCAAGTGTTGCTAAATCCATAAATTATAAATTAAAAGTGAACTCGGCGTTTTCTTTCGGCAAGTTTAATATAGTGCCTAGGAATCTAGAAAATCTCCTTTAATTGGATACTACTGCTATTTGGTAGGACTAGGTTAGGTACCCTGCTTCCATCTTACCTACTTCTGCTATCACTCAACGCCATAATATGGCTTATGGCGTCGAGTGATAGCAAACAATTTGTAGCATATATATGATATATATAACATACATATATATAACATATATATCAGTTATGCATAATCTGATAGCTTATTTAATAACGTTACCATTGATATATGATTTTAATATATTTACTTAGTATATATATTATATACTTAGTATACTTGTTATATACTTACTTAGTACTTCGGAAAGTGCTCGACAGATGCGCCATATTGGCCAAAACGACCCCGACATTCGAGTGGAGACCGCCTTATTGTACTTACCACTTAAATATTACTTTTTGCAATCTGTTTCTTATTTGTAGTTTTGTGATTATTGTACATCAAGTATGTATATATAATAATAGTAATCATCATCAGCATTACAGCCCTTCACAAGTCCACTACTGAACATAGGCCTCCCACAAGTAATGCCACAAAGCACGGTCCTGAGCCACCTGCATCCATCGACTTCCTGGATATCTTACCAGGTCGTCACTCCATCTAGTGGGGGTTGCCCTACACTACGCCTACCGGCACGAGTCTGCCACTCGAGAACCTTTCTTTCCCATCGGTTATCGGTTCTTCGAGCTATATGGCCAGCCCATTGCCACTTCAGCTTACTAATCCGTTGGGCTATGCCGATCACTCTGGTTTTAGTGCGGATATCCTCATTTCTGAGTCTATCACGCAGAGAAACTCCGAGCATAGCCCTCTCCATAGCTCGCTGAGCGACCTTGAGCGTCCTCATACGGCCAGCAGTGAAGGACCACGTCTCAGATCTGTAAGTCATCACTGGCAACAAGCTCTGGTTGTACAATCTAGTTTTTAGAGATTGAGGTATACCTGACGAGAAGATATGTCGTAATTTATATAGTAATAAATTAAGTAAAAGTAAAGGATATCTATTCTGTAATACTTCTTACATATTCTTACATGCTGTGTAGTTTTTGTTTACTTGCCGAACAGAGAAGAGAGACGGTGGGTTGTTACATAGCACATTATTTAAATCAATAAATTGTTTTTACGTGCCTGCTTATGTTTAACTTATTTCAATTCATATTCTCCTTACATTCTACCATATGGGCCTCCCGGAGAAGAAAAAAAGGCCAACTCTCAGCATTTCTCAAATTTACGTCAATTTTTACTTACAGCCGTAATTTCATGAATTTTAAAATATAATAATTTCCGTATATTTCACACGCAATACTCTAATTAATTCAAAATGGAATTTTGTTATTTTAACAAAATTTCGGTATTTGCTTGCATGTAACCTTGTCTAACACTAGGAAAATTAAAATTCAATTTGTAATCGTGACTAATTAGTCACGATTACAAATTGAATTTTAACTGACATGAAAAAAAAATATTTATGCATTTAAACGTTTGGTTTAGTCTGAAAAATATCACCTTTAAAAAAAGTTTTAAACCGACTTCAAATAACTAACAAAAATAAGATAATTACACATTCTAAAGCACTAAGGCTCAGTGTATTAAGGAATTAAAGTTTAAACTTATATCAAATAATTTTATTTTGGTACATTTTCCTACGTTAGGCGTAATACCTTATTTGGTACATTAGTATGACCTGATGGAAAGCTTGATGAAGCCCATGATGGTATACCCGTTAGATATTTTATTTAAATTCAGTTAAGTAGTTAAGTATGTACATTCGTTCTTTTTCACTTCCTATTTTTTTACACTTCTAAGTTTTAATACATATACTATAAATCCAAACTTTGCCGAAACGATTCCCTTTACCAAGGATGATGTTTGAGGCATTTAAATCAAAACACGCCAAAATTTCAATTGAGAAAATGGTTGGGTGCTATTATCTGTTAGGAATCCAGCAACAAATAAAAAAATCAAGATTCGAATTATTAATTAAAAATAAGCTTAGCGGATGTTTAGTGGCGGTGTAAAAAAACACACTGCCCCATATCATATCATAACTTGGGAGTCGTAAGATGTGACAGTGGGAAACCGGAACAGGAAATAGATACAAGCTTCGTATTGATAAATTTTCCTATGAACAATTTATGGAGGAGGACTATGTTTACCAATGTTCTTGTAGGAGTACTTATCATTCTAATGGTGATGGTGATAACATATTGACATCATTCGACGCTCTTAAAAAAACTACCGGCCTAAACCAAACAGATTCGAGTTCGGAATCAATCGAATTTTATTCAAACTTATTCACATTTAGAACTTCCGAAACCGAAAGCAAATCGTAATCGAAACTTGAAACGAATGTATTCAAGTATACGCTGCTAGATGGATGAATAGAATAGGGGTTTGGACAAGCATGTGCTTAGACTTATTAGGGAGTTTTAGACGATACAATCAACGTAAGGTGGCAATGACTTCCCGACTACCGATATCGTTTCCTGAACTCTCCCGTTAAGAGTATCAATAAAAAGGCCAAGGTTTTTCACAGACTAACTAAATGGTATTATAATATAGTCATAATATATAGGAAGTATGTCTCCTTACAACTAGTGCATGTTGCCAGTGATGACTTACGGATCTGAGACGTGGTCCTTCACTGCTGGCCATATGAGGATGCTCAAGGTCGCTCAGCGAGCTATGGAGAGGGCTATGCTCGGAGTTTCTCTGCGTGATAGACTCAGAAATGAGGATATCCGCAGTAAAACCAGAGTGAGTAAGCTGAAGTGGCAATGGGCCGGCCATATAGCTCGAAGAACTGATAACCGATGGGGCAGAAAGGTTCTCGAGTGACAGCCTCGTACCGGTAGGCGTAGTGTAGGGCGACCCCCCGCTATATGGAGTGACGACCTGGTAAGACATGCAGGAAGTCGATGGATGCAGGTGGCTCAGGACCGTGCTTTGTGGCATTACTTGGGGGAGGTCTACGTTCAGCAGTGGACTTGTGAAGGGCTGTAATGATGATGAATGATGATGAAGTCTCCTTGATTAACGTTAGCCATGAACAATGAACTACCCAATAAAATAGCTTGATATTTCAATTGATTGAGACATACCACAGGCTTGCAATCGCATGGGACGAGAACGCTTTTACTTTGACTAATTTATCCTATGTATGTGTCCTATTTATGTACCTAACGGCGCTGATAACATTTTGTCGTAACTCAATCGTGTTTCTCGATTCGAATGATTAAGGACTTTTTATAGGACAAGGGTGATAAACGAGCACACAGTCAACCCGATGGCAAGTAGATGCTTTCGCCCATAAACATCAAGACTCAAAATGCAAATGCGTTGACGCTCCAGAGGACTAAGATTGGAGGAATGAATTGTTTTCCGCAAAAAGAGCACCCGATTCTCCTCACTCGCACCATACTAAACACAGCAGTATTAAGCTGCTACTTTACGGTGGTATTCTGCAAGAGCGTAGTCCTTCCCCGGTCGAGATGACCTATTCGTGCTGCATTTGTAATATAGCTGCAGCATGGCTCTACCACGTATAAAAATAAAGGTTTATAAATGACTTTCGACAAAACGTCATTTTGAGTTGAAATCAGAATCGTATTCGAAAACAATTTCGGGAGTAAGCCTTCAGTTTAGATAGAATAACAGTTAAGTACTCAATTTTCAGCTTTCCAATTTAAACGTATGAATAAATTGAAACTTAGATCAAAAATCCTCTCATGTAAAGTAGATATATTATGTATTAACAGGAAATGTCTATAGATATACAGACAAACAAACATAATAAAATTTTTAAGAATAGCTGGTTTTATATCTTAATTACATGCGCGATCAATTTGTATGAAGCTTGTTTCTATGCATACTCACTTTATTTGCCTTCCTTTGGTGTTTGTGAACAAAATAGTATTGAAAAGTGTCGGGTGGAGTTCTCGTTATGTAGTGCATTTCTTTAATTTTTAATATGATAACAGTTTCGTATTTTGTTATATTATGTCATTTTATGTTATTTTTTCATTCCTAAGAGCCTATTGAAGTACATTGCTGTCAGGCCTCCTAATAGCAATTTGTAAGTACGTACGTACGGTCAAGTCAACCTAGATCCTTTAGGGGATTTACAGGGTTACAGGTCAATTCAACCTAGATCCTTTAGGGGATTGTAGTTTCCATTATAACCTACTGATTCAACTAGGAACCACCATACCCCAAACTTAACCGTTTTAAAGATATTAGATAATTAACTTCCTTTTTTTAATAAAAATTACTAATTTTCTGTAATATGTGCATCTTGTTTTGTTTTTTTTTTATGTTTTGTAATAGATAGGTAACTTTATTACTTTTACGCCAATAACTTAGGCGAATAAACAAACTGGGTCGTAGTAGACGATTGATAGTTGAAAGCAGAAATAAATTTGTACAAAGTATTTTTATCTTTGAGGAATATTTAAAAAAAATCTATGGCAGTTAAGTCTGCGATATACTTAAAAATATCTACGTTTGTTCTTAAGCTATCTGACAAGGTATAACAGTCAGTTTATCAGGATTCCTAGAAAAACTGAGATGTTAGCCTTTCACAGGTAAGAAATAACGGTGCTGGGTGTTCAACAAGCCATTTTGGTGTTTTGTATTTAGTTTATTAGTCTGCTTTAAAATTATGGTATTAAAAATAATAAAGCAAATTATTCACTACAAAAGCATATCGTTGATGTGAAGAATCGATAGTCCCGCACGTCTGCAATCTTTAAACACGTACAGGGTTGCCCCCGTCACTACATCAGATTTGATAAACCACAAATCCAGGCTAAAGAATACAGATTCCTTCCAAGGATGATTCGCGAGCCTATTGAAAGGAAAAAACATCCTAATTTCAATAGAGAAAATGACTGGGTGCTACCATCTGCTTGGGATCCTATTATTAACAAAATTAAATCCCAACTCAAGCATACAACTGAAAGATTTCAAGATAATATAGGTTCATACTGTGTAGATCGGAACAAAAATTAATAATTTTAATATGTGGGTAACCGCGGTTTACTATGACATCGGGACGTCGAACACATCAGTCTCCCCCGTGACCACGTCGGGAATAAAAAAATATACGTGAAAAAATCCGTAAAAACCAGTTTTATTTAATTACTACAAAAAAATTTTAATTATAAAAAACTTGTACAATAGACAAAAAATTGGCATTTCTATAAAAAATCTAAAATATACATAATAAACACTCACGCCTGTCACCCAGAGGGGTAGGCAGAGACTACGGACTTCCATTTGGCACGATCCTGACATACCTCTTTCACCTCTTTTACATCCATATATCTACGCATACATGCTCGTCGGTTAAGGGTACTTCTAACGTGGCTCATTTTCAAAATATCGCCAATTTGGTCGATAAACTTTTTCCTAGGGCGTCCCTTCCCGACTCGACCGTTCACATCTGCCATATAAATTTGCTTTGTCACTCTTTACTGATTCATTCTTTCCACATGACCAAACCACCGAAGCATTCCTTTCTTAATCCTGGTCACAACATCATCTTGCATACCACATTTATCTCTTATCACGCAATTTCTCACCCTGTCATTCAGATTCAACCCTAGCATATTCCTTAAAGACTGCATTTCTACAGCATTTATTCTACTTTCGTGCTTCTTCTGCCACACCCAGCTTTCACTACCATACATTAAAGTAGGGACTAACACAGCATTATGAATTACCATACGTGCCTGTTTTGACACATTCTGGTTCTTCATAATAGAGTGTAGTGCCCCATTCACTCTATTCCCTGCATTTACTCGTCGTTCTATATCCCTATCATATCTACCATCCCTGCTAAATACACATTCCGAATACACAAACTCATCCACTTGCTCAATTAACTCTCCTTCTATTCTTATTTCACATACCGTTTTGCTTTCTTCTCTTTCAAAAACCATCACTTTCGTCTTACATGCGTTCACTTTCATTCCCCTTTCTATTAGTACTACACTAAAATATACAATATCTTGAAAACGGATAAGTTTGGGCTATAAGCCCAAACTTATCCGTTTAAAATAAGCTGGTGTTTCATAACAGTCGAAACAATCGCTAATGATGTCAACTTAATCTGTAACCCTGTTGATATGAAATAATGCGAAATAAAACGTTTTGGAAAGCAGATAACTGCATCTAACTCTTTCACCATTTGAAACACTTACGGACTTCTTACACCGGTACTATACGGTCAGTGTTATAGTTTACCTTTAATATTAAAATTAATCCTCTATTAAAATATATAGATATGTGTAAAAGTACTTAAATAATTTTAATATATTATAATAAATAATATACCTATTTTGTTTGAAAATATGCTATTAGTTCCAACGTATATTGCCGCTTGTGTTCATAAGATATCATGAGCATATAGAGTCGAGCAATGCTGATACGTATAACATGAACCGATGGAATCAACTGCGCACACTCCACGCTCGAAATTTTTTACGATATGCAGATGTTTTGTCACCCATGAGGACTAAGGTGAAACTAATATGAGGAATAGGAAGGGTCTCCGGTTCCCCACACTCACCATACGAAACAAAGAGCGTAAAGCTGCTATTTTACGCTGGTATTCTGTGAGAGCGTGGTACTTCCCCGATCTAGCATGCCCATTCGTGTCACAACTACACTACTAATATAGCTGCAGCTACGTTATGGCTGTAGCACGAATGTGTTGAATCAACCTGGGGAGAACCACGCTCTCAGATAATACCAGCTGTGTTTGTTGTTAATGTGTTTCGTATGCACGCGTTTTAAGTGCAAGCGAGATATTACATCTTAGACCCCAGGGGTGGTAAATATTCCAGCATGACATAACAGCACAATGCTCCAGCACTTTCTATGGTGCCCTTATGAATCGAAGACCCTTTTTACTATTGACCAATCTCTCAACGCGTCACAATGGCATAAATGGATCGAACGACATGCGGCGTCTAGATCACGTTATCGAAGATTTCGAACGACTTTATTCTGGATTATGAATAAAACTAGGTATATATGCGTTCCCACTTTTTAAACGAAAGGGTTGTAAAACAACAAGCGTAC
The DNA here is from genome assembly GCA_036936625.1 of Parnassius smintheus behrii. NCBI lineage: Eukaryota > Metazoa > Arthropoda > Insecta > Lepidoptera > Papilionidae > Parnassius > Parnassius smintheus. The sequence goes on from JAUPFT010000010.1 coordinate 4,458,173, forward strand.
GAACTCCTTTCTCGTTGAAGTAGTATAAAGTACTGCGCAGGCAACTAGCATAAGGTGCTCCACGAGCTTTAATCGTTGTAGTTATCTGTCTATTATGGTAATTATTTAAGAATAAGATCGCACGTGGTAGAGAAGTGCAGCCGTATTATACAATTTGTGACAGCCCGTTATTATTATTAATAATAATTAATTTCTTTGTAAAGCCGTCAAAAATTATCTTAGAAAAAATATATTAAACAATAAAAATATAAAAATACATTTCAGACATTAAATATTATAGTAAATTAAAAGCTTAACATTGTCTTTCAAAATCTATAAATTTATTAAAAACTTTGTCAAAATTTTCGAAATGTGATAAATAATAGAAATACAGGTCGAAAATATAATAATAATAAATATTAATAACGAATATAATATAACAGGAAAATTGGTCAAAAATTGCTTAAGTCATTGAGCATGTTCGTGTATAAGAAAATTTCTTAAGTTATGGAGCGTATTCGTGTATCGATTGCTGGTATGGGGGAGCTGCTGGAGACGCATACCTAAGGGTGTACATCAGTATGTACGGGTGTACATCTTCACATATATATGTGGGGTTTTCGAGTGACCGACTACTTATAGTACTGTTGCACAACGTATAGTCATAGGAGCTTATGATGTAAGGTTTATGATACAAAAGCATTATAATAGAAGGTCTCTATGATGCATAAGCATTACTATAGTTGAGTTGTGGGTGAAATTCCCATATATTAATGACATATAATAGTAAGTTCTATGATACAAAAGCATTATGATAGTAGAGTTGTGGACTGAAGTCCTATACATTGAAGCCATATAGTAAGGTCTATGAAATAAAGCAAATATGTGGAAGGTCTCAATTATGTAAAAGCATTATATTAATAGAAAGGGGACTTGAAAAGGATTATTATAGTGGCGTGTATACTGCATCACAAGCGACCGAGACTTGAAAACTTGGACACGCTAACCGATGGGACCAAGACATATCATATTAGTGACGGTGGTAAGCGGGTTCCTTGTAGCAATACGGCTTTCCCGTGGACATCACAGATCCATACCGTTTCTGAACAGCGTCGTAGCGCACAGTGATACGTCATCTATCTTTCGGATTGGGATGAGTGTGTTTGGTAGCGCTTTTAAGTGTAACAAGCATAGATACTCAATTGCATGTTTTAGTGCATTAGCACTATGACACGTGGAGTTTTGTCCACTGGCGTCTTAGTAGCGTGCTAGTTAGATAAGTTGGTGTTTTTAAAGGATTAGGGTGACAAACGAGCATACAGTCCACCTGAACGTAAATGGATGCTGTGACCCATAGACATCGACATTTAACCTCAATTTAAGAATCAAAATGCAGATGCGCTGTCACCCTTGAGGACTAAGACAGAATGCCTCGATTCCAGTAAAACGGGTCTCCGGTTCTCTACACTCACCATAGGAACGATGGTATTCTGTGAAAGGGGGGCCCTTCCCCGGTCGAGCCGATCCATTCATGCTAGAACCGTAATATAGCTGCAGCGTGGCTCTACCACGTTTTAGTAAACAACAATACAAATTTTGTTAACAAAGTCAATAGGGATCACCTGGATGTATTGTGAGGGGGCACCATCCGTATGATAAGTGCATTGATTCTTAACTGCTTCTTGCGGTATTGCGTCTTCTAATGGACCTCCGGGTGTGCTGCGCCGGATTCGACGCATTTTGGGGTTCTGGTTGAAGGACGAAAGTGAGTGGTGATGTCTGCTGGGATTCTACGAGGGACCTTGGAATGGTATAAGTTTGACGATAGTCGTATTAATGTCTGTTGCACATTACAGCATTGCATCTCTGCAATGGTTATTTGGCAGGGCGCTATTCTCAATGGCGCTCTCTGCGTCTTGGTTTGACTCGCACCTAGGTAGCTATGCCCAAGTCGGGTCCCTTCATTACGGGGCTGCAGTCAGTCTAACCTCGATAATGTTTTATATAACAACATTATAAAATATCCCTGTAATTTTCTCACCTTTGACTGATTGAAGGCAACTTGTTGGTAAGTGAGACTAACATGATTGAAAATGCATATATATATATATATATATATATATATATATATTATTTTATTTTATTTTGAACACCAACAGCATATAAACGTTACATGAATACAAATTGGACATTTCGACAAAGCCATTTACAGGTATTCGCATATGGTATATATATATATATATATATATATATATATATATATATATATATATATATATATTGTGAGCCGGTTGGTTGGTCGAGCGAAACCTGATACAAGTGGAATAGGGACGTTTCATGTTCTTAACTTTTTTCGAGCCCTGTCTTCGTGAACGGGGTTCACTTAGCTAACAAGGACTTTCGATTGCTCTGGTGAATATTCTTTCTTGCAACAGATACCTAAAGGAACTAAGTTTTTAAACAAACACAACGTAAATAAGGGTCATAACTAAGACGATCACGGAAAGATCAAAACATATTTATTTATCCTGGTCAAATTAATTTTATATAAAGGGTAAATAATAATTAAGAATAAGGGGATAGCGTTACACTCTCATAGAATACCATCATAGCCTGTGTTTCTATCAGTACAAGAATTCTTAGCATCAAATCAGCAGTTACCTACAAACAATTTTACTTCTTTACAATACTTGTATGAGAAATTTATTTATTTGTGAGATTTTTAACATTAGTAATAGTAGTGGTGGCTCAGAGGGTAAATGCTCGTTATAAATTTCACAGTACGCGAGCAACCCGGTTTCGATCCTCGATGGCATTAATGAAATTATTGATCGTAATTTTAAGTACTTTAAGTAATTAACCACGTTCCGGACAGTGGAAATAAACGTCATGAGGAAACGTTCACGTAAAATAAATTAAAAAAATATTTCGAATATATGAGAAGTCCGCCATCACGCATTGGGTCAGCGCAGTCGATACTTCCTTGCCCTAAAACCCTCTCAGAAATGAGAGGAGGCATGTGCCCAGCAGTGAGACGTATATAGGTTGTAACTTTTCTTCAAATAAATAATCATCTGACTGAATATAAAAGCAAATCATTCGAACTATTTCATTCATACAAATGTAAATTTTCATTCTTTTATGTTTTATTTTATTCTATGATTATTTAAAATACAGAAAGTCTTTCCATCATTAAATACCACTTTTGGCTCTGACACAAGTCATTAAATTATAATTGAACACCTGAAGGCCGTATATAACTGTATAGGTTTAACCTATCATAAACTTAGGCGAGACAGTTTCCACTTCAACGATTTATTAAATGTCCTTAAGTGTAGAAATATATTTGATCACCTGTCGACTCATACAATTTGTTAAGTGGATGGATTGTAAAAAAAATTATTTGAAATATTTCTACATTCTTTATGGTTAAGTACGGCGAACATTTTAAAGTGTTACAGCCACGCTGCAGCTGTATTACGGTGTCAGTACGAATGGGTCGGCTCGACCGGGGTTGGTCCATGCTCTCACAGAACACCAGCGTAAAATAACAGCTTAATGCTCATATTCATGCTCGTGTCAATGAATCATGTTCACATGGTGAATGTGTAGAAGCCGAGACACTTTTTACTCGTAATGAGGCATTTTTAGTTCTCAGATCTTTTATAGTTCTTGCTGATCTATAATAATAGTCTTTGGGCAAGTAGTTAACTATCGAGAAACTATTTTAAACTCAGTTTTAGCTATTATCTGGAAAACTATGGGAGTTGGGGTAAAATGATTGGAATAGAAATTGATGATCTTACTAAATTCACCTAAAAAGGATAAGGTATTTTTTACGTGTATATTCCTTTACTTCTCATAGTTGTGTTGTAAAATGCTACTTAAGAATTAAAATGTTAAAAATAAAATTGCATACAAACTTTAATAGGTAATTGATAATTGTAAACCAGAAAATGCTGCGATCGAAAATCCGCCTGCTAAGCGTGACAATTAAGTCAAATCCGGCTGCGGCTCCGGCAACTTGCTACCAAGCCAGCAGTGGCTTGGTAACAAGTTACCGGAGCCGCAGCCGGAGTTGCGGTGCTGAGGGCCACGGGTTCGAATCCCACACGGCACAATTATTTGTATTACCTGCAAATAATTGTTTCAGTTCGGGATATTTGTCGTTGTGCAATTTATATACGTAAATTGCCTCCAAAGTAACATTTTATTTTAAGAACTCCCTATGATGGGACAGACCCATGTCCAGTCGTGGATGGTAACGGGCTGAATAATGAGATACTGACAATGGATCCTAGAATATTTGTTGCGTTTTTATTGATTTAACGAAGAACACGAGATAAAATGGAATTCACGGATAAAAAATTAAGTTTTATGTGACAACGATTTCAAAAAAATATTTTACGTCTTTATAAGAAAACTATTATAAAATCTAATATTTAAAAATTAATTTTTGTTTGTTCGTATTTTATTGGCTGCCATACCTTTCATCTGATTGCAGTAAAACTTTGTCGACATATTGATAGTATTTTCACGAAGGTTATAGCCATAGAAGTACCCGGTAGGTGGCGCTGTCGTAGAATCCAGATATCACCCGCGTGTACTCGGAGTAATTCGTGAGTAATTAATGAAAATGAAAATTATGTTTGATAACGCCACTAAAAGTGTTTTTTAGAATAAGGAGACATATTATGTACACACAGTCCACCTGATGGTTTGTGAATGCTGTAGCCCATTGATATCTTCATTTATCCTCGATTAAGAATCAAAATTCGGATTCCTTGTCATCCATTAGAACGGCTTAGCAAAATGGTCAATCTCCACTCAATTATGGGTAATTGCATTGGGAGTTCGATTGAGAAATTAAAAAGCAGGCTATGATTACAATTTTACTTGATATAAGGTTCAGGGCTTTGATTTTATTAAAACAAAGGTTCAAGGGGATTTTTATTGTAACCAATTAACTGTATTTTTCTAATCGAGTTCGTAAAAAGAGTGGGTTCGATATTCTTCACGCATGTTCACCAATTCTTCGAAAAAGGCTGAACCTATTAAGGTATTTTTTATTAAATAGATATACCACAAGATTATATTCTATTTAACAAATTCCACTCCTAGGGAAAGTTATGGTTGAAGGGTTGAAGTTTTTACAATTTCTATTAAGACGACATTCTATTTATTACATTAACTTTGTGATTTTGCTTAGTACCTTAAAAAATAATAAAAAACGTAAAAACTGCAACCGTCAACATACCGTGGTAACATGCACTACGAGGGCGACACTGAAAATTTCGGGAATCAAGGAAGTGACACAACATTACTATTTAAAAATGTATTTATTGCTTTTCGAAGTATTCTCCGCGAAATTTGACACATTTTTCCATACGATGGAACCAATCATTGAAGCAACCATTCCATTCGGAAGTTGGGGTCTCTAAAATGGCCGTTTTGTAGGCGTCCACAGCTTCTTTAGGTGATGAAAATCTCTGTCCACGCAATTTATTCTTCATTTTAGGCTAAATATAGAAATCATTAGGACTTAGGTCGGGGCTGTACGGCGGATAGTCTAATAATTCTATGTTTTCTTGCTCTAAAAACTCTTTTGTTCTGTGTGCGGTGTGAGAACTCGCATTGTCATGATGGAGGATGATCCGGGTGTTGCAGTTCTCTTTACGTTCAGAAACGACCTGTGGCAAACAAATGCTAGCATACCATTCTGCATTAACCGTTCTTTGTCCCTCAAGAGTAATAGTCGTAACATGGCCGGTTTTGGAGACAAACGTGGCCACCATTTTTTGCAACACTCCGTAAACGAACAATTTTTGTTGGCTTTAACTCATTTTCGAACACCCAAACTCTTAACTGGTTTTTTGTTTCGGGTTCGTATGCGTATATCCAGGATTCGTCACCTGATACAATGTTGTATACAGCATATGAGGATCCTGCGTGGAATCTTTCGAGAGTTCTGACGCACCAAGTAAAGCGAGCCGCTTTTTGCTCTTCACAGAGCGAATGCAGTATCCATCGGGAAAACAACTTTTTTACACCTAATTGTTCATGCAAGATTATTTATGATTGACTCATGCCAATGACTAAAGTTGCCTGAATTTTGCGGTATGTCACATGTCGATGTTCCTCAATCAGCTTACGCACAGCTTCAACGTATTCTTGGGTGACTGCAGTTTTTGGACGATCTTGACGGAGATCATCACTGAGCTTGACAAGTCCACGTTGAAATTCTGCAAACCAGCGATAAATTGTGGTTTTGGATGGGGCTTCATCACCAAATGCAGAAATCATCCGGTCAATACACTGTTTTTGTGTTAAGCCATTTCGAAAGTCATAATAAATCATCGCTCTTGAATTTTCTCGAGTCAATTCCATTTTCTCAACGACTAAACAAGTTTGACAAAACCCTGTGAAAAGACCGAGAATCTTTTTTTAAATAAATAAATGGTATTCGATTTTTAAAACCAAGGATTTTCAATTAAAAAGATTTTAATATGACAGGAACAGTGGAAATATGCCATTCCCGATACTTTTAGTGCAGCCTAGGTATAATTAATGAAGAGCACGCATATTGATTTATGGAATAATAACATTAAATTTTTATCATATGCTACGATCAAAAAAGATTAACATTTCAAATTTTATTAATGAAATATTTTATATAACCTTGATAAATAGAATTAATATTTTAAGGTAAAGACGGCAAAAAAATATTTTTGTATTTGTATTATTACAACTTAACTAACTTATTAAATAAGTTTCGCTAGTGGCTTCACCCGTCTAGTTACTAAAATGCCTCGTTCTCCTTTCGGTAACTTTTAACTTATCGTAAGTAAAATAGTATTCCATGAGTCAATCCATGAATTAATTATTAGGAAAATTATCTGTGTTGATAACTTCATGCGAGTTAGTTGTTTACTGGTCATTACAAGAATATAACTCGATAACAAACTTACTGTGTACTACCAACCGTAATATGTCACCGTCACAGTCACACACTGGTGTAACGTGAGGGACATAACTACACGATAGCACCAAAGTATGCAAACCAACAGCAATGACGACAGCGAGACGCGTAGAATTACCGAATGATCTCTCATAGTCGCCTCACACCTTTTTGAGTCATTTATGGAATATCACAAGATCAACCGAAATTTCAATCAAAAATTAGAATGTCCTTTTAACGGTTACAATAAAATCTTTAACCCCTATTTTTCCACGGTAAGGGAATGATTGTTTTCTTGAAAATATAAGACCACATCCGTCTTTTTACAAAAAAAATAATTATTTAGTACGGCTAAAACGTTTCCAAGAAACCGATGATAATACTACGATAAAACTACTAATTTACGCGTCTAATATAGAACATTCTCGAGTGCTTAAACTCGATTAGTAAAATACCACAAGCAGTCGATGAGTAAGAAGGAAAGAAATGTTATATTGTTCTCTTTGACTAGTAACTAAATAAGACCATGAATTTCTTAGTTCGCTGTGGTGAAACCTTTCTAAAAAGGCAACTTCAACTTAAATTTAAAAAAAAAAAACAATATTCAGCGACGTTCGAAAGTATTTCCATTCACTGTGTAACGAAAACGGGTTCCAAGCACAAAGATGAGCGTTTGTTGGAAACAAGAATCCTTTTCCGCTGGCCTACTTCAAATAAGTGTAAAGAAAATTTTTTTCAAAGAAAATAATTTATTTCAAATAAAATCGATATAAGGAAATTCATATCACAAATATGTATCTGCAAAAAATAGAAGCATAATAATGCTGGCCTGTCGTATGGTAACTGTAGAGAACTAGAGACACTTTTAACTAGAAACGAAGCCTTCCTTCTTAATCCTCAGGGGTGACAACACGTATGCGTTTAGATTTTTAATTGTGGAAAATTTATCGCCTCGGCATCAATGCTCGGCACCCACTCACCAACAGATAAACTGTGTGCTCGTTTGTTACCCCTATTCTATCAAAAAGTCTGAAATAATAAAACTCGTGTGAAAAATTTATTAACCTGTTGATGTAAATGTGAATATGTAAGTAATTTTAATTAAAGGAATAGTTATGTGTGAACATAAAAATAAATAACCACAACTACACAATATAGATAAGTTAGTACTGAACTTTCCGATAAAACTATAAATTTACAACCAAAAATAGTCAAGTCCGATATTATCTACAAACTCATATTTTCTTCAGCTTATCCTCTCTGACCCTCTAAGCCCGATATCATTAGATATCTTGAGGTTAGTTTGCGCAACACCCAAGCAATTCGTAACTACGTATCTATTGACTTGATTTTTCTTTTGTGTGAAGAATAGCTTTCTCGCATACATAATTTATCGGAGTCGTGGTAGCTCAGGGGCTTAGCGCTTGTTGTAAGTTTCCAACAATCGAACAACCTGGGTTTGATCCCCACCGGCGCCAATGAAATTTTTAATTGACACTTTAATTATTAATTTACCGCGTCCTCGGCATTGAAGGAAAATATCGTGAGGAAACCTGCATGTCTGATAAAGAAATAAAATATATTATTTGTAAAAGCCGCTAATACACATTGGCGTAGCGCGGCGGCCAAACATTATTTAATTGTCTGTCTGTTATATCGAAAAAGCTGGCTTCTATTAAGCTTTGGGCTTTGTTTGCACACTTACTATTAATAATCCTTATGAATAATCCTTTTTTTAATGTAACTGTCTGTCTGTCCGAGCTAATTTACGGAATTGCTGAACCGATTGTGATGAAACTTTAGGACACCGATAGAGACCAATGTCAGGTGGGCTACATTTTAATAAAATAAAATAATATTAAAAAATGAAATAAAAATCGAAGAAATGATCTTTAAATATCTCAGACCTTACCATCCTATCCTACGCAGGCGAAGCTGGGACACGTCGCTAATCAATAGACAATTAAAACTCGTACTACCTTCGATCAATTATAGTACCCGGATGACCGAGCTTTGCTCGTTTTTTTTTTTTGAAATTACATTTATAAATTACATACTGATGAAACATAAATAATATTTTTTGATCTATTAACGGAATAGAAACAACTGAACTGGTTATTTGAATAAAAAATCATGAGTGCAATTAGTTTTATTAAAATTTTCGTATTTTTAAAAAATACTAAAAAAAGGGCTTGAAATAATAAATTTTCTCACAAAAAAGGGAACTTGAAAAGAAAGAAAAAAGTCGGACCAGAGACAGGACGCGAACCACGGAACTCCGATATCACGCCCGACCGCCATCCCTCCTGAGCTATTACGATCATTAGTGATCTGTCAAAATTTACCTTCTTATATTGTAGCAGTTTTTTTATTGATTGAAAACACGGACAAAAGGACATTTTCTAAAAATAAATCCTAGCTAGATCAATTTTTTGCCCCCGAAACTCCCTGGACACTAAATTTTATGAAAATTGTTGGAGCTGTTTCCGAGATTCCGATTATATATATATTTATATATTTATATATATATATATATATATATATATATATATATACACACAAGAATTGCTCGTTTAAAGGTATAGGTTACTTGATCGAAGCGTACTACACTATTTATTCAGTATAGAGTATTTACTGTTTGACCGTACCGTAGAAGGTCCCGCTCATTCATTGCGGAATTTTATTTCAAACATTTTGGAATGTAAATAAAAATACCTTAAAAATTGCTACTATATCAACCACAGTACCACCGATAATTTTTAGCCTTAAATATGCTTAATAAACTTAACTGCGGTGCCACCTATCTAATCCTAGCACAGCTATGAACCATCGTGTCGACAACACGAATAATTTGCTTACATATCTATCCATGTAGGCAGTAGTAATGGAAATCATATTTAACAATATTTCTCAAGCGTTAAGCGGATAATAGCCTTGATAATAATGTTAAATACAAAAGAATTGTGTGTATATTGTGTGCATAGAAGAATTAGCTGAAGATGTTTTTTACATCAGATCTTATACATCTCTCGTGTACCGGGAAAAAGAGAAATATTTACAATGAATATTTCCTTCAAAATAAAAATTTTAGTATTATATTCGTTAACAGAACTACTTGTTTACAACAATTTTAATGAAATCACTAGTAAGTAAAAAATATACCTGTATCAGGCTGTTACCTCTCATTCAGACCAAGATAAGACAAATAAATGTAACAGGATGTGGAGATCGTTGTAACTTCGTTTATTATAGTCTGCCCACAGGCTGGATGTATAGAGTGATGTACAATACGTTCTAAATAATGTAATTTATACCTCCTGTGAGCCTCGTGCAAATCTGCGGGCTATCATGTTAACTCTAATGAACAATGTTCTCCGCTCCAGCTCAATGTCCGCATTATACTTAAGGTCTTTAGTTCTCGTATTATGTGTCCCAGGTACTTAAATTGATTGACAACCTCTAGAGGCACACTATTTAGTAATACCGGTGGTATATCCTGGGACACTTGGTACCTGCCTTGAAGATCATGTATTGACTTTTCTTCACATTGTGCTTTCAAATCATATAAATTAATTCACGCGTGGCAATCGCCAATCATTTTATGACGTTATTAACCTTGAACCGGCTTCTAGTTAAAACGTTTACTTCAAATCAGTAGGTTAATTGTATCGATGGATGGAACAATTTGATAAAATGTTGATTAAAAACTACATTTCCACTACATAATATAGGCCTCCCCAAAGTAATAACAAAAATAATAAAATAAATAAAAATGTTTATTTCAGCAAATCTTTTACAATTAGTTTGCCGAGGCCTCTCAGAAAGTAATCATATAAGATACTTGTGATGGGAGAGTCTCGCTCCTCCTACTTAATCATAACAACTTAGATTTACATCAAAATATCAAAATAGCCAAATTTTAAACTTAATGGTACATTTATTGATGCAGTTTAAAAATAAAGAAAGAAGCTTAGGAGAAATGTATACCCGAAAAGTTGAGTCTGTAGTGTGGTAGTTTATGATGCTTAGATGTTTGGTATAGGGTTTCGATGGGAAACCTATAGGGCCTGCAGTACATTACTTTAATCAAGGATCCTTACGCCCTTTCTAGATCTATAAAGTATGATTTAGCTGCTCCTCCCCATACGGAGATGCAGTAGATTATTACAGATTGGGCTAGTGAGATATATTTTATTCAGTAGTTCGGTACTCATCACGTTTCTCAGAGATTTGAAAACCCACATGAGCTTCCTTACCCTCCCTATTGTTAGTTCTAAGTGTGGACACCAACTTAATCTTTGATCTACAATGATTCCGAGGTATTTAACACAACTAACTTTCTGAAATACTGGGCAATTACATGTGTTAGGGAAAGGTGTACCACAGGAATGAATTTTGATCTCAAAATTAAGTGACGGCTGCGAATTTATATATGGAGCGAAGCGTTCATAATTCGTTTAAGAAATGGGTTCATATTTATAACAGATTTTTTTTTTGTAAAAAAGAAAGCTTAGTAATAAAAGACACTCGAAATACTAAAAAGAAACAAATACAATTGTTATAACAGTAATTACAAAACTCCGAAAAGAAAAAAAGCATATACTCTATGTCACTGCTACAATTTAGACGAATTTAACAACACCTAACTATCAAAATCTATCAAGCCATACATACAGTCGTAAAACATTACCCTCCTTCTAGGGCAGTCGGGTAAAAATATATATTTTCTTCCTATTTTATTCCTATTATTGTTGAACCACATATCATTTTCTATATTTCAAATAAACATATTTCCATACCTACTACATGGAAAAGAGGTAACATAGTCATTTATACAAAAAAAATAAAGATTATTTTTTTATTTTCACAATTAATTGAAAATCCATTAACCATAGATCACTTTGAATTGATAACAAAATGACCCATTAAAACTTACTTTGGGAACAAACATTAAAATACCTCATAAGAATAAATTAAAAGTGGGCGGAAGCTTTAAAGTTTGAGATTTGTTGATAACGTAATAAAAGGAAAGTTAAAGTATCTGAATACTCGAAACAAGTTGCACATTTGTTGCGTTGTTAACTTCGTCTCATTATATTCTTATTCCTCGTCATCATCCGCCTCCTCAAGTCCACTACTAGACATTGGCAACTCCCGTAGTTTGGATTTGTCTTAATCGTAATCCTATACCTTTAAACGAGCAATTCTTGTATATATATATATATATATATATATATATATATATATATATATATATATATATATATATATATATATATATAATCGGAAACGTCTCCAACGATTTTCATAAAATTTTGTGTGCAGGGAGTTTCGGGGGCAATAAATCGATCTAGCTAGAATTTATTTTGATAAAATGTCTTTTTGTCCGTGTTTTAGGCAATAAAAAACTGCTACAATATCGTTAGAATAAGAAGGTAAATTTTGACAGTTTGTTAATGATTACAAATAGCTTAATTGGTATATTGACCGACCGACCGACTTTTTTTAATTTCTTTTTAAAGTTCCTTTCTTTTTGAGACAATCTATTTTTTCGAGCCCTTTTTTAGTATTTTTAAAAACACGAAAATTTAAATTAAACTAATTGCACTCATGATTTTTTATTCAAATAACCAGTTCAGTTTTTTCTATTATGTCACTAAAATCAAAAAATATTATTCGTATTTCATCAGTATGTAATTTGTATCTAAATATAATTTCCAAACACACGAATTTAAAAAAAAACCGAGCGAAAAATACCGAGCAAAGGTCGGTCAACCGGGTACTCGTAAATAATAGAATAAAGGTGACGTGCAAGCACACAGCCCACCTAATGGTAAGTGGATTCTGTAGTCCATAGACATTCTTTGAACTCGATTGAGAATTCAAATGCAGATGTGTTGTCATCCCCGATGACTGGATATGATGGAATGTCTCGTTTTTCGCAAAAGACTCTACAGTTCGCTACACTTACCATACTAAACACAGCATCATTGAGCAACAGCAACACCACCACCACTGTTTACTCTGGTATTCTGCGAGTGCGTGGTCTGGCCACCTATTCCTGCAACAACCGTAACATAGCTGCAGCGTGGCTGTACCACGCAAAACACTTAACGAGATCGCAGTACCAAACGTCTCGCACTTTTGTTACTCCTCGCCGCTCTAGGTTACCTGGTTGACGTAGACGAGATGGATATACCATCGTCTGTCAGCAAACATTAGATTTTCTAGCATTTCCCATACTCTCCTTTCTCAAATATGTTGGCAGGAACAGGTAAGAGAGTGGTGGTACCTACTTAGACCGACTCCTGCCAGCGGCAGAAGAAGTGCCAGCACTTGGTATTGAGGCATTCCATCTTAGTCCCCAGGGTGACAACGCATCTGAATTTGGATTTTTAATTGAAGATAGATGTAGGTGTCTACGGCCCATAGCATCCACTCACCATCAAGTGAGCTGTGTATTCGTTATTCACCCTTAGATTTATAAAAAAAATGAGTTGGTTCATTGGCTACGTTATATATTTAATTTCATCATTTTTTATATAAAATTAAAAATAACCATACTGAAAACTTTTTCTAACCCTAAATTATTCTTTCATATTTTAGTAAATATTCAGGTCTCGTAAGGTCCCTTATATTGCAAAATGTATACTAGTTTTAGATAGTAGTTTCCTTAACGCAATTTTAAAATGGGGTACTGTTCCTGTTCTATTGAGATAGAAACAAAAAATCTTTTTAGCTCCAGTAGTAATGGATTCTTGGTGGAGCCCAAAATATGCGGTTTGTCGTAATTTATAATTCAGGTCTATAAATTCTCGTGCCTTAAATATATGGCAGTATGCGAGCATACTGGGATCGATCCCCGTCGACACCATTGAAATTTTAATTTCATTTTAAGTGCTTATTACCCTCCGTCTCGACGGTAATAGAAAATATTGTGTGAGGAAACCTGTGGATTTGTTAGAAAAGGATGACAAACGAGCGGACAGTCCACCTGTTCGTAAGTTTATGTTGGTTCCTAGTCATCTACATCTATCCTCAATTAGGAATCGAAAATGCAGATGCGTACTAAGGTTTAATGCCTTATTTCCAATAAAAAAGGTCTCCAGTTCCCAACACTCACCATACGAAACAGCAGAAATAAGCTAATAATTTCCGATGGTATTCTAGACGTTTTAATTCTGAAAATCAAATTATTCCATGTCGCTTCGAGTATTTTAAATGATACAGAAATCAAGATGACTCCGATAGATGATAGGATAACCATCTAGATTCTACAATGTAATACAGGTGTAGTTGCGGCCCAAACATGCTTCACAGATGAGCACAGGCCACCCATAATTTCTAAGAGTCAAGGAACTTTATATGTCTTCGATTATCTCTTTTGATTATTGAATTTGATTTTTAATTTCTGGCTTTTTGGAGCCATTTTGCAGCTATATTATAGTTATAATACGAATAGGTTGGTACGACCGTGAAAAGATCACAGGATGCATAATAATAATGTCCTCCATACCGAATTTCGGCCATGGCGGCCTGCCTCAACGGAGGCTAGCCATCGGCGCAGGACAGGATTATAGTTCCCAAGTGTATGCGTAAGCACAGGTGCACTCTCTATTCCCTCACCCTCGTAATCCGATGGGACGGTAAACCGACACGACCGGGAGAGAGATCAGGCGCAGGACCAACGGCTTTACGTGCTTTATGAGGCACGGGGGTGAGACACCGCCAACTTCCTGACTCCGGGCAGCTACTGAGAATTTCTTGACAGAAATTGCATTTTAAATTTTAATCGTGGATATAATATGATATTGTCTGCTTGTTTGTAATTCTTCTAAAAAAAACTCAGAGTAGATAAAAAAACTTCTACAAAAATATTATATTTTAAACTTCGAACATATTGCCTGTCTACAACAAATCAAAAAGGTCTACAATCTCCCTCGTCCATGAAAAGCAAAAGCTTTTCCAACAAATCACTCTCAAGGGCTTTTTAATGAAATTGAGCTTCCGTGGTTTTATGGCCAACCATAATAAAAACTATAATAGTTTTTATTACTATATTAAAACTTTAGACCACAAGCCTTTTACCGATTAACGTTGTGTGTCCTTATTTAAAAATAAATTGTATATTGTAGACGAAATAGGTAAGTACCTGGTGAACAGTCACAACTACTGGGATCGAATCACAAATATTTTAATAGAATAAGCGTAGCAAACTAGTACACAGTCCACCTGATGGTAAGTAGATACTGTAGCCCAAAGATATATATTTGTTCCTTGAGTAAGCATCAAAATGCAGATGCGTTGTCACCTCTGAGGACAAAGATGAAATTCCTCGTATTCAGTAAAAATTGTCTCAGTTTCCCTATACTCACGATAAAAATACGGCATGAATATTACGCAGGTGTTATGTGTGGGCGTGGTCCTTTCCCGGTCGAACCAACCCATCCGTGCTACAACAACATAGCTGTAGCATGGCTCTACTACGTAAGTTATAACCATCTAGTTTTCGCTCTCACAGTATAACTTCTTAAAAAAACAACAGAATGTTGTGAAAACTAGTGAAATAATTAATCAAACATTTCGTTGCGAGCAACATAAAATAACTACAACAATATAAAGCTACATAACTTTTGGCCCTTTTCTGATACAATGTGATTAAACCTTCCCGCGGAACTCTGGGGTCAAGTTTCAGTGAAATTACACACGTTATTTGTACTTTAACAAAATCAAAGTCAATACACAACAGCCCTTAAGATTCACAATAATTATGGATTGGCGATTTACTATATTTGCTGGCATAGAAATATTAATTGCTTTTAGCTTTGAAATCATTAAAGGTAATCCATTAATATAATAAGTAAGTCATAATTGAATTTTTATATTAATGGATTTAGCAAGCAATTTTTATACATAGTTTGTAAGTATAGTTTGTTGGAAAGTATCTAAAGATTTGTGTTACATTTATTACTTAGCAAATTTATACTGCAGAAGTGAGTGGCAGGGAAGGCAAGGCAAGTTCTTGTATGTATTGAGGCTACAATGAAGGTGTATTACGGGAGAATCACTTATGGTTTGGCTCGGCCGTAGAAACGCTACACTGTCAAAGAATATCGGCTGTGTTTCCTAAAATAAGTGTAGAGAATCAGAGATGATTTTAAAAATACTCTTACAAAAAAAAACAAGAAATTGCAAACTTCGTGCTAAAAGCTGAAATTGTATTTTTTTTCGTTGCTTGAAATAACAATTAACTGTTTAAAAATAGTTCATTTTCTCTCCTACAACAATGATTCAGTAAGTTTTAGATAACTTATGGATTTATTTAGTAATAATCATTCTTCCGATGGATATTTAGGCGACCGAAAAGTTTGATAAATGCTGTTGCAGAAAATATTTTTATAATTTATAATATACACTATATTTTGAGAAAAATATTAATAAAAATATAAGTGCTCGTTTGTAACGCTACGCATTTTTCAAAAAACTTTTGAACATCACTTTTGAATATCAATATTGATCTCTTAACTCAATACTCGTAATAGGTTATGTACTATTGTTTTCGACAGACTTGAAACACTACAGTAAGTTTAAATGAAGGGGAAATTGCAAATGATTTATGACGGAAGTGACATCGTTCACAGTGCAAATCTCCACTGATTAAAACCAGTTAGGCACTTTACAATTATTATTTCTCCAGTAACTAGTTTCTAACACGGCTTTAGAAAACTTTGTCAAGTTTTCTCGTCACCTATACCGCACGATTGAAGATGAAAGTCTTTCGCTAGGACGTGATCACATTGACAATGCGTTTACTTCGTAAACGTAATGCCTACTCCATAAAACCACATATAGAAACGCAAAAATATGTTAGAAGTTTTCTTGATAAATAAGATTTCAAAAAAAAATGCACATGAAGCTATTAGTGTGCCGTGATGTTCCAGTGATGCAACAAGTTTGTACAACCAAAACCAGTGAGTGACGGTTCCTCGGCACAGTGGCTTGGCAATGAGTTGTAGTGCTGGTTTTTGCTGATTAGGGGAGAGTGGGGTAATTGAAAACGGCGGGTAATTGGGAACCACTAGATATGTAATACTTCCCCCCACACTACCCCGTCCTGCACCTGTTTAACAGACGCATAGAGCGCCCCTCTGTGCGTACGCTATAGTGAGAGTAAAAAATCGCACTCGCGCTGACACGCAGAGCCGAATTTTTTTTGTATTTCTGTTATATTTTTGTCGTGTGTTATAATAAATGTAAATATCCAAATTTTAAGTTTAATAATTCCATATTTCGGTACTGTCAGGCAACGTACTATCTGTTTGCAAACACCACGTGATTTGAAGTTCGCGAAAAATACTATTGAAGGTGGTAGCTATTTTGTTTATATTGACTAGTACGGGTAATTGGGAACCGCGTTAGGCGGGTAATTGAGAACGTTCCCAATTACCCCTTGCGTTCTTATTTATCCCTAAGGCTTCTGGGTGATTGTGTAAAAATGTTTTAACGGTACAAATTACTTTAGAAACCTCGACATTACATACGCCACCCAATCTATCTCACAAAACGCAGCTGCTACTGGATCTTACAATCTTCAATTCACTGAAGATGGCATACAACAAAATATGTGAGCTATACATGGTTAACCTCCCTGTCCGGACACGAGCAGCCCAATAATGAAAATGAAACGAATTACATAAAATAAAATGAATAATATTTTAAAAAGTGATTGAAACATAAAAAAAAATAGGAATAAAGGAATATTTTTTACAACTATTAAATTATTTTCACTGGTGACCGCCTAAAGGTCGAAATTTAGTTAAAAAAAAACACAAATCTTTTTAAAAAATATGAACTTAACTCTTTTTTGCATTGACATATCTCTTTTAAATAAGGAACATTTGAAATCACGCAAAGTTCACAGCTTATTTAGTCAATCTGTAAATAATTATTTGTAGGTAACTCAAACCACAGAGTACCTTTTGACTCAAACAATCTGTAAGTAAAATTGTGGCAATAATCCCCATCTTGTGACCACAGATTAATAAGTGTTTGGCATATTATCTGTGACTGATTTTGAATAACAGGTTGGCACAAGGCGGCACGCAAGAAATGATCTCTTCTTATTTTTTAGTATAATATTAGTTATTTTTATTAAGTAATTAAGTCTTTAACAATGAAATTATATTAAAATAAAAAAATAAAATGAAATTCTAAATTCTACATTTTAAATAAACTGTTTAAATTAGAATACTTTCAATAATTTTGTAAATTTTATTATTTTCCTAAGCAAAAAGTCACATTGTTCATAATTTGCGTCGTAAATACATTTTTCGTCAATATATTTTACATGTACACTAAGGATTAGCTCCTTTATATCGAAATTTATGTCGATATTTATCCTGAAGTACCCGGTTGACCGAGCTTTGCTCGGTATTTTTCGCTCGATTTTTTTAATTCGTGTGTTTTGGAAATTATATTTAGATACAAATTACATACTGATGAATTATAAATAATATTTTTTGATCTTAGCGACATAACAGAAAAAACTGAACTGGTTATTTGAATAAAAAATCATGAGTGCAATTATTTTTATTTAAATTTTCGTGTTTTTAAAAAATACTAAAAAAAGGGCTCGAAAAAAATATATTTTCTCAAAAAAGAAAGAAACTTGAAAAAAAAAATAAAAAAGTCGGTCGGTCGGTCTGGGCTCGAACCGGGGTTTTACGATTTTGTGACCGCCCATTATACCAATAAGCTATTTATAATCATTACCAAACTGTCAAAATTTACCTTCTTATTCTAACTATATTGTAGCAGTTTTTAATTGCCTAAAAACACGGACAAAAAGACATTTTCTAAAAATAAATCTTAGCTAGATCGATTTATTATCCCCGAAACTCCCTGGACACTAAATTTTATGAAAATCGTTGGAGCCGTTTCCGAGATCCCGATTATATATATATATATATACATATATACAAGAATTGCTCGTTTAATAGTATAGGATATTTATAATAAATTGATAGACTTACAGCCTTTTTACGTTGTTCTGACTTCTGAGCAGGTGTTGTTCAAACCCATAATTTCTTTTTTTACTTCTTCTTTTGAAGTCGGAAGAAGAAACATCGTGTTTGGTATAAGTTTGTTCTTAGTAGTTGTTTTTTTTTTGTATTATTTGTCGTAAGGTTTTTTGTAATAGTCAATTCAATAAAGTGGTCATTAAAAGCTGATGCTATGTCAAAAGGATTTGTCAATTGTCTTTTTTTTATTTATTTTATTTATAATATTGTCACATTTTAAACCACTAATATCCTTTTTTATTACATTTCATTTCGCTTTGCATTTTTTTTATTTTTATTTATATATTTTATGTGTGAATTCCTTTTGGTGCTATTAATACATTTTTAATACTTTCCAGTAATTTATATATGATTTTAGTGATTGCTGTTTTATTTTTATAATATTTACACCTTAGTGACCGTTTAGTTTTACAGTTTGTTCTAAGGCCTTTGGTAATCCAATTTTGTGTGTTACTATGAGTGTTGTTAACTTTAATTTTGATAAAAGCAAAACACAGATTATAAAACATGCACAGTAGTTCATGAAACTTATTTAAGAGTTCAGACTCTAATCTGCGTATACCTCAGACCAAGTTATGATTTTTAGTCATTCTTTGAATTTGAAAATATATTCGCAACTATAGTCCTTTCTAAGTACTGTGTATGGTTTTTAGTTTTTTTTTGCACAGAGAAACGTAATAATAGAGTTGTATCATGGTCGGACAAGTATAAAGCTTAAAGTATTGAGGCAGCGTTAGCGTCTAACATGTTACTTAGCATTTGGTCTATGCATGAGTTTAAACAATATTTCATTGTTTTAATTCATTTTTTATTAATCAATCAAATTTTGAGATTTTGAAATAATACGGTAGGTACTACGTTTATTACTTCTCTGTTTTGATCTCGTAACAATTTTGGATATGTTTGATATGTCGTGTCACGTTGTTTGTCCGCGATGGACCCCTAAACAACTTAACCGATTTTAATCAAATTTGCACACCGTGTGCAGTTTGGTCCAACTTGTGAGATAGTATAGTTTTTTTGCCCATGAGTGACCCACAATTTTTTTTTGCGAATTGAAGGATTTTTAATAGTGTTACGAGCTTGAGGTTCGTGACAATAAAAATTGCCGATAGAATTACCTAAATTAACACTTTAATTTACTTTACACAAATTAAAGTTAAAAACACTAATAATTAAACGCACTAATTCACTTAATTCCGCTCCGAAGCTTCGCTTGCGTCGCCGAGTTCAACTCTGCCTCGATCGCATCTTGCGCCACCTATTTATTTAAATTAGCAAAATATCCGGAATGTTCAGGTAAACACGCGCAAGGTACCGAGAGTTCGAGTATAGATTTTCTAGAAACTTAGTTCTGGTGGCGCTGTCGGTCGAAAGATTTGTTTTGTCATTCTCTGCAAAGCTCCCCTCGCTCTTCGTTCCTGACACTAGATGGCGCTAGTTGACTTATTCACACAACACTGCCCCCTCCTAAGACATGCTCGTCCCGAGCATTATCGGTCCCATAATAACGCGCCAAGCGATCCACATGGACGATCTTAGGAGTCCCTCTTGCGCCTTTCTGTATCCGGTAGGTCAAGGGCTGTCCTATCCCGTGGTGCACCAACATTGTACAATTTCGGTGCTCCTCTACTACGTGTCTGAGGTCCCCTCACAGCCGCATAACTTGTACATGTACGACACCAATCCTCGACATCGTCACGATAATGGACCCAGTAAAACTGTTCTCGGACCTTCAGTAGAGTTCGTTTACCTCCCAGATGGACTCTTGAACGACCATTATGGCACAGCTGTAGAACATTCGGCACTTTAGCTTTAGGGACAACCATTTGTAAACGACAGCTGTCTCCTCGACCATTGTCCCATTTACGGCACAGGACTCCATCCTGAAGCAGCAAGCTGTCCCATTGGGCCCAATAACTTTTCGTGGTTGAACTCATCGCTGAGACGTCCCTCCACTTAGGCTTGGTAGCACGGGCCTTCATCCATCCCAGAATCGGCTTGATGTCCGGATCTTCCTGCTGTGCATGTCGTAGGCTTTCCTTCCACCCGTTGCTGAGGTGGTCTGTCCTGAGCATCCTCACGGATATCACCTCCTTACTCTCTTGCCTACTACAATGGTTGCAATCTTCAGGACAAGGTCTTCTTGACAATGCATCTGCGTTGCCGTGAGATTTCCCTCTGCAGTGTCTGATAGTAAAGTCGTATTCCTGTTGCTGCTGGGCGGTGCTGTTAGCCGCACTTCTTCTCTGAGACCGTTCAGCTTCCCTTCCTAGGGTGTGCTTTGGGCAGCTGGACCGAAGATGGCCCCATTTCCCACAGCCATAGCACCTAGGGCTGTATCTTTTATTGTGGTCGCGAACCGTAACTGCTATAACTTCCCTAGCGTGAGGTGAACGATGATCCTGTCGCCGCCAGGCGGTGCCGTTAGCTGCACTACCCTCTCGAGGTCGATCGACTCTCCTTTCCACGGTTCGCTTAGGGCAGCTGGATCGAAGATGGCCCCTTTCCCCACAGCCATAGCACCTAGGGCTGTATCCTTTGTTGCAGTCGCGAACTGTAGCTGCTGCAACCTCCCTGACGCGATGCGAACGATGATCCTGCCGCATGGCTTCCACCTCCAGTGCATGGGCCAAGGCGTCCTTAAGCGTCTCCTGGTGCCCGAGCCTCACAGCAGCTCTGACTTCCAGGTCGCGGATGCCGTCGATGAATGTCTGCACCAGGTTCCCTTCAATGAGCGCAGGTACAGACCGGTATGCTTTTCGCACCAGCTTCTCCACCTCTAGAGCCCACTGCTGCAGGTTTTCGTTGACCGACCGACCGTTGGGAGACACCAATTGTTACGAGCTTGAGGTTCGTGACAATAAAAATTGCCGATAGAATTACCTAAATTAACACTTAAATTTACTTTACACAAATTAAAGTTAAAAACACTAATAATTAAACGCACTAATTCACTTAATTCCGCTCCGAAGCTTCGCTTGCGTCGCCGAGTTCAACTCTGCCTCGATCGCATCTTGCGCCACCTATTTATTTAAATTAGCAAAATATCCGGAATGTTCAGGTAAACACGCGCAAGGTACCGAGAGTTCGAGTATAGATTTTCTAGAAACTTAGTTCTGGTGGCGTTGTCGGTCGAAAGATTTGTTTTGTCATTCTCTGCAAAGCTCCCCTCGCTCTTCGTTCCTGACACTAGATGGCGCTAGTTGACTTATTCACACAACACTAGGACATGACAAATTGTCGTCGAAAGGGGCAGAACAACGTGTGCCTGGCAAGCTAGAATATATATGTATATATATACAGTGTGTCCGGTCACGGACTAGCGATATTTTAGGTACTTATAATACAGCTATTTTAATATAAAAATACACTACACACTGAGGTCTAATCCCCTCCCCCTCTATTTGGCAGCCATTTTGTTTTTTTCTTGAGATATTCTCTACGCGTTTACGAAAAAAGTCATATCTCCGAAAGTTTTAGTCTTACTGAGATAAAAAGTAACTCATTCGGAGGCCAATAATACTGTTTATCGTTTACATTATCAAAATTTTTGTTGACATACTCGAAACATTGAAGAAAAAAAAATTTACTTCAAATAAATATCAAAAAAATATGCTAATCGGCAAATTATTGTAAATTACTGCAAAAACAACCTCGTTTACCCTTCTTATTTTTATACTAGATCGACAGATTTTGAGTTAAGTTACAATGCAACATAAAGTCTACAGCTGTATGTTTATTACTTTAAGAATTATTGTTGTTTGAACATGGCGTATGCCCAAACACAATAGGCCTTTGTTAAGTGACAACTGGCACTGCCTGCCTAGGAGTAATAGTGTTCTGTGCTGCCTGCTCTCAAATTAAACTAATTATATATGATGATTCTGATTCTCTGATCTCTAATTCATCATCTCTAATTCATCGAAGATCATAAGTAATCTCAGATTACTATTACTCCTTGTCATTTAACAAAGACCTTTTGTGTTTGCGTATATGCTATGTTCAAACAACAATAATTCTTAAAGTAATAAAGATACAGCTGTAAATTTTATGTTGTATTGTAGCTTAATTCAAAATCTGTCGATCTAGTATAAAAATAAAAAGGGTGAACATGGTCATTTTTGCAGTAATTTACAATAATTTGCCGACTAGCATATTTTTTTTGATATTTATTTGAAGTTAATTTTTTTTCTTCATAGTTACAAGTATGTCAACAAAAATTTTGATAATGTAAACGATAAACAATATTATTGTCCTCCTAATGAGTTAATTTTTATCTCAGTTAGACTAAAACTTTCAGAGATATGACTCTTTTCATAAACGCGTAGAGAATATCTCAAGAAAAAAACAAAATGGCTGCTAAATATAGGGGGAGGGGATTAGACCTCAGTGTGTAGTGTATTTTTATATTAAAACACTTTATATATATATATATATATATATATGTATATATATATATGTATATATAAGTCGCCAACGGTGACTTTGCGTGAAATTGATAATATAAAATAAATTATATGATTATATTCATATGGACTAAGAGTTCGTGAATGCCAAACCTTATTTTATAAATATTTTGTCCTTATTTTATAAAAGCTGCAAGTTATTATACTCGTAGTAGCTGTTTATGTGATAGAATCATACGGCAGCCATATTGTTGCTACATCACGATTGCGTCTACTAAATCGATGCCGCTCTGACGGAATACAAGCGTAAAATATGTTCTGTTATTGTTTCTTTATTCTATATACTATGCTATTCAAATATTTACCAAGCATAATAACGAGGATACTGTTGATCGTGGTAGAGGCATGCAGTAGCTGCATTACGATTGTAGCACGAATGGATCGGCTTGACCGAGAAGGATCCCGCTTTCACAGATTACTAACGTAAATAGCAGCTGGATGCTACTGATGTTTCGTATCAACACTAAGATGAATGAGAATAAGTTTGTCATTAGTGAAGTACATGAGCTTCTGTACGGACATCTGTTAGTTTCGTTGTAGTTTTTAAAAACACCTTCACCGCTCCCGTTAACTTGACTAGGTACTCTTAAGTTATTTCTTCGCGTATCATAGTAAGTGCTTATTCTAGACTGTCAAGGTTCTCTGATTATTAATGAATTTACGCCTAGAGGAGTAGTTCCGGCATCGCTTTTAGCTTCCTTTGTTATGATTCCCTTGTCAACGTGGACATAGATTTATTCGGATGATTTGTTTGTAGGTCTCTAACCATTTATCTTGAGTGATTTGTGATTTTAATTGAACCCTTATTGGTAATTTTAAGGACAATGTCGCTAGTACGTTGTTTTAGCTTACTTCACTTGAGGGGGTTGTTTTGGTAATATTCTTATTACATTGATCACACTGAGCCATGTTGATCATATTTGTATGTACGTAGAAAAAAATATTAATAATAGATCACTTAGGAACGTGTTACTCTATCGAGCGCTGATCGATGAATGCCTATGAGTAGCCCTCTTTAAAAAATGATTTGTCTTCCTAGGTTACTCATAGTAGCCTCCTATTGGTACTCGATATTCCCAGTCCTGTATTAAATTCCCATTTAGTAGACCGCTAGCTCATCTAACACTTTCATTATAACATAAAGGTTACAGACTAGATAGGTTTCACCCAAATTCAGAAGACTGTGAAACCTACGTGGTGGCGTGCACATATATGGAGAAATGACATGAGCATCCAGTCATGTTTGAAAGCGTTATGGAGCGAGGAATTAGTCGCTATGGTTCAGCGTATATTGGCGGACTTGTTAAAATAATTTTATTTTGCAGAGATGCGGGTTTCCTCATAATGTTTTCCTTTACCACGGAGCACACAGTAAATAACTGGTAAAAATAGAATCTGAGCTGGGTTTGAAAACTTACAACGAGCATAGCCCTTTTTAAACATGGGAAAATGTATACGCATGCTCGCCTCGCGGGTCAAGGAAGGGTTATATCGGACTCGCATCGACTTATATCCCATGGTGTTCCACCTTTGTCACATATTGGCAGGGTTCGGGGAACGCTTTCTCACGTATCCGCGGCCTCACCGGCCCTTCTCGTTAGAGGACTTAACCTCCCCTTTTCCAGCGAGTATAGCCCCTGAGCTATTACGGCTACTTTAACGTTACCGTTACCGTTACAGTTTATTAAAATCCACTGCTGAACACAGATCTCCTCCATGGATTGCCTCATATGGGGTATATTTTCCATAGTTTCCACGCTTGGCAAGCGAGTTGGATAGCGCAGTTTTTATTTTTTTTATTTTAGTCGTTGTTAGAAAGACGCTGGCGCCCAGTTTCTGATTTGTTTCCCTCTGTCGCCTATTACGATATCCACAGACTACTTTGCTTTAAAATATTTAAAAAAAAACAGTAGTGGAATATTCACGGCCTATAATTAAGATGTGCTTGCAAAGCTTGCAAAAAAAGAGCCGATAATAAAACATTTACAAATATAATTGTATACTTACGCCGTTATAATTTATATTTAAGAAAATAATTGGATCTTTTGAGACCCTTCAAAAAATTTCAAGCTGAAGCAATTTTAAACGAGTTAATGAACTAAAGACGTCAATTTGTCAGTTTTACTCAAGAAAATCTTTTATAAGGAGTTGCGTAATCAATGTTATTAAGTAGTGAAGAATTAAATTAATGTATTCTTCTTACCGACACAATTTTAACTTTTTTTTTAAATAAAGTTGAAGTGATTAACGAAGTTACAATCCACCTGATGGTAAGTGACGACATAACCTCCAAACTTCCTATACTTCAAATAAAGAAGGCTGGCGTTGGCCTCTAAGGAACAATATGGAATGCATTTAATTTTACTGGTACTCTATCTTTGTACCTTTATACCGGAACACAGCAGTATACACACTGTTATTTTGGTAAAAATAGGCACGAATGCAGTATCTATCCAGTCGGACACATATTCATAGAAAGAGTCCTTTTACGAAGAAAATTTTATATAAATTATGCTAATGTGAATATTAAGCATATATTTTTTTAAACTTTACTTTTGGACGTAAGAAATCAAAATTTTATGTGTCAAACGTCAACTTGTTCTTCAATCTACTACCGTTTTAATCATTTGGAATTGATTCCTCTGTCCATAATAGAAACGGCGTAGCAAACAATACAGATATCTTATTTTTTGTAATTAAAAAGATAAATAATAATGCTACGCCCTTTCTTCGTCACTGTCATCATCATCGTCATCCCGCGTGCAAAATAAGAGACAGAAAGAGAATGTGCTCGCTTAGAATAAAATTATGCAAACGCCAAATCACATAATTGCTAATTACGAGATTGCGTAGAAGAATAAAAAAAATAATTCGTCACGATTTGAGATAATTTTATTATCTATCTACAGTTCCATAAGGTTTCAGAGATCTAATTCTAAATGAGTGCAAACTAGGTTTTTTTGGTTATTTTTTTATCGAGAATTTTTTAATGAATCGCTTTCGCATTCATCGTTTTCGCTTCAACAGATTTGAAGATTATAAGTCCAAGTTTAATGTGTCCAAATAGCAAACCGGACTTAAGGGTCTTATAGATACCGAGATCCAGATCGCTTAATATCACCAAAACAGCATTATGCGGACTCTTAATGGCATTAATGTGTTCATGAAAACGTAGAGGGCTATCGATTATAACTCCTAGTTTTACTCTCTCAGCTTGACATAGTAGCATTCAGGTATCTGCATTATTAAAGGAATTTAAACACGAGTGACTTACGATGGTATGTGGTAGAGATGATGTGGTTAATGTGTTATTTTTTAATCTTAACGGGATAGTTAGTCATTTGTATAAATAGAACAAATATCCTCGCAATAGTACACCGATCCCTACCAAGGATGATTCACGCGGCTATTGAAATTAAAAAACATCCTTATTTCAATAGTGAATACGGCTGGGTGCTTCCTTATCTTACCTTCTGCTTGGGATACCATATTTAACAAAATTAAATCCAAACTCAAGCATACTACTTCAAGACTTCAAGACACAGTAAGCTCGTTCTGCGTAGATCGAACCCAAAATTAATATTTAAAAATTGAAGGTAGCATTCGTTAAATGTGACACTGGGACGTCAAACACCTCAGTCCTCCATGACAATAGGCGCTAGAAAGTTCCCGAAACGCTGAGAATTAAAAAAATTAAAATTAATCGCAATATAAACCGTAAAATTAGTTTTATTCCATGAGATTTACCTATTTTATAAACCTTTTAGAATTATTAATGTCTTACTTACTTACTTACTTATCGTCACGCACAATCCCTGACGGGGTAGCCAGAGAGAACAGATCGCCAAGTGTCACGATCCTTACATACCTCTTTCGCTTCTTTCAGGTTCATTAACTTCTTCATACATGCACGTCTAGGTATCCGAGTACTCTTGACCCTCCCCTCTTCGAGCAATTTGCTCACATGGTCTTCGAAAGTTAGTCTCGGTCTACCTCGACACCTTTTAATATTTACTTTCGCTCTATATATTTTCTTCACCATTCGGTCTTCACTCATTCGTTCAACGTGTCCAAACCATTGGAGTACGCCCCTATCAATTTTTGTGATAAGGTCATCTTTCAATCCTGCCATATTGCGAATCTCTTCATTTCGCTTTCGGTCGGCTGTGGTAACGCCACACATTTTACGAAGAGATCGCATCTCCACTGCATTCAACTTGCTTTTATGCTTCTTCTGGCATACCCAGGTTTCGCTGCCATATAACAAAGTCGGTGCCAACACTGCGTTATGTATTGCAAGGCGTGCACTCTTCACCACGCCTTGCCTTTTTATTAATGCATTCAGGGCACCATTGACTTTGTTTCCGGCAGCGACACGCCTATCCACATCTAAATCACATCTTCCATCCCGGCTGAAAGCACTCCCCAAGTATACAATTTCATTTACCTGTTCTAGACATTCCTGATTTACCCATATTTCATATTTCGTTCTCTCTTCGTCCTTTTCAAATACCAGAACCTTAGTTTTATTAGCATTCAAACGGAGACCTTTAATTTCACATTCCTCTTTCATACACGTAACTAATGCCTGCAGTTCTGCTTCTGATGGTGCAATAAGCACTGCATCATCAGCATACAGCAGACAATTAACTTTTATGTCACCCAATTTCACACCCAAACAGCTATCTTTCAGCTTCTGTAAACAGCTGTCGAGATACAGTATGAACAGCCAGGAAGACATGACACAACCCTGTTTTACGCCCGCTCGTACGCTAAACATGGATGACAGGTCATGCCCTACCCGCACACAGGCTTTACAGTCATAGTAAAGTGACTGCACAGCCCTTAACAATCGACCATCCACACCATATCCCGGCAACAGTTCCCACATTTTCTTCCTTATAACCTTATCAAATGCTTTCTCCAGATCCACAAAAGCACAGAAAATCCTCTGGTTAACATTCAGAAGCTTCTCCGTGATCATGCGGAGAGAAAACATTTGATCCGTGCATCCTCTTCCAGGTCTAAATCCGCATTGTGCCTCCCATAAGAATCTTTCCGATTTCTCTTGCATCCTGCGTGTCAAAACCTTCGAATAAACTTTACTTGCTAAACTGGTCAAGCTGATCGCCCGATAGCTCCCGCAGTCAAAATGTGAACCTTTACCTTTATATAAAGGCACAATGACCGCGGATCGCCAATCATCCGGGACATCTCCCGTCCGCCAGCACAAATTGCACAGCAGATGAAAGCTGTCCCAGACGCGAGGCCCACCGTACTTGACCATTTCAGCAGTAACTCTGTCTAGTCCCGCAGCCTTACCACATTTCAAACTTCGAATCGCACGTTCAATCTCTTTCATGCTGATGACCTCAGTGTCATCGAGGTCCGTATCTGGCGTGCCAGTCACGGCGTCACCCCCGGATCCTTCACTAAGATCATGACACGCATACAATTCTCTATAAAATTCACTCCATCGCTGCATGACGTCCGATTTTTCTGAGAGGACGTCATTGGTTCTCGAAAGCACTTTGTTCATTCTTAAAGCCGTCGCACCACTCCGGGACCTTCCAACCTCTTTCCAGAAGAGTTTGGAGTTTTCCCTAAAGTTGTGCGACAACCTCTCGTTCGCTTCTATTCTACACCTTTCACGTACTTCCTCAATCAATGTTTTCGCATGAACTTTCTGCAGCTTATATCTTTCTTTCATCTTCTCTCTCATATGCTCATCATTACTAGAGGCTAAGTAGTCTAACCATGCTTTTTTCTTCTTTTTTACAGCTTCTTTCACTTCGTCATTCCACCATGCATCTCTTCTTTTACTACTACCTCTTTTTGTCGTACCACATACTTCTTCCGCTGCACTTACCATTCCATCCCTAAGGTTCTGCCATATTCTCTCGACACATTCTTTCCTGCCATCGATGGTGTCAAGCTTTTCGGCTACCCTCGTGTGATATTTGTCCCTAGTATCCGCTTCCTGAAGCTTCCAGCTTCGGATGCGACAGACCGACTGTGGTTCTGTTACTGCCGTCCGGTGGCGCCAACCCGCGAACAAACCCCTAAATCTAGTAATTACTAGATAATGATCCGTTCCCAGGTCAGCACCCCTGAACACTCGTGTATCCATCACCTGTTTTCGCAGTCGGTCATCCACCAGGAACAAATCAATCATACTTCTCTCATTCTTTCTTTCTCTAGTGTACATATGGATCTTCCTGTGATTAAACATAGTGTTTGTCACAAGAAGACCCTTTTCCTTGCATACAGCCAGTATAAGCTTGCCCCCATCATTAACCCTTTTATCTCCAAACTTTCCAAGCACCGACTCGTATCCTGGTCGAGCGATGCCTACCCATCCATTCAAATCACCACATACAACAGTTCTTTCGTTTCCCTTAACCAAATCTAGAACTTCTCTTACATTCTCCCAAAACTCCTCCAGCTCAGCCCTGGACGACGAAGCTACCGGCGCATAAACAGCCAAAAGGAATAACTTCGTCAGTCCCATTTTGAAGCGAACCCAGAGAAGTCTTGAGTTCACAACCTTGTATTCAGTCATAAGGTCGGCCAACCGGGACGACAACAGCACTCCCACTCCTTGGCAGTCGTACTCGCTTTCCGGGACTCCGGACCATATAGCTAACGTCCCGCCAGGGAGCTCTTCAATACCACTGCCTTTCCGTTTGGTCTCCGACATACACACGACATCTAATTCTCTTTCTTTCATTATTTCGATCAACTCATTCGTCTTATCTCTCATGCCTCCTCTAACATTCCACGTGCCAACTCTGGACTCCGTCCTCCACCTTCCGCCGTGTCGGGCTGTGCGTGACGGGTGGCGGTCCCCATCGCCGCTTTGCGCGCTGCATTCCACACCAACGGGGACGAGCTGGTGTGCGTCGCCTTGGGGGGACGCCCTAACCCTCGTTCGCATGGGTGCGCAGCTGTGTAGAATTGCAGCCCTGAAAAGGGCTGGCAGGGGTCGCGACGAGCACGCTTCTACAATGACCCCCTAATTAAAAATTATTAATGTCAATATCAAATTAGTCACTTAATTTTTCATCTTTCGGCAAGCATTTATATTAAATAAATAGTATTGTATAATATTGACGAGTTTGATTTAATTTAAAGTTTATTTTCTTTCTCTCTTTAGAAAATTTAAATAAAAGTCTGGTTTTTTTTCAAATGTTCCTTTACTACGAATTGGTCTTTTAGTTATCGTCGGACATGTAGCTAAGCATCTTTTTCATTTAATGTGTCATTGTTGATTTTTGTTCGCCACGTTAGATATGCTATATAATTTTTTATCGCCAGCAGTTTACCCCTGTCGGTCCCAACAACATTTGCTTGCACCAAATTTTCACCAAATTTTGCCGAACTCGGCAAAGAGATACAACTTTATCTCTTGAAAATTGGTATGGCGTCCATCGTACTCCTCGCACTATGCCCTTTCATTTAATACCCATATCGTGGGGTGCATAGATCAAACATAGTCCCTCATGTTTGGAGGTCCGCCGTATTTATCTAAGAATGACGTTACTTAGCTATCTGTGTATGGTCATCTATAGTAAACATGTATGGCTAATTTCGAGATATATACGAGCCACAGCATTCAATTACCATCATATGAACTATATGCTCGTTTAACAGCACCTCTATAAAAAACGTCGGGAATCAAATATAAATTAGCATAAGTAAGTAAATTGCGTTGATTTATATTTATTTTAATTTTCGGAATTTCAGAACTCAAATCGAAGTTTAAATAAATAAGTGTAATTAAACGCGATTGAATCTGTTTAATTAATTTGCGATAACCACTTATTGGTATAATAATACGAGTAAGTATGATTGACGACATGTAACGCAGGTGTACCGTTGCGCGGTGTGGTCCGCGGTTTCGAAATATATGTTTTGTATGACCTAACATGTTTTCATTTCTATTTATGTACCATTTATGTTGGTAAAACGGCTGTACAGAGTGAAATATTTTCTAGTATAAGAGTGATTTTGTGTCCTGAATAAATTATCTTGTAACTATAACATTTTAAACTATTTCTTGTTTAGGTATCTGACATATTCCACATGATTAAAACACCAATGCCTTTGAATTTATCTCTCCCTTGCTCTTGTGGTGGTAACAAAAGACAATGAGTGTTCAAAAACTGAACATGGGAAATGTCTAAAAAATCTAAAACTTTAGACGGCACATATAACAGGGTTGATTGTATGTTTATTTTCCGCCTTATTTTCTTTATCCTTTTTCTTTAAATGAACCCAAAAACGATTTGATAGTTCAGTGTCACAATACTAGTTACGTGAATTTCCAACCACAAAACGAATTTCAGTAACTCAAAACGAGGTGACGTCTGCAAAAGCCGAAGTATAAATACATTAGGGTAGGTTCACACGGCGCGTTGCATCAGCGTTGCGTTGACGTAGCGCTGTCACTGCTTCGTTTTACATACTAATAATCATAGTGTTCACACGGTGCGCGGCGTTGACACAAAGCGCACACGACTGACCGAAAGCCCCGAAATAAAGGGGAAGGGGTGCGGTACTGCTTGCAACGCCGCAGCGCACCGCTCAATTGTTTGTGCGTTGATAGTACGTAAGTTAATTTCGTTTTTTTTTCGAGTTTAGTTTGCAGAGTAAAATAAGTACCATTAAAGATATTGAAATAAATTACTACATTTCATCGATTCGGGAAATTTTCAAATATATAATTACTTGATAACGACTCTCTAAACTTTAATGACTCTTATGATAATTTTCGGTTATAAACATTATAAAATAAACAGACAAATAAATTATAACATTTTTATTGGCTCTACTGGATTCCTCATATTAGTATAGTTTTTTCGTACCTTTGGACTCTAAGGACTTCAATAAATATTCGAAGCTGGACACACTCATTCTAAAGAAATTATTAAACTACTATTCGTCCAACAGCAACTCCTGATATTCTAACAAAAAATTGCCCATCACTATTTCTAAATAAAATTAAGGAACAGATATAATACCATCTTGTGATTTTGTGTCGATTTTTTTTTGAACCATGTTTTCCAATAAACTGCGATACTTTTACAAAATGCTCACCGCACTGTGCGTCGTCGCTGCGACGATAGAACGTTACGCCCGTGTTGTATCAATGCTACAATTACGCAACGCCAGTGTGGCTGTGTGAACTCGCTCTTAAGCTCGGTACTCTATATGTTTTTGTTGCTACACTGTGTGGAGACATTACTCAATTCTATTCCCGCGTGTCGGGTTACTCGTTGTCATTGATTGACAGTGGGAAGTCGAATTTTCGTATATTTTGTGACAGCAGACTACGCCCTTACTAATAAATTACTCTGTAATGATGACGTATAAAATTTATCATTCTGTTTCGTCCCGTGGGTGTCGTAAAAAGTGAATATAAGAAAAACGTTTTAAAAACTCACGTTCTTCGCTGAACGTTAATTATATTAAATCGTATGCGTATGCCAAAGAAATAAATCTATAATATGAATCCCATCTAAAACATTTTCGAGTAAAATGGCGCCAAGACGAGACCATATGGCTCGCACTGTCAAACAGTTATCAGATCTCATGTTAGCCCTAACTTTATAAACTCTACAATTAATCAAAACATGTGGTGTACTTTGTTTAGTATTCCGTACTTTTAACTATATGGGTATACATATCTATGAGTTCAGCGGGTGGTTCATTGGTATGAGTTGCAACGGCTGGAGGAGAAGTAATGTGGACCAGGCTAGCGGCAGACAGAACCACATGAAAGCGAATGAAGGTGGCTTTCGTCCTGAAATGGGATACTCAATGTTAATTATAATGAATAACAAGCTCTGTATATTCGCTAAAGTAATAGAAAAAAACATTAACAACCAGATGAAGTCTTGTCTTCGTCTCACATTTAGTGAAAACCATCATGGTTTCTCCGAATATCTCACTAGTTTTATGGCGATGCCAGCACAAGTAGATGTAGTCTTTACAGACTACTGCAAAGCATTTTTATTTTTCGTAAACCACTTACAACGGGTATCAGGGGTAATTTGATTAGATAGTCTACGTCGTATATCAGTAATTGATTCCAATCTTGTTAGTTTCTTCAAAATCAAAACACAATTCAAAATCTCCTTGGTTTGTCTTTAATCCGTATATCTTCTGGCTTACTTCAAGAATCCATATTGGGGTCTTTGCTCTTCTTAATTTTTATCTAGTGTATTGTGGCCACGGTTGTTATACGGCAACGTTATAACATTACAACTTTAGGCACTAATTTTCAGCGAAAGGTTAAGTTGAGATTTATTTTCCTAAAAATCATATATTATATCTGATTTACGAAATTAATCAATTAAACGGATTTTAATTTGCTTACTTTTTGTTTCAAAGCACCAATTTAACTTATTAATCAGCAAGGAGTTCTTATAAAAATGTCACCAAAAATAGTTTAAGAAATAATGCTAGTTTTTACGGAATTTATCGCGTATATTTAACTTTTTTACCCGACGTTTCGAGAGCTTTACAGCACCCATGGTCACGGGAAGGACTGAGATGTTCAACGTCCAGCTGTCATAGTTAACCGCGGTTACCATACATTAAAATTTAACTTTTGTTCTTCTTTTGTTAATCTATGGTAACCGCGGTTAACTATGACAGCTGGACGTTGAACATCTCAGTCCTTCCCGTGACCATGGGTGCTGTAAAGCTCTCGAAACGTCGGGTAAAAAAGTTAAATATACGCGATAAATTCCGTAAAAACTAGCATTATTTCAATGTGTAGTGTTCGCGTAAATATAAGAAATCATTATAGCTTAAGAATTTATTTTTTCCCATGATCATAATCATCGTCATCATAGCAACCCTTCAGATGTCCACAGCTGAACATAGGCCTCCACTAATAAAAGCCACAAAACACGGGCTTGAGCCACCTGAATCTATTATCTTCCCACATCTCTTACTCTAGTATGATCGTCACTTAGTTTAGTGGAAGGTCGCCATACACTTCGCTCGCTCCATACATACGCGACCACCACTTGAGACATTTTTTCCATCATCGTTGATCTTAAAAGAAAAATTATATTTACAGAGTTTTCACAAAATATTTTCAGGGTTTTGAAACCCGTAAAACATCACATAATATTTTTCAGAAAAGTATTCTTTTGAATTCATAGTAGAATACAAAACTTTACCTTAACCATCACAACCTATCCAAAGTCATCGCTGAACATTTACTTCTTTCGATTGCCTCACAGGAGGAATATTTACCGCATTTGACACCATTGGCTAGCGGATTGGCAGCCACAGTTATTTGGAGAAATAACAAGGTTGATGGACTCTAAAACATTAACACTCGGCTAATGTATAACTTATTCTAAAGCGATTAAATAACTTTTTGTGCTAAAACATTTTTACTATAGAACAAACCAAACAGTAATTTTTACGAGCATATGAAAACGTGACCGATGCTCAGTGGAATGTAAAAATAGTGTGAGGATTTCAAGCAGAATCAACTTGATTAATATCATCAAAAGCAAGCAGTGCTATCTTAACATCCTGTTTAAAATTACCCATGCGAACACGGAAATAATCGTCTTTTGCTAAACCTGTCAGAACAAGAAAAAGACCAAGTATTTTTAGGTATGATTTACGTAAATCCCTTTTGTTCTATCAATCACTTTACCGAAAATCTGATACGCTCGTATTCAAATGTTGTTTAAATAATTATAGCGACAATATCAATCCTATTTTTCCTGCCTTAGGAGGGGAAATTTTCTTTAAATTAAATAATAGAATCATTTTTAAGTTACAATATGCCTAAAGATGTGTAATTTTAAAACATATTGTAACTTTAAAAATTTTATACATACAGTGGTAGAGCCATACTGCAGTTATATTAGTAGCAAGAATGGGTCGTCTCGACCGGGGAAGGACCACGCTCTCACTTTTTGCTGGAAACGAGGCATTCTATCTTAGTCATCACGTGTGACAACGCATCTACATTTGATTTGTAATCGAGGACAGATGTAGATGTCTATGGGCCACAGTAACCACTTACCATCAGGTGGACTGTGTGCTCGTTTGTCACCCTTTGTCATCCTATAAAAAGGACTTCTTGCTGGTTCTCCCAGAACAGAGTCATTTCTCAAACTAATTGTAAATAAAAATGTTTTAAATACTTATTGTATTATGTAATCCTGATCGAATAAAAAATATTCGATTCATTTAAATCGATTGGCAATAGTCGTATATATTGCATAACATAAATAAAAAAAGATCTTTTTTGAACTCGGCTAACAGTTGGAAACGGGCCGTAAGATAAGTTACTTGAATTAAATCATAAATGCCGTATCAATGTTAGCAAATACGGAATATATGATTATATTTTCTTTACAACGTAAGTAAATATAAGTACAATACTATTTGTGGCAGGTACGCATCACTGCTGTGGAAACCCAAATTCTCGCTGTAAACTTCACAGTACGCGAACATCCCAGACTCGTTTCGCAGCGTCACCAATGAAATAGTTAATTGCAATTTAAGTGTTGATATGCGTGTGCTCGACGGCAAAGGAAAACATCGCGACAAAACCAATTGAAAAAAAATAATTTCGGAAAAATGTGAGTCCGCCTACACCCATTGGAGCATCGAAGTGAACACTTACTTGCCCTAAAACATTTTCAGAAACGAGAGGCCAAGGCTTGAATGGGGCTTATATAAGCTGTTACTTTTTACGTGTAGTGTGTTACATAATAGAGCAGACTGTTTCAAGCAAGCCTTGTTATAAACTCGGATAATTTGAGCTAACACTGTTAATGCGCTTCTCGTGTACACACGTCTAATTTCCACTAATTTGTTTAACTTTGTTCGTTCTGAAAGGTGTGGCAAGGGTTGCTATATCCATAAATTAAAAGTGAACTCGGCGTTTTCATTCGGCAAGTGGAATATTGTGCCTAGGAATCTAGATAATCTCCTCTAATTGGATACTACTGCTATGTGGTAGGACTAGGTTAGGTACCCTGCTTCCTTCTTACCTACTTCTGCTGAAAAATGGCAGTGCTTGCGTTGCTGTGTTCTGGCCTAAAGAGATAGAAAGCCAGTATAATTACAGTCTGTGATACATTCCGTTTTAGTCCATAGCGGTGATAACGCGCCTGCAGCCTTCTTTGTAGGAAGCTAGCTGCAGGTGTGTATCGACTGCAGTAGCTTCTTACCGTCAGGTAGTCTGTCCGTAAGATTGTCACTCCAGTTTTTAAAAACTCGTTTGTTTTGTTTTAAATTCAAATCCTACTACATAAATGCGACATTAAATTTTTTATCCTGTCCGTACTTATTTATGTATATTTGCCTTTTTATTATTATGTAAATCTATCATTTTTTATTGTATATATTAGTGTATAAAATATTTTGTTATATTATGTATCAGTTTGTTATAATATACAACACCTCCCACTGTCCAATAGTACATTTTTCTGGAAGAGATCGCTTTTTAGCGATATAAGACCGCCTTATTGTACCTACTTCTTAAATATTACTTTTTGTAATCTGTTTTCTTATTTATAGTTTTGTGATGTTGTGTGTTATTGATGTTGTAGTTGTGTATTATATAGTATATATAATAATAGTAAAAAATAAGTAAAAGTACAGGATGTCAATTCTCTAATACTTCTTACATGCTCTGTTGTTCTAGTTTACTTGCCGAACAGAGAAGAGAGACGGTGGGTTGTACATAGCACATTCTTTAAATAAATACATTGTTTTTACGTGCCTGCTTATGTTTAACTTATTTCTATTCATATTCTCCTTACATTCTACCAAAATATGGGCCTCCCAGGGAAGAAAAAAAGGCCAACTCTCAGCATTTCTCAAATTCATGTCAATTTTTACTTACAGACATAATTTCATGGAATTTAAAATATAATAATTCCTGTATATTTCACACGTAATACTCTAGTTAATTAAAAATGGAACTACTAATTAATTGTTAAAAATTTCGGTTAAAAATTTCGGTATTTTCTTTCATGTGACCTTGTCTAACACTAGGAATAATTAGTCACAATAAAACAGATAGAGTTTTAACTAACATGAAAAAAAATGGATTATGCATTCAACGTTTGGTTTAGTCCAAAAATATTACTACTAAGAATAATTACACTGACATCAAAGAACTATAAAATAAAAAATAATTACATATTCTGAAGTGTTAAGGCACAGTGTACAAAATAATTAAAGTTAAAAATTATATCAAATAATTTTATTTTGGTAGATTTTCCTACCTTGCCAGTAATACCTTAGGTTACACCAGTATCACCTGATGGAAAGCTTGTTGAAATCCAAGATGGTGTACACGTTAAGTAGTTGGTAGTTAAGTGTGTACCTTCTTTCTTTGTCACTTCATATTTTTTTACACTTCTAAGTTTTAATACATATACTATAAATCCAAACTTTGCCGAAACGATTCCCTATACCAAGGATGATAGGTGAGGCATTTGAATCAAAACACGCCAAAATTTCAATGGAGAAAATGGTTGGGTGCTATTATCAGTTAGGAATCCAGCGACAAATAAAAAAAATCAAGATTCTTATTATTGATTAAAAGTAAGCTTAGTGGCGGTGTAAAAAACAAACTGCCCCATATCATATCATAACTTGGGAGTCGTAAGAGGTGACAGTGGGAAACCGGAACAGGAGATAGATACCAGCTTCATATTGATAACAGTAAAAAAAAAATAAAAATCATCGGTTGTCAACCCATTTGCAAAGCTTAACGAATTTGGCAAATTTCCCTATGAGCAATTTATGGGGGAGGACTATGTTTATCAATGTTCAAATAAAGGAGTACTTATCATTCTAACGGTGATGGTGATAACATATTGACATCATTCGACGCCCTTAAAAAAACTACCGGCCTAAACCCAACAGATTCGAATTCGGAATCAATCGAATTTCATTAAAACTTATTCACATTTAGAACTTCCGAAAACAAAAGCGAAACGAATGTATTCAAGTGTACGCTGCTAGATGGATGAACAGAATAGAGGTTTGGACAAGCATGTGTTTAGACTTATTAGGGAGAAAATGTTTTAGACGATAAAAGCAACGTAACGTGGCAATGACTTCCTGACTACTGATATCGTTTCGTTCGTATAGAGTGTCATTAAAAAGGCAAAGGTTTTTCACAGACTAAATAAATGGAATTATAATATAGTCATAATATATAGGAAGTAAGTAAGTAGTAAAGTCTCCTTGATTAACCTTAGCCATGAACATTGAACTACCAAGTAAAATAGCTTGACATTTCAATTGATTAAGACTGATACCACAGGCATGTAATCGCATGGGAAGAGAACGCTTTTACCTTGATTAGTTTTTCCTATTTATGCATCTAATGGCGCTGATAAAATTTTAACGTAACTCAATCGTGTTTCTGGATTTGAATGATTAAAGACTTTTTTTATAGATGAAGGGTGATAAACGAGTACACAGTCAATCCGATGGCAAGTGGATGCTTTATGTTTTATTTTATTCTATGATTATTTTAAATACATAAAGTCTTTCCATCACTAAATACCACTTTTGGCTCTGACACAAGTCGTTAAATTATAATTGAACACCAGAAGGCCGTATATAACTGTCTCGCCAAAGTTTTTGACAGGTTAAACGTATCAAAAACTTAGGCGAGACAGTTTCCACTTCAACGATTTATTAAATGCCGCTAAGTGTCGAAATATATTTGATCACCTGTCGACTCATACAATTTGTTAAGTGGATGGATTGTAAAAAAATATATTTGGAATATTTCTACATTCTTTATAGTTAAGTACGGCGAACATTTTAAAGTGTTACAGCCACGGTGCAGCTGTATTACGGTGTCAGTACGAATGGGTCGGCTCGACCGGGGTTGGTCCATGCTCTCACAGAACACCAGCGTAAAATAACAGCTTAATGCTCATGTTCATGCTCGTGTCAATGAATCATGTTCACATGGTGAATGTGTAGAAGCCGAGACACTTTTTACTCGTAATGAGGCATTTTTAGTTCTCAGATCTTTTATAGTTCTTGCTTATCTATAATAATAATCTTTGGGCAAGTAGTTAACAATCGAGAAACTATTTTAAACTCAGTTTTAGCTATTATCTGGAAAACTATGGCAGTTGGGGTAAAATGATTGGAATAGAAATTGATGATCTTACTAAATTCACCTAAAAAGGATTAGGTATTTTTTACGTGTATATTCCTTTACTTCTCATAGTTGTGTTGTAAAATGATGCTGAAGTATTAAAAATGTTAAAAATAAAAATTGCATACAAACTTTAATAGGTAATTGATAATTGTAAAACCAGAAAACCAAAGAAACTTTTTTATATCTTTTACAGTTACAGTCATTTAATGTGTCAATTTTTCTATTTCACAAAAATCTTAGATGTTTTTCGTATAAAACACGATAGTTCCTAAATCTAGAGCCTAGATCATACCTGACATTGCTTTCTACCTGAACGAAAATTTCACAACAAACAGTTTCCCAATTTTTTTCACAATCCCAGTTTAGCCATTCGTGACATTCTCTCGAACAGACAGACATGCAAGCAAATTTTCAAAATGGTTATTTACTTTACTTTACTTTGCTTATCGTCACGCACAATCCCTAACGGGGTAGCCAGAGAGAACAGATCGCCAAGTGTCACGATCCTTACATACCTCTTTCGCTTCTTTCAGGTTCATTAACTTCTTCATACATGCACGTCTAGGTATCCGAGTACTCTTGACCCTCCCCTCTTCGAGCAATTTGCTCACATGGTCTTCGAAAGTTGGTCTCGGTCTACCTCGACACCTTTTAGTATTTACTTTCGCTCTATATATTTTCTTCACCATTCGGTCTTCACTCATTCGTTCAACGTGCCCAAACCATTGGAGTACGCCCCTATCAATTTTTGTGATAAGGTCATCTTTCAATCCTGCCATATTGCGAATCTCTTCGTTTCGCTTTCGGTCGGCTATGGTAACGCCACACAATTTACGAAGAGATCGCATCTCCACTGCATTCAACTTGCTTTTATGCTTCTTCTGGCATACCCAGGTTTCGCTGCCATATAACAAAGTCGGTACCAACACTGCGTTATGTATTGCAAGGCGTGCACTCTTCACCACGCCTTGCCTTTTGACTAATGCATTCAGGGCACCATTGACTTTGTTTCCGGCAGCGACACGCCTATCCACATCTAAATCACATCTTCCATCCCGGCTGAAAGCACTCCCCAAGTATACAATTTCATTTACCTGTTCTAGACATTCCTGATTTACCCATATTTCACATTTCGTTCTCTCTTCGTCCTTTTCAAATACTAGAACCTTAGTTTTATTAGCATTCAAACGGAGACCTTTAATTTCACATTCCTCTTTCATACACGTGACTAATGCCTGCAGTTCTGCTTCTGATGGTGCAATAAGCACTGCATCATCAGCATACAGCAGACAATTAACTTTTATGTCACCCAATTTCACACCCAAACAGCTATCTTTCAGCTTCTGTAAACAGCTGTCGAGATACAGTATGAACAGCCAGGAAGACATGACACAACCCTGTTTTACGCCCGCTTGGACGCTAAACATGGGTGACAGGTCATGCCCTACCCGCACACAGCCTTTACAGTCATAGTAAAATGACTGCACAGCCCTTAACAATCGACCATCCACACCATATCCCGGCAACAGTTCCCACATTTTCTTCCTTATAACCTTATCAAATGCTTTCTCCAGATCCACAAAAGCACAGAAAATCCTCTGGTTAACACTCAGAAGCTTCTCCGTGATCATGCGGAGAGAAAACATTTGATCCGTGCATCCTCTTCCAGGTCTAAATCCGCATTGTGCCTCCCATAAGAATCTTTCCGATTTCTCTTGCATCCTGCGTGTCAAAACCTTCGAATAAACTTTACTTGCTAAACTGGTCAAGCTGATCGCCCGATAGCTCCCGCAGTCAAAATGTGAACCTTTACCTTTATATAAAGGCACAATGACCGCGGATCGCCAATCATCCGGGACATCTCCCGTCCGCCAGCACAAATTGCACAGCAGATGAAAGCTGTCCCAGATGCGAGGCCCACCGTACTTGACCATTTCAGCAGTAACTCTGTCTAGTCCCGCAGCCTTACCACATTTCAAACTTCGAATCGCACGTTCAATCTCTTTCACGCTGATGACCTCAGTGTCATCGAGGTCCGTGTCTGGCGTGCCAGTCACGGCGTCACCCCCGGATCCTTCACTAAGATCATGACACGCATACAATTCTCTATAAAATTCACTCCATCGCTGCATGACGTCCGATTTTTCTGAGAGGACGTCATTGGTTCTCGAAAGCACTTTGTTCATTCTTAAAGCTGTCGCACCACTCCGGGACCTTCCAACCTCTTTCCAGAAGAGTTTGGAGTTTTCCCTAAAGTTGTGCGACAACCTCTCGTCCGCTTCTATT
This sequence comes from Parnassius smintheus behrii, assembly GCA_036936625.1. Lineage (NCBI taxonomy): Eukaryota > Metazoa > Arthropoda > Insecta > Lepidoptera > Papilionidae > Parnassius > Parnassius smintheus. The sequence continues at coordinate 4,500,131 of JAUPFT010000010.1, forward strand.
CTACACCTTTCACGTACTTCCTCAATCAATGTTTTCGCATGAACTTTCTGCATCTTATATCTTTCTTTCATCTTCTCTCTCATATGCTCATCGTTACTAGAGGCCAAGTAGTCTAACCATGCTTTTTTCTTCTTTTTTACAGCTTCTTTCACTTCGTCATTCCACCATGCATCTCTTCTTTTACTACTACCTCTTTTTGTCGTACCACATACTTCTTCCGCTGCACTTACCATTCCATCCCTAAGGTTCTGCCATGTTCTCTCCACACATTCTTTCCTGCCATCGATGGTGTCAAGCTTTTCGGCTACCCTCGTGTGATATTTGTCCCTAGTATCCGCTTCCTGAAGCTTCCAGCTTCGGATGCGACAGACCGACTGTGGTTCTGTTACTGCCGTCCGGTGGCGCCAACCCGCGAACAAACCCCTAAATCTAGTAATTACTAGATAATGATCCGTTCCCAGGTCAGCACCCCTGAACACTCGTGTATCCATCACCTGTTTTCGCAGTCGGTCATCCACCAGGAACAAATCAATCATACTTCTCTCATTCTTTCTTTCTCTAGTGTACATATGGATTTTCCTGTGATTAAACATAGTGTTTGTCACAAGAAGACCCTTTTCCTTGCATACAGCCAGTATGAGCTTGCCAGCATCATTAACCCTTTTATCTCCAAACTTTCCAAGCACCGACTCGTATCCTGGTCGAGCGATACCTACCCATCCATTCAAATCACCACATACAACAGTTCTTTCGTTTCCCTTAACCAAATCTAGAACTTCTCTTACATTCTCCCAAAACTCCTCCAGCTCAGCCCTGGACGACGAAACTACCGGCGCATAAACAGCCAAAAGGAATAACTTCGTCAGTCCCATTTTGAAGCGAACCCAGAGAAGTCTTGAGTTCACAACCTTGTATTCAGTCATAAGATCGACCAACCGGGACGACAACAGCACTCCCACTCCCTGGCAGGCGTTCTCGCTTTCCTGGACTCCGGACCATATAGCTAACGTCCCGCCAGGGAGCTCTTCTGTACCACTGCCTTTCCGTTTGGTCTCCACATATATCACACACGACTTACATACGACATCTGATTCTCTTTCTTTCATTATTTCGATCAACTCATACGTCTTATCTCTCATGCCCCCTCTAACATTCCACGTGCCAACTCTGCACTCCGTCCTCCACCTTCCGCCGTGTCGGGCTGTGCGTGACGGGTGGCGGTCCCCATCGCCGCTTTGCGCGCTGCATTCCACACCAACGGGGACGAGCTGGTGTGCGTCGCCTTGGGGGGACGCCCTAACCCTCGTTCGCATGGGTGCGCAGCTGTGTAGAATTGCAGCCCTGAAAAGGGCTGGCAGGGGTCGCGACGAGCACGCTTCTACAATGACCCCCAATATAATAAAATGGTTATTTATTTATTTATATTTATTATTAAAGTCAGTTCACACCGAAACCACTTTTTAAGATTAAATTACTTTACTTGCAACACAAAAAGATAGACATTCTATTTAGATTATTTGGAAGTGCCCCACGGCGTCGTGCTGCGCCTCGAGATACCTCGCGGCGTAGCGCAACTCGCGCCACGTGACGCAGCGAGACGCCGCGAGGCGCAGCCTGAAGCCGTCGTGGCGACTTGTCTCTACTATAGCTATTAAGCATCGCACTGTCAGCAACGTCACGATGCATTTCGTGGTGCGAAATCACACAGGCCTATTCAAGCATCGTCGCATCACATCGCATCGCATTGCGCTGCGTCGCGTCTTTGTGAGAACTGACTCTTAATAGCTTGCAAATTACACAAATGTGAAATATATAAAATAAGTAATTAGTTACGAACATTCAAATAAAATCCTGGAATAAACTAGCCAATGAAAACAATTCATATAACCCTTTGCCGGGTACAGATATGTCCGTACCCGGAAATAAAATCTAAAACCCATAGAGAACCCTCTAAATATCATGACATTAACGTAGAGGTTATTTGAGTTTCGGAAACGTTCTTTTGGTCAAAATGTGTTTTTAATTCTATGGGTGTTAGTTTAACGGCGCATTAACTTCTTGTTATCTCTGCTATTTTTCTCCGTGTCTCTCTTTTAGACTTTTTAAGGAAATAATGTGGCTATAAAGAGTTCGTCCACTTTCCTCCCTTAAGAATCCTGCAGACCCTATATAAATCTTTCCTTCACTAACATTTAAATAAGCTTAACCAGGTAGTGGCGGTGGAAGAATATGCTAAACACCAGTAGTTTTATAGAATATACCGCGTGAAAAACTAACACACAGTCTACCTTATTGTAAGTGGATGCTCCGGTCCGTGAACACTAACACATATCAATTAGGAATAAAAGGCAGTCCAGTTGTCATCCTCGAGGGCTAAGATGGAATACCTCATTTCCATTTAAAGGGTATTCGGTTTTCTACACTTACCATACGAAACAGAGCAGCATTAAGCTACTAGTTTACTCTGGTATTCTGTGAGAGCGTGGTCCTCTCCCGATCGAGCCAAGTCATTTGTATTAAACTAAAATTTTGTATTAAAATTTGTGTTAAACTGTAAAAAACTAAAACTAAAAAATTTGTATTGGTAGTAAACAATGTTTTCGTAATAATAAGCTTGCGATTACATTATTAAGTAAAGAAGTACAAATATCGATTTCTTTCGTATATAGTTGGAATCAACTATGTGGGTCTTGTATTACTTAAGCTAGGCGTTAAAATAATAAGTAAAATAATGAAAATATATAGGAAGTTAATATACGTGATAAAATCCATAAAAACTAGTTTTATTTAAAAAAATATTTGTTTCACAAATGGAACATAACGGTTACATGGTTCAGGTAACATAAAAAGGTAACAAACAAACGTTCATTCTAATAACAGTGAACACAGCATGCAACGAGTGGACATGATAATAAATTAATATAATTAACATTTAAATATAAATTAAAGTCAAAAAAATCTTTAAAGTAATAAACATTAATTAAAGCGAAATTGAAAGGCAAACACCCAAACAAACATACCCACCTTCACATTTCACTAGTAAGATTAGGCAATATTATTTCCGCCCGTCGCAATGCTATATGGCGCTGTCATTTATTACCTGAATTAATGGCTAGTGTTATATTAGCCCTTCCTGAAACGGCCTTAGAACCATGAAAGATGTCGAAGAAATCACGAATATTATTATAACTATTAGTCATTCTGTACAATGGCGAGTGATGTCTATAGGCCACACAAACCAGTTGCCATCAGGTTGAGTGTGTGCTCGGTTGTCACCCTATCCTTTAAAAAAGTCATTAAGTAAAATAACGAATACCAATAAATGAATGGATGTTATTTTATTGTACACTACAAAATTAAAAGATACAGAAAACATTTAAAAGCAAGTAATTTGTACAATTTAGCGGTCTTATCGCTGTATAGCGATCTCTTTCAAGCAACCAAAGGCGTAAAGAAATAATGCTACAGATAGTTATACAAAAAAAGGAGTGCAATATGTTATACATACTTATTACACAAATAAATTACTGGGTTTTCAACAAGAAGTTTGTTTTCTAAAACAAAGAGTTTAGATGAAGATGATTCAAATTTTTATTGTATTACAAAGAGAAAAGTTTGGCGATTATGAATGAAAAATGATATCTGGCAAATGTCCACCACGACCACGCTGACAGATGTCGATTCTTTCATCAAAATTTTTAATCACTTTTTGGCAAAATGGCGGGTCTATTTCGTTAATCACGTCACGTCGTATTTTGAGTTTTAAGGCCGCGATCGATTCGATTCGCTCCGTATAGACTCTGTCCTTAACATAGCCCCACAAAAAATAATCCAGTGGTGTTAAATCACACGATCTGGCTGGCCATTTAACAGCTGAATTTCGAGAAAATATGCGATCGGGAAATTTGGTTTGCAATAAATTGATCGTTTCGTTGGCTGTGTGACATGTGGCACCGTCCTATTGAAACCACACGTTTGTGATATCGATGTCATCAATAATAGGCCAAAATTGAGATGTTAACATCTCGCGATAGCGTGATCCATTGACCGTTACCACATTTCCAGCCTCATCTTCGAAAAAAAAACGGCCCAATCACGCCTCCAGACCACATAGCGCACCATACAGTGACACGTTGAGCATGCGAAGGCTTCTCAATAATCGCTTTAGGATTTTCAGAAGTTCAAATGCGGCAATTTTGCTTGTTGACATACCCTGACAAGTGAAAATGAGCTTCGTCTGAAAAAATGATTTCTTCAGAAAAACCAGCGGGCTGTACCTGAATGAATTGAGCGAATCTACGGCGATGTGAATGGTCGGTCAGCTTCAATTCCTGCACCAGTTGAACCTTGTAAGGCTTCAAAGCCAAAACCTTACGCAAAATTCGCCATGTGGTGGTTTTGGATAACCCCAATTGTTGAGAACGTCGAGGAATTGACAAATTTGGATCTTCTTCAACACTGTGGCTCACGGCTGCGATGTTTTCGTTTGAACGACCCGGTCGAACACGCGTTGGTGTCGGCACATTTTGTACCGAGCCTGCTGATTCAAATTTAGCGACCAAATTCTTAATAGCAGTCTCAGAAGGACCATTATATTGTCCGAAAATATCACGAAATTTACGAAACGTAACTATAACAGAAGCACCTTTTTCATAGTGGATTTTAGTTATTTTAATGCGATTTTCGAGCGAAATTGAATTCATTGTAGCAATTGCCAAAGCATCTACTACGAATAGGTCAAAAAACTAAATGTCAAAACTGTCATGTTGTTGGTGTTGCCCCAATTGAAAAACAAAGTTCTTGTTGAAAAACCCATTACTTTTTAAATAATTTATGCTTAACAATTGTTTTAAACTTTTTAAAATAGGTCTTTTATAATATTTTCTGGGACATTGTTGTAAAAACGCATACATTGTTAATTTGAAAGAGTTACTGACTATTTGCAGACAAGTGTCGAGTCGAATTTGGAAACGCCTTTAAAATAAGGAAAATATTGCTAGTGTTGAGGGGACATTTCTAATACCACTGCATTTGTTAATTGAGCACCGTTTAGAGCAAGTATTTGGACTCAAGACTAATTAAATTATCTCGCAACTATAAGCTTTTAAGCTATTTCACGTCACTTGTTTGAACATTTTACATCTGACGCATTACAAATTGTAGTTATACGTAGTAAAGCCATGTCGCAACTGTATTATGGTTAAAGCACGAATATGTCGGCTTGACTGGGAAAGGACACAATCTCCCATAATACCAGTGCAAAATAGCAGCTTAACTCTGCTTTTTTTCGTATAGTGAGTGTAGAGAACTGGAGACCTTTTTTACTGGTTACGTTTCATCTTGGTCTTCAGTAGCGACAACGCAACTGCATTTTGAATCTTAATTGAGGATAGATGTAGATGTCTATACCACCCTTATGCTATAACAAAAAAGGCCTATTTTCGTGCCATGCATGTCCAAAAGCAGAATATGGGCAATGTTAGAAAAGTCATGGAGACCAATAGAAGGCGATATCGTTATCTAGTGTAACGCAGGTGTAAAATACCCAGACCGAAGACGTGGAGCAGCGTCAAAAGAGCCAGATGTCAGTTGCTGCGATCCCACATCCGCCTGCTAAGCATGACAATTAAGTCAAATCCGGCTCCGGCTCCTAAAACTTGTTACTAAAAGTTGCCGGAGCCGGAGCCGGAGTTGCGGTGCTGAGGGCCATAGGTTTGAATCCCACACGGCACAATTATTTGTATAACCTGCAAATAATTGTTTCGGTTCTGGATTTTTGTCGTTGTGCAATTCATATACGTAAATTGCCTCCAAGATAACATTTTATTTTAAAAACTCCCTACGATGGGACAGGCTCATGTCCAGCCGTGGATGGTAACGGGCGGAAAAATGAGATACTGTCAATGGATCCGAGAATATTACTAGCGTTTTACGACACGAGATAAAATGGAATTCATGGAATAAAAAATTATGTTTTAACTGACAACGAATTCGAAAAAAGAATTTTACGTCTTTGTATGAAAACAATTATGAAATTTAATATTTGAAAATAATTTTTTGTTGGTTTGTATTTTTTGGGCTGCCATGCCTTTCATCTGATGGCAGTAAAACTTTGTCAACATATTGCTTGCACTTTCACAAAGGTTATAGCCATTGAATGACCCGGTAGGTGGCGCCGTCGTAGAATCTAGATATCACCCGCGTGAACTCGGAGTAGTTCGCGAGTAATTAATGAAAATGAAAAACATGTTTGATAACGCCGCTAAAAGTGCTTTTTTTTTAGAATAGTGGTGACATATTATGTACACATAGTCCACCTGACGGTAAGTGGATGCTGTGGCCCATAGACATGCTCATTTATAGATCAAGAATCAAAATTCAGATGCGTTGTGATCCATTAAAACGGCTTAGCAAAATGGTCAATCTCCACCCAATTCTAGACAAATCGCATTGGAAGTTCGATTGAGAAATTAAAAAGCAGGCTATGATTACAAATTTACTTGATAGAAGGTTCAAGGCTTTGATTTTATTACAACGAAGGTTCAGTGTGATTTTTATTTTAACCGATAAACTGTATAACATGATAACTGTATATTTTACAAACCGAGTTCGGAAAGAGTAGGTTCGATATCCTACGTGAATGTTCACCAATTTTTCGGAAAAGCTGAACCTATTAAAGTATTTTTATTAAATAGATATACCACAAGAGTATGTCGATTTAATAAATTCCACCCCTAGGGAATGTTGTGGTTGAAGGGTTGAAGTTTTTTTATTAACTAATAAGACGACGTTCTATTTATTACATTAAGTTTGTGATTTTGTTTAGTACCTTAAATACATTAAAAAAGGTAAAAACTGCAACCATCAACATAGCGTGGTAACATGGGGTTTATTTAATGAAATTCATGCATATTGATTTATAGAACATAACATTAAATTCTTATTCTACGCTGCAAACATAAAAATATTAATATTTCTAATTTTATTAATGTAATATTTTATATAACCTTGATAAATAGAATTAATACTTTAAGGCAAAGACGGCAAAAAAAATTGTATTTGTATTATTAAATAACTTTTTATAGTAGTTTCAAGAAACCGATGATAATACATAACAACAATTTACGCGTCGAATATTGAACATTCTCGAGTGCTTAAACTCGATTAGTAAAATATCACAAGCAGTCGACGAGTAAGAAGGAAAGAAATGTCATATTATTCTCTTTGCCTAATTCCTAAATAAGACCATTAATTCTTAGCTGGCTGTGGTGAAACCTTTCTACAAAAGCAAATTCGACTTAAATTAAAAAATACACAGCAACGTTCGAAAGTATTTCCATTCATTGTGTAACGAAAACGGGTTCCACGCACAGAGATGAGCGTTTGTGGAAATAGGAATCCTTTTCCGCTTGCCTACTTCAAATAAGTGTAAAGAAATTTTATTTCAAAGAAAATAATTTATTTCAAATAAAATCGATGTAAGGAAATTCATATCACAAATATGTATCTGCGAAAAATAGCAGCTTAATACTGCTGGTCTGTCGTGTGGTAACTGTAGAGAACTAGAGATCATTTTAACTGGAAACGAAGCGTTCCATCTTAGTCCTTAGAGGTGACGTACATACATAAACACTCACGCCTGTCACCCAGAGGGGTAGGCAGAGACTACAGACTTCCATTTGGCACGATCCTGACACACCTCTCTCGCCTCCTTCACATCCATATACCTACGCATACATGCACGTCGGTTAAGGGTGCTCCTAATTTGGCCCATTTTTAATAAATCGCCAATTTGGTTGATAAATTTTTGCCTAGGACGTCCCTTTCCGATTCTGCCATTCACTTCTGCAACATAAATTTTCTTTGTCATTCTTTCCTCATTCAGTCTTTCCACATGACATGATGACACACATGATTTAACAGTGGTAGAGCCATGCGGCAGCTTTGCTGTTGCACGTATGGGCCGGCTCAAACCGGGGTGGTACCACGACCTCACAGAATACCGGCGTGAAGTGGAAGTTCTGCTTCCGCGTTTCGTCGGTGAGTGCAGGTGGCCGGAGGCCCAAATCCCCCCCCCCATCAACATGGTAGCGGAATTAAATAAAGATAGACTACCCCAGGAGGGTACCAGCACCCCTGGAGAATCCCTCGCTGAGCATCCACGACCATGTTTCTCCACTTCTGAGCGTGGGTGCTCAGGCTGCCCCGCGTATTCTGGGGGGGGCGAAATTCCGCTCAAGACTACAACTGCTCGGGGCAAACGGAGCAACAAGACCAAGGCGACCCCTGCCACGCTGTCCGTGAATTTCTGCAATATCAGGGGACTTCACTCTAACCTAAACGCCGTCCACTACCATCTCGAGACGGCGAGGCCGGCTCTGCTCTTTCTGACCGAGACGCAGGTGTCCTCTCCGGCTGATGTTTCGTATCTCTCCTACCCGGGGTACAAACTGGAACACTCCTTTGTGCCTCGGGCTGGAGTTTGCGTTTACGTCAGAGAGGACATCTGTTCTCGACGCCTCGGCAGACTTGAAGGTTCGGACCTGTCCATCCTTTGGCTACGCGTAGACAGCGACGACCATCCGCGCGTCTACGGGTGCCTCTATAGGTCCCACAGCGGTAATGCCGAAACAGACCGACTCTTCGACCACGTCCAAATGGCTGCAGATTCGTTGCTACAGCAGATCCCCTCTGCAGAGATCGTGATCCTCGGCGACTTTAACGCCCATCACGCCGAATGGCTCGGTTCACGTTTAACCGATCATGCGGGGAGATCTGTTCATGATTTTGCCTTGGCATATGGTCTGACACAACTGGTTACTTCGCCTACGCGGATTCCAGATGTGGAGGATCATGCACCTTCCCTGTTGGACCTTCTGCTGACCTCTCACCCGGACGGATATCAGATTTCCGTCGACGCCCCTTTAGGCTCCTCGGACCATTGTCTGGTCCGGAGTGTTGTGCCACTCACGCTGAAATCGCGGTTGCATTCTGCAGGCTGCCGCCGTGTTTGGCACTATAGGTCAGCCGATTGGGATGGGATGCGGTCTTTCTTTGCATCCTACCCTTGGGGGCGGGTTTGCTTCTCGCCGGATGATCCCAACGTTGTTGCGGATTCTGTTACTGATGTGGTACTTCAGGGTATGGAACTTTTTATTCCTTCCTCTGTGGTGCCCATTGGAGGCAAATCTCAGCCATGGTTTGGTCGCTCCTGTAAAATAGCATCATGCTATAAGCAGGAGTGCTACCAAGCCTGGGTTGATGCATCAGCGTCCCGGGATGTAAACACCAGCGCTCTAAAAAAGAAGTATAATTCCGCCTCTAGGTCCTTCAAAAGAGTCATTGCCAAGGCAAAGTCAGAGCACATAGGCAGAATTGGCGAGAGACTAGTTCGCCTTCCTTCTGGAACCCGTGCATTCTGGTCTCTCGCCAAGGCTGTCCAGGGGAATTTCTGTCAGCCATCTCTTCCATCTCTGCACAGGGAGGACGACTCACTGGCCCATACTGCAAAGGAGAAAGCCGATCTTCTAGGCTCCTTCTTTGCGTCTAACTCGACTCTCGATGACGGGGGGAGTACGCCGCCGACCATCCCGCGGTGTGAGTGCTCCATGCCGGAAGTGCAGTTCACACAGCGCTCGGTTCGCAAAGCACTCCTCTCCCTGGACATCCACAAGTCGAGTGGGCCTGACGGAATCCCCCCAATTGTGCTGAGGACGTGTGCTCCAGAGTTGGCACCGGTTTTAACGCGTCTTTTCCGGTACTCCTACTCCCTAGGCGTAGTCCCAAAATCATGGAAGACTGCTTTCGTCCACCCGATCCCTAAAAAAGGCGACCGCTCAGACCCGTCCAACTACCGGCCAATCGCCATCACCTCCTTGTTCTCCAAAACAATGGAGTCCATTGTAAACTGCCAGCTCATGAGGTACCTTGAGGATCACCAGCTGATTAGTGACCGCCAATACGGTTTTCGCCGTGGTCGGTCAGCTGGTGATCTTCTGGTCTACCTCACTCACAGATGGGCGGAGGCAGTAGAGTTCAAGGGGGAGGCATTGGCCGTTAGTTTGGACATTGCGAAGGCCTTCGATCGGGTTTGGCACAAAGCGCTTCTTTCGAAGCTCCCTTCCTATGGGCTTCCCGAGAAATTGTGCGATTGGATCACCAGCTTTCTTGCAGATCGGAGCATCAAGGTCGTTGTAGACGGTGCAAGCTCCGATTGCAAGCCTATTAATGCTGGTGTTCCACAGGGCTGCGTGCTATCGCCAACGCTGTTTCTTCTGCATATCAATGATATGTTGCATACCCGTAACATTCATTGCTATGCAGATGACAGCACTGGTGATGCTCTTTACACCGGCCGAGCCAATATTTCTCGGGAAAACGTCTCCGAGTGCCGGGACAAACTTGTGTCTGAAGTCGAGTCTTTGCTGAACAGAGTCTCGGATTGGGGACGACTAAATCTAGTCCAGTTTAACCCCCAGAAGACACAAGTTTGCGCGTTAACCGCTAAAAAGAACCCCTTTGTCGTATCCCCTCAGTTTCAAGGCACTCCCCTTGTTGCCTCAGCCAGTATCGGAATCCTCGGCGTCGACATATCGAGTGACGTGCAGTTTCGTGGTCACTTGGAAGGGAAGGCCAAATTGGCCTCTAAAAAGCTTGGCGTGCTCAGCAGAGCGGGGCAGTATTTCATGCCGGCACACCGCCTGCAACTTTACAAGGCGCAGGTTCGACCGCACATGGAATACTGTTCCCATCTCTGGGCTGGGGCTCCCCAGTACCAGCTCCTTCCACTTGACCGCATCCAGCGCAGAGCGGCTCGAATCGTCGACGACCGAGTGCTTTCCGATCGGCTCGATTCACTGGCGTTGCGAAGAGATGTTGCATCTCTTTGCGTATTTTATCGCATCTATCACGGGGAATGCTCTGAGGAATTGTTCGGATTAATCCCAGCCGCCAAATTTCGTGAACGCACGACACGGCAAACGTCCCGATACCATCCACACCATCTGGATGCTTGGCGGTCCACCACTGTACGTTTCACAAGGAGCTTTCTTCCACGTACAACCTCTCTGTGGAATAGTTTATCACCGGCGATTTTTCCGGACCGATACGACCTGGGGACCTTCAAGAAAAGAGCTTACTCCTTTCTAAAGGGCCGGCAACGCACCCGCAATTCTCCTGGTGTTGCGGTTGATCATGGGCGGCGGTAGTCACTTAACATCAGGTGAGCCGCATGCTCGTTTGCCCCCTCTTCTATAAAAAAAAAAAAAAAAAAACATGACCAAACCAACAAAGCATTCCTTTGTTAATCCTGGTTACAACATCATCTTACAAACCACACTCTTCAGGTGACAACACATATGAATTTAGATTTTTAATTGTGGAAAATTTATCGCCACGGCATCAATGCTCGGCACCCACTCACCAACAGATAAACTGTGTGCTCGTTTGTTACCCCTATTCTATTAAAGTCTAAAATGATCAAAATCGTTTGAAAAAATCATTAACCTGTTGATATAAATGTAAATATGTAAGTAATTTTAATTAAAGGAATAGTGAGTGTGTGACCATAAGAATCAAAAACCACAACTACAAAATATTAATAAGTTAGTACTTACCTTTCCGAAAAGGATATAAATTTACAACCAAAAAAAGTCAAGTCCTATATTATCTACAAACTCATATTTCTTCACCTTACTCGCTCTGACCCTCTAAGCTCGATATCATTATAGATATTGAGGGTTGTTTGCGCAGCACCCAAGCAATTCGTAAGTACGTATCTATTGACTTGATTTTTCTTTTGTGTGAAGAATAGCTTTCTCGCATACATAATTTATCGAAGTTGTGTTAGCACAGGGGCTTAGCGCTCGTTGTAAGTTTCCAACAATCGAGCAACCCGGGTTCGATACCCGCCGGCACCAATGAAATTGTTAATTGCAACTTTGAATGCTAATTATCAGCGTGCTCGGCGGTGAAGCAAACCATCGTTATAAAACCAGCATGTCTAATAGATAAAAAATATATTTCGAAGACATGTGAAATCCGCCAACATACATGGGCGTAGCGCGGTGGGCACTCTCAGATGTTAGAGAAGGCCTGTGCCCAGCAGTAGAACGTGTATAGGCTGTAATTTTACATGATTTTATACATAGTTTATTAATATACATATACGGGTATACATTTCCATATACCTTTTTACTGGAAACGAGGAAATCATTTCGGTTTTTAATCGAGGATAGATGTAGATGTCCATAAGCCACAGCATCCACTTACCATCAGGTGGAATGCCGCTCGTTTGTCACCCTTATTGCATCCAAAAAATATTTAATTTTTTTGATGCAATAAGGTTAATTAAGGCTTTAACAGTTTTAAAGGCAATGCTAGGAAAACCGTACAGATACCCTACTGCAAGCGTATACGAAGATGCCGGAGTACTTACTGTACGTCAGCTCTTTGTGCTGAATACGTCTTTAGCAGTACATAAACACATATTATCTTACAATGACCACAAACTACTGACAAATCGCAGGGTATACAAACTATCCATACCTTCTCAAAATACGAAATTTACGCAATGTTTTGGCGACTTCATCAAAAGGCGAATTTATAATAAAGTTGTCAAACACTGTAATATTATAAATAAAAATGTGCATCTGCAAAATTAATCATAATGAAATGGTTGGTCACCCTATCATATGAGGAAACAGAAAAATTGTTAAAAACGGACTTTTGCTAATTGATGTTTTGAAATTTTTAGGTAAATATTGTATTTGTTTTAATTTTCTTTTCTTTTTCTTTTTAAATGTAAATACATATATAGTTAATACATTCCAGTTACATAAAACTTCGCTTGGTTGTTAAAGGTATCTTTCTTCTTTTTATTTTAATGTTTTTAGATTTTGAGCACTAAGCAGTTATTTTATTGCTGTTTTGTGTAGGTATTTTATGACAGATTGATAAGATGTATAAAATAATGCCTAGTGAACTTTGGTCTCAGGTTTCCTCGATACAGGCTTGCCTAGTGAGAAAATCAACAGATATTACCTATTGTGTATATTTTTCTGGAAAAAACCATTTTTATTTTCATTTTCATTTTCATTTTTCATTTATTCTATAAAAATATAATATCGCAAATTGGTGCAATGACGTCATATATGCTAAAATTGGTAAAATGAATTCTTGATCACAAATTATGTCAAATATGCGTCTACATCCGGTGCAGCAACATCTACTCTTGTACAGCAATATCGACAAATGTAACTCTTAAAATGTCCCAATGAGGACGTAATGAGGTTATGGTTTTGGAAAAAAATTTTAATACGGATTAGCCGTTTCCTAGAAATCGATGATAATACATAAAAACAATTAACAAGTCACTAAATAAGACCATGAATTTCTTATGAATTGCTCGCTGCGGTAAAACCTTTCTACAAAAACAAATTTGAATTAAATGTAAAAACAATAGTAAGCGAACGTTCGAAAGTATTTCCTTTCATTATGTAAAGATAACGGGTTCCATGCATAGAGATGAGTGTTTGTGAAAACAAAAATCCTTTCCCGCTTACCTGCTTCAAATATGTGTAAAGCAAATTTATTTCAAAGAAGCTATAAAAATCGACATAAGGAAATCTATATCACAAATATATAGCAGCGAATACCTCTTTACTACATTTCACGATAAATAATTAACGTTTTCAATTGATTTCAAAGTGCCGCAAAAATAACGACGCCAAAGGTATATTATAATCTATATTAGCAGATATTTTATTATTTCGCTAGTAATTTTTTTACTCCTTGATTTCGTCAACTTTTATTACTAACTTCTATATCCATTTATTTGTTGCAGTGTGTAAAGGTCCAATAATGAACATTGTCCTCATCCATAGATTGTCTCATTGCCTCATGTCGGGATTCTACCGTATCTGCGCTGTTTGGTTTGCAACTACAGTTCTAGTTTGAGCTTTTATCAGAAAGATATAGCTGCCAATTACCTGCTTCAGTTTTCTACTGTTGTCTTTTACGAACATCACGGGTCGGTATGAGGCAGTAAATATTCTAACACCGCCACTATACAGCACGAAAAAGATCCGTACCAATATATATTTATATACTATTAATGTACTAATAATATAATACCAATCGATATTTAAACGGTGAATTTCATCTCCTTAGTTAACTAACATGAGACATTCTTCATTTCAGAGAGCAGTCTTCGAGTCTCCGAGCTCCAGCACGTTAAGCTAGTGTTGCACGACTGCAAGCTTAGGGTCTAGCGCCATCGTCACAGTGACCGTGTTTAGCAGGTTACAGTTAAGCATGTGCCTGTTGTACGACCATAGTATACCAGAGGAGTCTCGAACAAATTTGGCTATATTTTTAAGCGGGCTTCCATAAAATCTACTAAACACATCAACATTATTCTGTTGTTTCACGCTGGTGTTCCCACATTGCAACGTGACAAAAAAGTTCCTGTGTATAAAAATTTGGCCCGGCCTAATAGAAAGAAATTTTATATAATTCCCCTTTCTTTTATTAGTATTGAATGGCTGTCGAAACATATAACTCAATGTTGTGTACATTGGACATAAATATTCGTTGAAATCGGAATTCTGGGCAGGGAGAGGCGTGCTCTTAGTACTATGGAATGAATTTTGTAATGTATACAAAAGTTGTAATATAATGTGTAAAAAACTTACCATAAAATCATCGTATCAGCTATAAATAAATCCAGTTCATTTATGACATTGAAATAATTTCTGTTTAAAGTTATATTTTAAGTTTAATCTTGCACAGTTTAAAGTCTCTTATTGGTCATGGTAAGGGTTATTTATATACATTTTTATTTTACCTTAATGTACCAGTTTTTTGCATAACTAAGTTATTCAACTTGCACCTGTAGCTTTGTTAAGTCTCTATACTTTACTCTAGTGTTAAGTCTAGTCTGATATTCGTTAAATAGTATCTTTGATATCTTTACGTGGTAGAGTCACGATGCAGCTATACTATGGTATTAGCACCATAAGGTTGATTTTATCGGGCTAGGACTTCTCTTTTACATATCACCAGTGTAAATTAGCAGCTTAATACTGCTGTCTTTCGTGTGGTAACTGCATAGAACCAGAGACCCTTTTATCTAGAAACGAAGAGTTCCATCTTAGTCCCCAGGGTTGACAACGCATATGCATTTGGATTTTTAATCGCGGAAATTTATCGCCACGGTATACACTTACCAACACCCTTATTCTATTAAATTTTTGTCACCCTTATTCTATTAAAAACTCTGAAATATTAAAACTCACTTGAAAAATTTATTAAAGAACATATAGCTGATATGAAAAATCGACGCTCCGGGAAGTCTGCAGTCTGTGAACACATACAGGATCGCCCCAGTCACTACATAAGATTTGATAGACCACAAATCCTCGCTAAAGAACACCGATTCCTTCCAAGGATGATTCGCGAGGCTATTAAAAACAAAAAACATCCTAATTTCAATAGAGAAGATGGCTGGGTGCTTCCATCTGCTTAGGATCCTACAATAAATAAAATTAAATGCCGACCCAAGCGTACAATTGCAAGACTGCAAGATACCATGAGTTCATAATGTGTAAATCGGAACAAAAGTTAAATTTTAATCTACGATAACCGCGGTTAATCATGACATCTCGACGTTAAACATCTCACCAGTCCAGATGTCACAGTTAACCGTGGTTACCATAGATTAAAATTTTACTTTTGTTCCGATCTACACAGTATGAACTTATGGTATCTTGAAGTCTTGCAGTTGTATGCTTAATAAACCCTAGATGCTGAATCGCACTGTCTTAGTATAGTAAAATCTTATTAGCCATGCGATGAAGAGACGATTATTCCGCTTCTATTGTGATCAATACTAAAAAAATGAAATGATAGGCGTAGATATATACGAGCCACAACATTCAATTACCATCAGGTTGAACTATATGCTCGTTTAGCACCACATCTATAAAACAACGTCAGGAATTAAATATAAATTAGCATAAGTAATTGAATTGCGTTTAATTAAATTTATTTTAATTTTCGGAGTGTCAGGAATCAAATCGAAGTTTAAATAAATAAGTGTAATTAAACGCGATTGGATCTGTATAATTAATTTGCGATAACCACTTATTGATATAATAATACGAGTAAGTATGATTGACGACATGTATCGCAGGTGTACCGTTGCGCGGTGCGGTCCGCGGTTTCGAAATATGTTTTGTATGACCTAAAATGATTTCCTTTCTATTTACGTACCATTTATGTTAGTAAAACGGCTGTAAAAGAGTGAAATATTTTCTAGTATAAGGGTGATTTTTGTGTCCTGAATAAATTATCTTGTGATTGTTATGTCCTGAATAAATTATCTTGTAACTATAACCCTTTAAGCTACTTCTTTTTTAAGTATCTGACATATTCCAGATGATTAAAACACCAATGCCTTTGAATTTATCTCTCAATTGCTCTTGTGGTGGCAACGAAAGACAATTTACCACACATTTTCGTCCCATGAGTGTTCAAAAGCTGAACATGGGAAATGTCTAAAACATCTAAAATTCTAGACGGCTAATAAACTCATCCACATACAACAGGATCGATTGTATGTTCATTTTTCATCCTTATTTTCTTTATTCTTTTTCTATAAATGAACCCAAAAACTATTTGATAGTTCAGTGTCACAATACTAGTTACGTGAATTTCCAACCACAAAACGAATTCCAGTAACTCAAAACGATGTGACGTCTGCAAAAGCCGAGGTATAAATACATTAAGTTCGGCACCCTATATATTTTCGATGCTACGCTGTGTGGAGAGACATTATTCAATTCTATTCCCGCGTGTCGGGTTACTCGTTGTCATTGATTGACAGTGGGAAGTCAAATTGAGGTGTACATAAATTGTCGTATATTGTGACAGCAACTACGCCCTTACTAATAAATCACTCTGTTATGATGACGTAGAAAATTTATCATTCTGTTTCTTCCCGTGGGTGTCGTAAAAAGTGAATATAAGAAATACATTAAGGCCAAAACCAGACCAAAACCTTGCAAAAGTGCGTTTTTCAGAGACTATCATCTCATTAGCTATGAAAAATAAGCCACATCTAAAAGCAAATTATTAATGTTCGATATCCTATCATCACATTCCACGTTTTAATTTGTATTTATGTGTTATGAATACATTTAAAATCTATTTTTAAAAAATGACTAAAATTATTGATTACATGCATCTGTTCCTAAAGGCAACGCTCTAATCATTTTAGAATTACACTAATAGATAGATAATTTAAAAATCTATATTCAACACGTTTTATTTAATTTCTTAAGTTCGCTTATTTTTTTAATTGAAATAATTCCAAATATTCGGGCGTATTTTTACGCGATATATTGTAGCGAGAGCGCGTGGATTGTATAGGACCGAACGCTCAAGGTCTTTCACTAGGGGAAACGTCTTAAAAATCACGTTCTTCGCTGAAAAATAACAATAATTATATTAAATCGTATGCGTATGACAAATGATTAAATATATATACATGAATAAATCTATAATATGATTCCCACCAAAAACATTTTCCTGTAAAATGTTGCCAAGACCAGACCTTGAAACAGTTATCAGATCTCATGTACGAGTAGAGCCAAGCTCCTACTTCTACACGCCATACCACTACAAGCCCTAACTTCATAAACTGTACAATTAATCAAAACTTGTGGTGTATTTTGTTTAGTATTCCGGACTTTTAACTATGTGGGTACACATATCTATGGGTTAAGTGATACGCGATGATACGTGACCACCAATAGAGACATTATCCCTCACCGTTGATCTTAAAAGAAAAATTATTTTTACAAAGTTTTCACAAAATATTTTCAGAATTTTAAACTTGTAAAAGATCATATAATGTTTTTCAAAAAAGTGTTATTTTGAATTCATAGTAGAATACAAATTTATCTTAACCATCACAACCTATCAAAAGTCATCGCTAAACATAGGTTTCTTTCGATTGCCTCACAGGAGGAATATTTACCGCATTTGCCACCATTGGCTAGCGGATTCGCAGCCACAGTTATTTGGAGAAATAACAAGGTTGATGGACTCTAAAACATTAACACTCGGCTAATGTATAACTTATTCTAAAGCGATTAAATAACTTTTTGTGCTAAAACATTTTTACAATAGAACAGACCAATATCAAACAGTAATTTTTACGAGCATATGAAAACGTGAACGATGCTTAGTAGAATGTAAAAATAGTGTGAGGATTTCAAGCAGAATCAACTTGATTAATATCATCAAAAGCAAGTAGTGCTATCTTAACATTATGTTTAAAATTACCCTTGCGAAAACGGAAATGACCAACCTGTCAGAACAAGAAAAAGACCAAGTATTTTTAGGTATGATTTACGTAAATCCCTTTTGTTCTATCAATCACTTTACCGAAAATCTGATACGCTCGTATTCAAATGTTGTTTAAATAATTACAACGACAATATCAATCCTATTTTCCTGCCTTAGGAGGGGAAATTTTCTTTAAATTAAATAATAGAATCATTTTTAAGTTACAATATGCCTAAAGAAGCTTAAGAGCTAAAGAGCCGTGGTAGCTCAGATGGTTAACGCTCGCTGTAAATATAACACAACCCTAGTAACCCGGGTTCGAGCCCCCCCCCCCCACCCCCCCCGGCACCAATGAATTTATTAATTGCAATTTTAAGTGCTGATTTACCACGTGCTCGGCGGTGAAGGAAAACATCGTGAGGTAACCTGACCAAAAAACCATCTGAGGAATAAGAAAAAAAAAATATTTCGAAGACATGTGAAGTTCGCCAACACGCATTGGGGCAGCGCGGCGGATACTTTCTTCATTTCCTTGCCCTCTCAGAAATGAGGTGAGGCCTGTGCCCAGCAGTAGGACGTATATAGGCTGTAACTTTACTAATATGCCTAAAATGTGTAATTTTAAAACATATTGTAACTTTAACATTTTTATACATACCGTGGTAGAGCCATACTGCAGTTATATTAGTAGCAAGAATGGGTCGTCTAGACCGGGGAATGACCACGCTCTCACTTTTTTACTGGAAACGAGGCATTCTATCTTAGCCCTCACGGATGACAACGCATCTGCTATTTGATTTGTAATCGAGGACAGATGTAGTTGTCTATGGGCCACAGTAACCACTTACCATCAGGTGGAATATGTACTCGTTTGTCACCCTTTGTCATCTTATAAAAAAGGACTTCTTGCTGGTTCTCCCAGGACAGAGTCATTTTCCAAACCAATTGTAAATAAAAAATGTTTATAATTATTGTATTATGTAATCCTGATCGAATAAAAAAATATTCGATTCATTTAAATCGGTTGCCAATAGTCGTATATATCGTATAACATAAATAAAAAAGATCTTTTTTGAATTTGGCTAGGCTAGGGTAATTTACTTGAATTAAATCATAAATGCCGTATCAATGTTATCAAATACGTAATATATGATTATATTTTCTTTACAATCTAAGTAAATATAAGTACAATATTATTTGTGGCAGGTACGCATCACTGAGCTGTGGAAACCCAAATTCTCGCTGTAAACTTCACAGTACGCGAAGATACCAGACTCATTCCGCACCGTCACCAATGAAATCGTTAATTGCAATTTAAGTGTTAATATGCCGCGTGCTCGACGGTAAAGGAAAACATCGCGACAAAGCCAATTGAAAAAAAAATAATTTCGGAAAAATGTGAGTCCGCCGAAACCCATTGGAGCAGCAAAGTGAACACTTACTTGCCCTAAAACCTTCTCAGAAAAGAGAAGCCAAGGCCTGAATGGGACTTATATAAGCTGTTACTTTTTACGTGTAGTGTGTTACATAATAGAGCAGACTGTTTCAAACAAGCCTCGTTATAAACTCGGATAATTTGAGCTAACACTATCCTATCCAATTTCCTCTAATTTGTTTAGCTTTGTTCATTCTGAAAGGTGTGGCAAGTGTTGCTAAATCCATAAATTATAAATTAAAAGTGAACTCGGCGTTTTCTTTCGGCAAGTTTAATATAGTGCCTAGGAATCTAGAAAATCTCCTTTAATTGGATACTACTGCTATTTGGTAGGACTAGGTTAGGTACCCTGCTTCCATCTTACCTACTTCTGCTATCACTCAACGCCATAATATGGCTTATGGCGTCGAGTGATAGCAAACAATTTGTAGCATATATATGATATATATAACATACATATATATAACATATATATCAGTTATGCATAATCTGATAGCTTATTTAATAACGTTACCATTGATATATGATTTTAATATATTTACTTAGTATATATATTATATACTTAGTATACTTGTTATATACTTACTTAGTACTTCGGAAAGTGCTCGACAGATGCGCCATATTGGCCAAAACGACCCCGACATTCGAGTGGAGACCGCCTTATTGTACTTACCACTTAAATATTACTTTTTGCAATCTGTTTCTTATTTGTAGTTTTGTGATTATTGTACATCAAGTATGTATATATAATAATAGTAATCATCATCAGCATTACAGCCCTTCACAAGTCCACTACTGAACATAGGCCTCCCACAAGTAATGCCACAAAGCACGGTCCTGAGCCACCTGCATCCATCGACTTCCTGGATATCTTACCAGGTCGTCACTCCATCTAGTGGGGGTTGCCCTACACTACGCCTACCGGCACGAGTCTGCCACTCGAGAACCTTTCTTTCCCATCGGTTATCGGTTCTTCGAGCTATATGGCCAGCCCATTGCCACTTCAGCTTACTAATCCGTTGGGCTATGCCGATCACTCTGGTTTTAGTGCGGATATCCTCATTTCTGAGTCTATCACGCAGAGAAACTCCGAGCATAGCCCTCTCCATAGCTCGCTGAGCGACCTTGAGCGTCCTCATACGGCCAGCAGTGAAGGACCACGTCTCAGATCTGTAAGTCATCACTGGCAACAAGCTCTGGTTGTACAATCTAGTTTTTAGAGATTGAGGTATACCTGACGAGAAGATATGTCGTAATTTATATAGTAATAAATTAAGTAAAAGTAAAGGATATCTATTCTGTAATACTTCTTACATATTCTTACATGCTCTGTAGTTTTTGTTTACTTGCCGAACAGAGAAGAGAGACGGTGGGTTGTTACATAGCACATTATTTAAATCAATAAATTGTTTTTACGTGCCTGCTTATGTTTAACTTATTTCAATTCATATTCTCCTTACATTCTACCATATGGGCCTCCCGGAGAAGAAAAAAAGGCCAACTCTCAGCATTTCTCAAATTTACGTCAATTTTTACTTACAGCCGTAATTTCATGAATTTTAAAATATAATAATTTCCGTATATTTCACACGCAATACTCTAATTAATTCAAAATGGAATTTTGTTATTTTAACAAAATTTCGGTATTTGCTTGCATGTAACCTTGTCTAACACTAGGAAAATTAAAATTCAATTTGTAATCGTGACTAATTAGTCACGATTACAAATTGAATTTTAACTGACATGAAAAAAAAATATTTATGCATTTAAACGTTTGGTTTAGTCTGAAAAATATCACCTTTAAAAAAAGTTTTAAACCGACTTCAAATAACTAACAAAAATAAGATAATTACACATTCTAAAGCACTAAGGCTCAGTGTATTAAGGAATTAAAGTTTAAACTTATATCAAATAATTTTATTTTGGTACATTTTCCTACGTTAGGCGTAATACCTTATTTGGTACATTAGTATGACCTGATGGAAAGCTTGATGAAGCCCATGATGGTATACCCGTTAGATATTTTATTTAAATTCAGTTAAGTAGTTAAGTATGTACATTCGTTCTTTTTCACTTCCTATTTTTTTACACTTCTAAGTTTTAATACATATACTATAAATCCAAACTTTGCCGAAACGATTCCCTTTACCAAGGATGATGTTTGAGGCATTTAAATCAAAACACGCCAAAATTTCAATTGAGAAAATGGTTGGGTGCTATTATCTGTTAGGAATCCAGCAACAAATAAAAAAATCAAGATTCGAATTATTAATTAAAAATAAGCTTAGCGGATGTTTAGTGGCGGTGTAAAAAAACACACTGCCCCATATCATATCATAACTTGGGAGTCGTAAGATGTGACAGTGGGAAACCGGAACAGGAAATAGATACAAGCTTCGTATTGATAAATTTTCCTATGAACAATTTATGGAGGAGGACTATGTTTACCAATGTTCTTGTAGGAGTACTTATCATTCTAATGGTGATGGTGATAACATATTGACATCATTCGACGCTCTTAAAAAAACTACCGGCCTAAACCAAACAGATTCGAGTTCGGAATCAATCGAATTTTATTCAAACTTATTCACATTTAGAACTTCCGAAACCGAAAGCAAATCGTAATCGAAACTTGAAACGAATGTATTCAAGTATACGCTGCTAGATGGATGAATAGAATAGGGGTTTGGACAAGCATGTGCTTAGACTTATTAGGGAGTTTTAGACGATACAATCAACGTAAGGTGGCAATGACTTCCCGACTACCGATATCGTTTCCTGAACTCTCCCGTTAAGAGTATCAATAAAAAGGCCAAGGTTTTTCACAGACTAACTAAATGGTATTATAATATAGTCATAATATATAGGAAGTATGTCTCCTTACAACTAGTGCATGTTGCCAGTGATGACTTACGGATCTGAGACGTGGTCCTTCACTGCTGGCCATATGAGGATGCTCAAGGTCGCTCAGCGAGCTATGGAGAGGGCTATGCTCGGAGTTTCTCTGCGTGATAGACTCAGAAATGAGGATATCCGCAGTAAAACCAGAGTGAGTAAGCTGAAGTGGCAATGGGCCGGCCATATAGCTCGAAGAACTGATAACCGATGGGGCAGAAAGGTTCTCGAGTGACAGCCTCGTACCGGTAGGCGTAGTGTAGGGCGACCCCCCGCTATATGGAGTGACGACCTGGTAAGACATGCAGGAAGTCGATGGATGCAGGTGGCTCAGGACCGTGCTTTGTGGCATTACTTGGGGGAGGTCTACGTTCAGCAGTGGACTTGTGAAGGGCTGTAATGATGATGAATGATGATGAAGTCTCCTTGATTAACGTTAGCCATGAACAATGAACTACCCAATAAAATAGCTTGATATTTCAATTGATTGAGACATACCACAGGCTTGCAATCGCATGGGACGAGAACGCTTTTACTTTGACTAATTTATCCTATGTATGTGTCCTATTTATGTACCTAACGGCGCTGATAACATTTTGTCGTAACTCAATCGTGTTTCTCGATTCGAATGATTAAGGACTTTTTATAGGACAAGGGTGATAAACGAGCACACAGTCAACCCGATGGCAAGTAGATGCTTTCGCCCATAAACATCAAGACTCAAAATGCAAATGCGTTGACGCTCCAGAGGACTAAGATTGGAGGAATGAATTGTTTTCCGCAAAAAGAGCACCCGATTCTCCTCACTCGCACCATACTAAACACAGCAGTATTAAGCTGCTACTTTACGGTGGTATTCTGCAAGAGCGTAGTCCTTCCCCGGTCGAGATGACCTATTCGTGCTGCATTTGTAATATAGCTGCAGCATGGCTCTACCACGTATAAAAATAAAGGTTTATAAATGACTTTCGACAAAACGTCATTTTGAGTTGAAATCAGAATCGTATTCGAAAACAATTTCGGGAGTAAGCCTTCAGTTTAGATAGAATAACAGTTAAGTACTCAATTTTCAGCTTTCCAATTTAAACGTATGAATAAATTGAAACTTAGATCAAAAATCCTCTCATGTAAAGTAGATATATTATGTATTAACAGGAAATGTCTATAGATATACAGACAAACAAACATAATAAAATTTTTAAGAATAGCTGGTTTTATATCTTAATTACATGCGCGATCAATTTGTATGAAGCTTGTTTCTATGCATACTCACTTTATTTGCCTTCCTTTGGTGTTTGTGAACAAAATAGTATTGAAAAGTGTCGGGTGGAGTTCTCGTTATGTAGTGCATTTCTTTAATTTTTAATATGATAACAGTTTCGTATTTTGTTATATTATGTCATTTTATGTTATTTTTTCATTCCTAAGAGCCTATTGAAGTACATTGCTGTCAGGCCTCCTAATAGCAATTTGTAAGTACGTACGTACGGTCAAGTCAACCTAGATCCTTTAGGGGATTTACAGGGTTACAGGTCAATTCAACCTAGATCCTTTAGGGGATTGTAGTTTCCATTATAACCTACTGATTCAACTAGGAACCACCATACCCCAAACTTAACCGTTTTAAAGATATTAGATAATTAACTTCCTTTTTTTAATAAAAATTACTAATTTTCTGTAATATGTGCATCTTGTTTTGTTTTTTTTTTATGTTTTGTAATAGATAGGTAACTTTATTACTTTTACGCCAATAACTTAGGCGAATAAACAAACTGGGTCGTAGTAGACGATTGATAGTTGAAAGCAGAAATAAATTTGTACAAAGTATTTTTATCTTTGAGGAATATTTAAAAAAAATCTATGGCAGTTAAGTCTGCGATATACTTAAAAATATCTACGTTTGTTCTTAAGCTATCTGACAAGGTATAACAGTCAGTTTATCAGGATTCCTAGAAAAACTGAGATGTTAGCCTTTCACAGGTAAGAAATAACGGTGCTGGGTGTTCAACAAGCCATTTTGGTGTTTTGTATTTAGTTTATTAGTCTGCTTTAAAATTATGGTATTAAAAATAATAAAGCAAATTATTCACTACAAAAGCATATCGTTGATGTGAAGAATCGATAGTCCCGCACGTCTGCAATCTTTAAACACGTACAGGGTTGCCCCCGTCACTACATCAGATTTGATAAACCACAAATCCAGGCTAAAGAATACAGATTCCTTCCAAGGATGATTCGCGAGCCTATTGAAAAGAAAAAACATCCTAATTTCAATAGAGAAAATGACTGGGTGCTACCATCTGCTTGGGATCCTATTATTAACAAAATTAAATCCCAACTCAAGCATACAACTGAAAGATTTCAAGATAATATAGGTTCATACTGTGTAGATCGGAACAAAAATTAATAATTTTAATATGTGGGTAACCGCGGTTTACTATGACATCGGGACGTCGAACACATCAGTCTCCCCCGTGACCACGTCGGGAATAAAAAAATATACGTGAAAAAATCCGTAAAAACCAGTTTTATTTAATTACTACAAAAAAATTTTAATTATAAAAAACTTGTACAATAGACAAAAAATTGGCATTTCTATAAAAAATCTAAAATATACATAATAAACACTCACGCCTGTCACCCAGAGGGGTAGGCAGAGACTACGGACTTCCATTTGGCACGATCCTGACATACCTCTTTCACCTCTTTTACATCCATATATCTACGCATACATGCTCGTCGGTTAAGGGTACTTCTAACGTGGCTCATTTTCAAAATATCGCCAATTTGGTCGATAAACTTTTTCCTAGGGCGTCCCTTCCCGACTCGACCGTTCACATCTGCCATATAAATTTGCTTTGTCACTCTTTACTGATTCATTCTTTCCACATGACCAAACCACCGAAGCATTCCTTTCTTAATCCTGGTCACAACATCATCTTGCATACCACATTTATCTCTTATCACGCAATTTCTCACCCTGTCATTCAGATTCAACCCTAGCATATTCCTTAAAGACTGCATTTCTACAGCATTTATTCTACTTTCGTGCTTCTTCTGCCACACCCAGCTTTCACTACCATACATTAAAGTAGGGACTAACACAGCATTATGAATTACCATACGTGCCTGTTTTGACACATTCTGGTTCTTCATAATAGAGTGTAGTGCCCCATTCACTCTATTCCCTGCATTTACTCGTCGTTCTATATCCCTATCATATCTACCATCCCTGCTAAATACACATTCCGAATACACAAACTCATCCACTTGCTCAATTAACTCTCCTTCTATTCTTATTTCACATACCGTTTTGCTTTCTTCTCTTTCAAAAACCATCACTTTCGTCTTACATGCGTTCACTTTCATTCCCCTTTCTATTAGTACTACACTAAAATATACAATATCTTGAAAACGGATAAGTTTGGGCTATAAGCCCAAACTTATCCGTTTAAAATAAGCTGGTGTTTCATAACAGTCGAAACAATCGCTAATGATGTCAACTTAATCTGTAACCCTGTTGATATGAAATAATGCGAAATAAAACGTTTTGGAAAGCAGATAATTGCATCTAACTCTTTCACCATTTGAAACACTTACGGACTTCTTACACCGGTACTATACGGTCAGTGTTATAGTTTACCTTTAATATTAAAATTAATCCTCTATTAAAATATATAGATATGTGTAAAAGTACTTAAATAATTTTAATATATTATAATAAATAATATACCTATTTTGTTTGAAAATATGCTATTAGTTCCAACGTATATTGCCGCTTGTGTTCATAAGATATCATGAGCATATAGAGTCGAGCAATGCTGATACGTATAACATGAACCGATGGAATCAACTGCGCACACTCCACGCTCGAAATTTTTTACGATATGCAGATGTTTTGTCACCCATGAGGACTAAGGTGAAACTAATATGAGGAATAGGAAGGGTCTCCGGTTCCCCACACTCACCATACGAAACAAAGAGCGTAAAGCTGCTATTTTACGCTGGTATTCTGTGAGAGCGTGGTACTTCCCCGATCTAGCATGCCCATTCGTGTCACAACTACACTACTAATATAGCTGCAGCTACGTTATGGCTGTAGCACGAATGTGTTGAATCAACCTGGGGAGAACCACGCTCTCAGATAATACCAGCTGTGTTTGTTGTTAATGTGTTTCGTATGCACGCGTTTTAAGTGCAAGCGAGATATTACATCTTAGACCCCAGGGGTGGTAAATATTCCAGCATGACATAACAGCACAATGCTCCAGCACTTTCTATGGTGCCCTTATGAATCGAAGACCCTTTTTACTATTGACCAATCTCTCAACGCGTCACAATGGCATAAATGGATCGAACGACATGCGGCGTCTAGATCACGTTATCGAAGATTTCGAACGACTTTATTCTGGATTATGAATAAAACGAGGTATATATGCGTTCCCACTTTTTAAACGAAAGGGTTGTAAAACAACAAGCGTACGAACTCCTTTCTCGTTGAAGTAGTATAAAGTACTGCGCAGGCAACTAGCATAAGGTGCTCCACGAGCTTTAATCGTTGTAGTTATCTGTCTATTATGGTAATTATTTAAGAATAAGATCGCACGTGGTAGAGAAGTGCAGCCGTATTATACAATTTGTGACAGCCCGTTATTATTATTAATAATAATTAATTTCTTTGTAAAGCCGTCAAAAATTATCTTAGAAAAAATATATTAAACAATAAAAATATATTAATAAGCATAAATTTTAAAATAAATACATTTCAGACATTAAATATTATAGTAAATTAAAAGCTTAACATTGTCTTTCAAAATCTATAAATTTATTAAAAACTTTGTCAAAATTTTCGAAATGTGATAAATAATAGAAATACAGGTCGAAAATATAATAATAATAAATATTAATAACGAATATAATATAACAGGAAAATTGGTCAAAAATTGCTTAAGTCATTGAGCATGTTCGTGTATAAGAAAATTTCTTAAGTTATGGAGCGTATTCGTGTATCGATTGCTGGTATGGGGGAGCTGCTGGAGACGCATACCTAAGGGTGTACATCAGTATGTACGGGTGTACATCTTCACATATATATGTGGGGTTTTCGAGTGACCGACTACTTATAGTACTGTTGCACAACGTATAGTCATAGGAGCTTATGATGTAAGGTTTATGATACAAAAGCATTATAATAGAAGGTCTCTATGATGCATAAGCATTACTATAGTTGAGTTGTGGGTGAAATTCCCATATATTAATGACATATAATAGTAAGTTCTATGATACAAAAGCATTATGATAGTAGAGTTGTGGACTGAAGTCCTATACATTGAAGCCATATAGTAAGGTCTATGAAATAAAGCAAATATGTGGAAGGTCTCAATTATGTAAAAGCATTATATTAATAGAAAGGGGACTTGAAAAGGATTATTATAGTGGCGTGTATACTGCATCACAAGCGACCGAGACTTGAAAACTTGGACACGCTAACCGATGGGACCAAGACATATCATATTAGTGACGGTGGTAAGCGGGTTCCTTGTAGCAATACGGCTTTCCCGTGGACATCACAGATCCATACCGTTTCTGAACAGCGTCGTAGCGCACAGTGATACGTCATCTATCTTTCGGATTGGGATGAGTGTGTTTGGTAGCGCTTTTAAGTGTAACAAGCATAGATACTCAATTGCATGTTTTAGTGCATTAGCACTATGACACGTGGAGTTTTGTCCACTGGCGTCTTAGTAGCGTGCTAGTTAGATAAGTTGGTGTTTTTAAAGGATTAGGGTGACAAACGAGCATACAGTCCACCTGAACGTAAATGGATGCTGTGACCCATAGACATCGACATTTAACCTCAATTTAAGAATCAAAATGCAGATGCGCTGTCACCCTTGAGGACTAAGACAGAATGCCTCGATTCCAGTAAAACGGGTCTCCGGTTCTCTACACTCACCATAGGAACGATGGTATTCTGTGAAAGGGGGGCCCTTCCCCGGTCGAGCCGATCCATTCATGCTAGAACCGTAATATAGCTGCAGCGTGGCTCTACCACGTTTTAGTAAACAACAATACAAATTTTGTTAACAAAGTCAATAGGGATCACCTGGATGTATTGTGAGGGGGCACCATCCGTATGATAAGTGCATTGATTCTTAACTGCTTCTTGCGGTATTGCGTCTTCTAATGGACCTCCGGGTGTGCTGCGCCGGATTCGACGCATTTTGGGGTTCTGGTTGAAGGACGAAAGTGAGTGGTGATGTCTGCTGGGATTCTACGAGGGACCTTGGAATGGTATAAGTTTGACGATAGTCGTATTAATGTCTGTTGCACATTTCAGCATTGCATCTCTGCAATGGTTATTTGGCAGGGCGCTATTCTCAATGGCGCTCTCTGCGTCTTGGTTTGACTCGCACCTAGGTAGCTATGCCCAAGTCGGGTCCCTTCATTACGGGGCTGCAGTCAGTCTAACCTCGATAATGTTTTATATAACAACATTATAAAATATCCCTGTAATTTTCTCACCTTTGACTGATTGAAGGCAACTTGTTGGTAAGTGAGACTAACATGATTGAAAATGCATATATATATATATATATATATATATATATATATATATATATATATATTATTTTATTTTATTTTGAACACCAACAGCATATAAACGTTACATGAATACAAATTGGACATTTCGACAAAGCCATTTACAGGTATTCGCATATGGTATATATATATATATATATATATATATATATATATATATATATATATATATATATATATATATATTGTGAGCCGGTTGGTTGGTCGAGCGAAACCTGATACAAGTGGAATAGGGACGTTTCATGTTCTTAACTTTTTTCGAGCCCTGTCTTCGTGAACGGGGTTCACTTAGCTAACAAGGACTTTCGATTGCTCTGGTGAATATTCTTTCTTGCAACAGATACCTAAAGGAACTAAGTTTTTAAACAAACACAACGTAAATAAGGGTCATAACTAAGACGATCACGGAAAGATCAAAACATATTTATTTATCCTGGTCAAATTAATTTTATATAAAGGGTAAATAATAATTAAGAATAAGGGGATAGCGTTACACTCTCATAGAATACCATCATAGCCTGTGTTTCTATCAGTACAAGAATTCTTAGCATCAAATCAGCAGTTACCTACAAACAATTTTACTTCTTTACAATACTTGTATGAGAAATTTATTTATTTGTGAGATTTTTAACATTAGTAATAGTAGTGGTGGCTCAGAGGGTAAATGCTCGTTATAAATTTCACAGTACGCGAGCAACCCGGTTTCGATCCTCGATGGCATTAATGAAATTATTGATCGTAATTTTAAGTACTTTAAGTAATTAACCACGTTCCGGACAGTGGAAATAAACGTCATGAGGAAACGTTCACGTAAAATAAATTAAAAAAATATTTCGAATATATGAGAAGTCCGCCATCACGCATTGGGTCAGCGCAGTCGATACTTCCTTGCCCTAAAACCCTCTCAGAAATGAGAGGAGGCATGTGCCCAGCAGTGAGACGTATATAGGTTGTAACTTTTCTTCAAATAAATAATCATCTGACTGAATATAAAAGCAAATCATTCGAACTATTTCATTCATACAAATGTAAATTTTCATTCTTTTATGTTTTATTTTATTCTATGATTATTTAAAATACAGAAAGTCTTTCCATCATTAAATACCACTTTTGGCTCTGACACAAGTCATTAAATTATAATTGAACACCTGAAGGCCGTATATAACTGTATAGGTTTAACCTATCATAAACTTAGGCGAGACAGTTTCCACTTCAACGATTTATTAAATGTCCTTAAGTGTAGAAATATATTTGATCACCTGTCGACTCATACAATTTGTTAAGTGGATGGATTGTAAAAAAAATTATTTGAAATATTTCTACATTCTTTATGGTTAAGTACGGCGAACATTTTAAAGTGTTACAGCCACGCTGCAGCTGTATTACGGTGTCAGTACGAATGGGTCGGCTCGACCGGGGTTGGTCCATGCTCTCACAGAACACCAGCGTAAAATAACAGCTTAATGCTCATATTCATGCTCGTGTCAATGAATCATGTTCACATGGTGAATGTGTAGAAGCCGAGACACTTTTTACTCGTAATGAGGCATTTTTAGTTCTCAGATCTTTTATAGTTCTTGCTGATCTATAATAATAGTCTTTGGGCAAGTAGTTAACTATCGAGAAACTATTTTAAACTCAGTTTTAGCTATTATCTGGAAAACTATGGGAGTTGGGGTAAAATGATTGGAATAGAAATTGATGATCTTACTAAATTCACCTAAAAAGGATAAGGTATTTTTTACGTGTATATTCCTTTACTTCTCATAGTTGTGTTGTAAAATGCTACTTAAGAATTAAAATGTTAAAAATAAAATTGCATACAAACTTTAATAGGTAATTGATAATTGTAAACCAGAAAATGCTGCGATCGAAAATCCGCCTGCTAAGCGTGACAATTAAGTCAAATCCGGCTGCGGCTCCGGCAACTTGCTACCAAGCCAGCAGTGGCTTGGTAACAAGTTACCGGAGCCGCAGCCGGAGTTGCGGTGCTGAGGGCCACGGGTTCGAATCCCACACGGCACAATTATTTGTATTACCTGCAAATAATTGTTTCAGTTCGGGATATTTGTCGTTGTGCAATTTATATACGTAAATTGCCTCCAAAGTAACATTTTATTTTAAGAACTCCCTATGATGGGACAGACCCATGTCCAGTCGTGGATGGTAACGGGCTGAATAATGAGATACTGACAATGGATCCTAGAATATTTGTTGCGTTTTTATTGATTTAACGAAGAACACGAGATAAAATGGAATTCACGGATAAAAAATTAAGTTTTATGTGACAACGATTTCAAAAAAATATTTTACGTCTTTATAAGAAAACTATTATAAAATCTAATATTTAAAAATTAATTTTTGTTTGTTCGTATTTTATTGGCTGCCATACCTTTCATCTGATTGCAGTAAAACTTTGTCGACATATTGATAGTATTTTCACGAAGGTTATAGCCATAGAAGTACCCGGTAGGTGGCGCTGTCGTAGAATCCAGATATCACCCGCGTGTACTCGGAGTAATTCGTGAGTAATTAATGAAAATGAAAATTATGTTTGATAACGCCACTAAAAGTGTTTTTTAGAATAAGGAGACATATTATGTACACACAGTCCACCTGATGGTTTGTGAATGCTGTAGCCCATTGATATCTTCATTTATCCTCGATTAAGAATCAAAATTCGGATTCCTTGTCATCCATTAGAACGGCTTAGCAAAATGGTCAATCTCCACTCAATTATGGGTAATTGCATTGGGAGTTCGATTGAGAAATTAAAAAGCAGGCTATGATTACAATTTTACTTGATATAAGGTTCAGGGCTTTGATTTTATTAAAACAAAGGTTCAAGGGGATTTTTATTGTAACCAATTAACTGTATTTTTCTAATCGAGTTCGTAAAAAGAGTGGGTTCGATATTCTTCACGCATGTTCACCAATTCTTCGAAAAAGGCTGAACCTATTAAGGTATTTTTTATTAAATAGATATACCACAAGATTATATTCTATTTAACAAATTCCACTCCTAGGGAAAGTTATGGTTGAAGGGTTGAAGTTTTTACAATTTCTATTAAGACGACATTCTATTTATTACATTAACTTTGTGATTTTGCTTAGTACCTTAAAAAATAATAAAAAACGTAAAAACTGCAACCGTCAACATACCGTGGTAACATGCACTACGAGGGCGACACTGAAAATTTCGGGAATCAAGGAAGTGACACAACATTACTATTTAAAAATGTATTTATTGCTTTTCGAAGTATTCTCCGCGAAATTTGACACATTTTTCCATACGATGGAACCAATCATTGAAGCAACCATTCCATTCGGAAGTTGGGGTCTCTAAAATGGCCGTTTTGTAGGCGTCCACAGCTTCTTTAGGTGATGAAAATCTCTGTCCACGCAATTTATTCTTCATTTTAGGCTAAATATAGAAATCATTAGGACTTAGGTCGGGGCTGTACGGCGGATAGTCTAATAATTCTATGTTTTCTTGCTCTAAAAACTCTTTTGTTCTGTGTGCGGTGTGAGAACTCGCATTGTCATGATGGAGGATGATCCGGGTGTTGCAGTTCTCTTTACGTTCAGAAACGACCTGTGGCAAACAAATGCTAGCATACCATTCTGCATTAACCGTTCTTTGTCCCTCAAGAGTAATAGTCGTAACATGGCCGGTTTTGGAGACAAACGTGGCCACCATTTTTTGCAACACTCCGTAAACGAACAATTTTTGTTGGCTTTAACTCATTTTCGAACACCCAAACTCTTAACTGGTTTTTTGTTTCGGGTTCGTATGCGTATATCCAGGATTCGTCACCTGATACAATGTTGTATACAGCATATGAGGATCCTGCGTGGAATCTTTCGAGAGTTCTGACGCACCAAGTAAAGCGAGCCGCTTTTTGCTCTTCACAGAGCGAATGCAGTATCCATCGGGAAAACAACTTTTTTACACCTAATTGTTCATGCAAGATTATTTATGATTGACTCATGCCAATGACTAAAGTTGCCTGAATTTTGCGGTATGTCACATGTCGATGTTCCTCAATCAGCTTACGCACAGCTTCAACGTATTCTTGGGTGACTGCAGTTTTTGGACGATCTTGACGGAGATCATCACTGAGCTTGACAAGTCCACGTTGAAATTCTGCAAACCAGCGATAAATTGTGGTTTTGGATGGGGCTTCATCACCAAATGCAGAAATCATCCGGTCAATACACTGTTTTTGTGTTAAGCCATTTCGAAAGTCATAATAAATCATCGCTCTTGAATTTTCTCGAGTCAATTCCATTTTCTCAACGACTAAACAAGTTTGACAAAACCCTGTGAAAAGACCGAGAATCTTTTTTTAAATAAATAAATGGTATTCGATTTTTAAAACCAAGGATTTTCAATTAAAAAGATTTTAATATGACAGGAACAGTGGAAATATGCCATTCCCGATACTTTTAGTGCAGCCTAGGTATAATTAATGAAGAGCACGCATATTGATTTATGGAATAATAACATTAAATTTTTATCATATGCTACGATCAAAAAAGATTAACATTTCAAATTTTATTAATGAAATATTTTATATAACCTTGATAAATAGAATTAATATTTTAAGGTAAAGACGGCAAAAAAATATTTTTGTATTTGTATTATTACAACTTAACTAACTTATTAAATAAGTTTCGCTAGTGGCTTCACCCGTCTAGTTACTAAAATGCCTCGTTCTCCTTTCGGTAACTTTTAACTTATCGTAAGTAAAATAGTATTCCATGAGTCAATCCATGAATTAATTATTAGGAAAATTATCTGTGTTGATAACTTCATGCGAGTTAGTTGTTTACTGGTCATTACAAGAATATAACTCGATAACAAACTTACTGTGTACTACCAACCGTAATATGTCACCGTCACAGTCACACACTGGTGTAACGTGAAGGACATAACTACACGATAGCACCAAAGTATGCAAACCAACAGCAATGACGACAGCGAGACGCGTAGAATTACCGAATGATCTCTCATAGTCGCCTCACACCTTTTTGAGTCATTTATGGAATATCACAAGATCAACCGAAATTTCAATCAAAAATTAGAATGTCCTTTTAACGGTTACAATAAAATCTTTAACCCCTATTTTTCCACGGTAAGGGAATGATTGTTTTCTTGAAAATATAAGACCACATCCGTCTTTTTACAAAAAAAATAATTATTTAGTACGGCTAAAACGTTTCCAAGAAACCGATGATAATACTACGATAAAACTACTAATTTACGCGTCTAATATAGAACATTCTCGAGTGCTTAAACTCGATTAGTAAAATACCACAAGCAGTCGATGAGTAAGAAGGAAAGAAATGTTATATTGTTCTCTTTGACTAGTAACTAAATAAGACCATGAATTTCTTAGTTCGCTGTGGTGAAACCTTTCTACAAAGGCAACTTCAACTTAAATTTAAAAAAAAAAAACAATATTCAGCGACGTTCGAAAGTATTTCCATTCACTGTGTAACGAAAACGGGTTCCAAGCACAAAGATGAGCGTTTGTTGGAAACAAGAATCCTTTTCCGCTGGCCTACTTCAAATAAGTGTAAAGAAAATTTTTTTCAAAGAAAATAATTTATTTCAAATAAAATCGATATAAGGAAATTCATATCACAAATATGTATCTGCAAAAAATAGAAGCATAATAATGCTGGCCTGTCGTATGGTAACTGTAGAGAACTAGAGACACTTTTAACTAGAAACGAAGCCTTCCTTCTTAATCCTCAGGGGTGACAACACGTATGCGTTTAGATTTTTAATTGTGGAAAATTTATCGCCTCGGCATCAATGCTCGGCACCCACTCACCAACAGATAAACTGTGTGCTCGTTTGTTACCCCTATTCTATCAAAAAGTCTGAAATAATAAAACTCGTGTGAAAAATTTATTAACCTGTTGATGTAAATGTGAATATGTAAGTAATTTTAATTAAAGGAATAGTTATGTGTGAACATAAAAATAAATAACCACAACTACACAATATAGATAAGTTAGTACTGAACTTTCCGATAAAACTATAAATTTACAACCAAAAATAGTCAAGTCCGATATTATCTACAAACTCATATTTTCTTCAGCTTATCCTCTCTGACCCTCTAAGCCCGATATCATTAGATATCTTGAGGTTAGTTTGCGCAACACCCAAGCAATTCGTAACTACGTATCTATTGACTTGATTTTTCTTTTGTGTGAAGAATAGCTTTCTCGCATACATAATTTATCGGAGTCGTGGTAGCTCAGGGGCTTAGCGCTTGTTGTAAGTTTCCAACAATCGAACAACCTGGGTTTGATCCCCACCGGCGCCAATGAAATTTTTAATTGACACTTTAATTATTAATTTACCGCGTCCTCGGCATTGAAGGAAAATATCGTGAGGAAACCTGCATGTCTGATAAAGAAATAAAATATATTTCTAAGACATGTAAAAGCCGCTAATACACATTGGCGTAGCGCGGCGGCCAAACATTATTTAATTGTCTGTCTGTTATATCGAAAAAGCTGGCTTCTATTAAGCTTTGGGCTTTGTTTGCACACTTACTATTAATAATCCTTATGAATAATCCTTTTTTTAATGTAACTGTCTGTCTGTCCGAGCTAATTTACGGAATTGCTGAACCGATTGTGATGAAACTTTAGGACACCGATAGAGACCAATGTCAGGTGGGCTACATTTTAATAAAATAAAATAATATTAAAAAATGAAATAAAAATCGAAGAAATGATCTTTAAATATCTCAGACCTTACCATCCTATCCTACGCAGGCGAAGCTGGGACACGTCGCTAATCAATAGACAATTAAAACTCGTACTACCTTCGATCAATTATAGTACCCGGATGACCGAGCTTTGCTCGTTTTTTTTTTTTTTTGAAATTACATTTATAAATTACATACTGATGAAACATAAATAATATTTTTTGATCTATTAACGGAATAGAAACAACTGAACTGGTTATTTGAATAAAAAATCATGAGTGCAATTAGTTTTATTAAAATTTTCGTATTTTTAAAAAATACTAAAAAAAGGGCTTGAAATAATAAATTTTCTCACAAAAAAGGGAACTTGAAAAGAAAGAAAAAAGTCGGACCAGAGACAGGACGCGAACCACGGAACTCCGATATCACGCCCGACCGCCATCCCTCCTGAGCTATTACGATCATTAGTGATCTGTCAAAATTTACCTTCTTATATTGTAGCAGTTTTTTTATTGATTGAAAACACGGACAAAAGGACATTTTCTAAAAATAAATCCTAGCTAGATCAATTTTTTGCCCCCGAAACTCCCTGGACACTAAATTTTATGAAAATTGTTGGAGCTGTTTCCGAGATTCCGATTATATATATATTTATATATATATATATATATATATATATATATATATACACACAAGAATTGCTCGTTTAAAGGTATAGGTTACTTGATCGAAGCGTACTACACTATTTATTCAGTATAGAGTATTTACTGTTTGACCGTACCGTAGAAGGTCCCGCTCATTCATTGCGGAATTTTATTTCAAACATTTTGGAATGTAAATAAAAATACCTTAAAAATTGCTACTATATCAACCACAGTACCACCGATAATTTTTAGCCTTAAATATGCTTAATAAACTTAACTGCGGTGCCACCTATCTAATCCTAGCACAGCTATGAACCATCGTGTCGACAACACGAATAATTTGCTTACATATCTATCCATGTAGGCAGTAGTAATGGAAATCATATTTAACAATATTTCTCAAGCGTTAAGCGGATAATAGCCTTGATAATAATGTCAAATACAAAAGAATTGTGTGTATATTGTGTGCATAGAAGAATTAGCTGAAGATGTTTTTTACATCAGATCTTATACATCTCTCGTGTACCGGGAAAAAGAGAAATATTTACAATGAATATTTCCTTCAAAATAAAAATTTTAGTATTATATTCGTTAACAGAACTACTTGTTTACAACAATTTTAATGAAATCACTAGTAAGTAAAAAATATACCTGTATCAGGCTGTTACCTCTCATTCAGACCAAGATAAGACAAATAAATGTAACAGGATGTGGAGATCGTTGTAACTTCGTTTATTATAGTCTGCCCACAGGCTGGATGTATAGAGTGATGTACAATACGTTCTTAATAATGTAATTTATACCTCCTGTGAGCCTCGTGCAAATCTGCGGGCTATCATGTTAACTCTAATGAACAATGTTCTCCGCTCCAGCTCAATGTCCGCATTATACTTAAGGTCTTTAGTTCTCGTATTATGTGTCCCAGGTACTTAAATTGATTGACAACCTCTAGAGGCACACTATTTAGTAATACCGGTGGTATATCCTGGGACACTTGGTACCTGCCTTGAAGATCATGTATTGACTTTTCTTCACATTGTGCTTTCAAATCATATAAATTAATTCACGCGTGGCAATCGCCAATCATTTTATGACGTTATTAACCTTGAACCGGCTTCTAGTTAAAACGTTTACTTCAAATCAGTAGGTTAATTGTATCGATGGATGGAACAATTTGATAAAATGTTGATTAAAAACTACATTTCCACTACATAATATAGGCCTCCCCAAAGTAATAACAAAAATAATAAAATAAATAAAAATGTTTATTTCAGCAAATCTTTTACAATTAGTTTGCCGAGGCCTCTCAGAAAGTAATCATATAAGATACTTGTGATGGGAGAGTCTCGCTCCTCCTACTTAATCATAACAACTTAGA
Source organism: Parnassius smintheus behrii (assembly GCA_036936625.1). Taxonomy (NCBI): domain Eukaryota; kingdom Metazoa; phylum Arthropoda; class Insecta; order Lepidoptera; family Papilionidae; genus Parnassius; species Parnassius smintheus. Next base: position 4,538,168 of record JAUPFT010000010.1, read on the forward strand.
TTTACATCAAAATATCAAAATAGCCAAATTTTAAACTTAATGGTACATTTATTGATGCAGTTTAAAAATAAAGAAAGAAGCTTAGGAGAAATGTATACCCGAAAAGTTGAGTCTGTAGTGTGGTAGTGATGAGTGATGATGCTTAGATGTTTGGTATAGGGTTTCGATGGGAAACCTATAGGGCCTGCAGTACATTACTTTAATCAAGGATCCTTACGCCCTTTCTAGATCTATAAAGTATGATTTAGCTGCTCCTCCCCATACGGAGATGCAGTAGATTATTACAGATTGGGCTAGTGAGATATATTTTATTCAGTAGTTCGGTACTCATCACGTTTCTCAGAGATTTGAAAACCCACATGAGCTTCCTTACCCTCCCTATTGTTAGTTCTAAGTGTGGACACCAACTTAATCTTTGATCTACAATGATTCCGAGGTATTTAACACAACTAACTTTCTGAAATACTGGGCAATTACATGTGTTAGGGAAAGGTGTACCACAGGAATGAATTTTGATCTCAAAATTAAGTGACGGCTGCGAATTTATATATGGAGCGAAGCGTTCATAATTCGTTTAAGAAATGGGTTCATATTTATAACAGATTTTTTTTTGTAAAAAAGAAAGCTTAGTAATAAAAGACACTCGAAATACTAAAAAGAAACAAATACAATTGTTATAACAGTAATTACAAAACTCCGAAAAGAAAAAAAGCATATACTCTATGTCACTGCTACAATTTAGACGAATTTAACAACACCTAACTATCAAAATCTATCAAGCCATACATACAGTCGTAAAACATTACCCTCCTTCTAGGGCAGTCGGGTAAAAATATATATTTTCTTCCTATTTTATTCCTATTATTGTTGAACCACATATCATTTTCTATATTTCAAATAAACATATTTCCATACCTACTACATGGAAAAGAGGTAACATAGTCATTTATACAAAAAAAATAAAGATTATTTTTTTATTTTCACAATTAATTGAAAATCCATTAACCATAGATCACTTTGAATTGATAACAAAATGACCCATTAAAACTTACTTTGGGAACAAACATTAAAATACCTCATAAGAATAAATTAAAAGTGGGCGGAAGCTTTAAAGTTTGAGATTTGTTGATAACGTAATAAAAGGAAAGTTAAAGTATCTGAATACTCGAAACAAGTTGCACATTTGTTGCGTTGTTAACTTCGTCTCATTATATTCTTATTCCTCGTCATCATCCGCCTCCTCAAGTCCACTACTAGACATTGGCAACTCCCGTAGTTTGGATTTGTCTTAATCGTAATCCTATACCTTTAAACGAGCAATTCTTGTATATATATATATATATATATATATATATATATATATATATATATATATATATATATATATATATATATATATATATATATATATATATATATAATCGGAAACGTCTCCAACGATTTTCATAAAATTTTGTGTGCAGGGAGTTTCGGGGGCAATAAATCGATCTAGCTAGAATTTATTTTGATAAAATGTCTTTTTGTCCGTGTTTTAGGCAATAAAAAACTGCTACAATATCGTTAGAATAAGAAGGTAAATTTTGACAGTTTGTTAATGATTACAAATAGCTTAATTGGTATATTGACCGACCGACCGACTTTTTTTAATTTCTTTTTAAAGTTCCTTTCTTTTTGAGACAATCTATTTTTTCGAGCCCTTTTTTAGTATTTTTAAAAACACGAAAATTTAAATTAAACTAATTGCACTCATGATTTTTTATTCAAATAACCAGTTCAGTTTTTTCTATTATGTCACTAAAATCAAAAAATATTATTCGTATTTCATCAGTATGTAATTTGTATCTAAATATAATTTCCAAACACACGAATTTAAAAAAAAACCGAGCGAAAAATACCGAGCAAAGGTCGGTCAACCGGGTACTCGTAAATAATAGAATAAAGGTGACGTGCAAGCACACAGCCCACCTAATGGTAAGTGGATTCTGTAGTCCATAGACATTCTTTGAACTCGATTGAGAATTCAAATGCAGATGTGTTGTCATCCCCGATGACTGGATATGATGGAATGTCTCGTTTTTCGCAAAAGACTCTACAGTTCGCTACACTTACCATACTAAACACAGCATCATTGAGCAACAGCAACACCACCACCACTGTTTACTCTGGTATTCTGCGAGTGCGTGGTCTGGCCACCTATTCCTGCAACAACCGTAACATAGCTGCAGCGTGGCTGTACCACGCAAAACACTTAACGAGATCGCAGTACCAAACGTCTCGCACTTTTGTTACTCCTCGCCGCTCTAGGTTACCTGGTTGACGTAGACGAGATGGATATACCATCGTCTGTCAGCAAACATTAGATTTTCTAGCATTTCCCATACTCTCCTTTCTCAAATATGTTGGCAGGAACAGGTAAGAGAGTGGTGGTACCTACTTAGACCGACTCCTGCCAGCGGCAGAAGAAGTGCCAGCACTTGGTATTGAGGCATTCCATCTTAGTCCCCAGGGTGACAACGCATCTGAATTTGGATTTTTAATTGAAGATAGATGTAGGTGTCTACGGCCCATAGCATCCACTCACCATCAAGTGAGCTGTGTATTCGTTATTCACCCTTAGATTTATAAAAAAAATGAGTTGGTTCATTGGCTACGTTATATATTTAATTTCATCATTTTTTATATAAAATTAAAAATAACCATACTGAAAACTTTTTCTAACCCTAAATTATTCTTTCATATTTAAGTAAATATTCAGGTCTCGTAAGGTCCCTTATATTGCAAAATGTATACTAGTTTTAGATAGTAGTTTCCTTAACGCAATTTTAAAATGGGGTACTGTTCCTGTTCTATTGAGATAGAAACAAAAAATCTTTTCACCTCCAGTAGTAATGGATTCTTGGTGGAGCCCAAAATATGCGGTTTGTCGTAATTTATAATTCAGGTCTATAAATTCTCGTGCCTTAAATATATGGCAGTATGCGAGCATACTGGGATCGATCCCCGTCGACACCATTGAAATTTTAATTTCATTTTAAGTGCTTATTACCCTCCGTCTCGACGGTAATAGAAAATATTGTGTGAGGAAACCTGTGGATTTGTTAGAAAAGGATGACAAACGAGCGGACAGTCCACCTGTTCGTAAGTTTATGTTGGTTCCTAGTCATCTACATCTATCCTCAATTAGGAATCGAAAATGCAGATGCGTACTAAGGTTTAATGCCTTATTTCCAATAAAAAAGGTCTCCAGTTCCCAACACTCACCATACGAAACAGCAGAAATAAGCTAATAATTTCCGATGGTATTCTAGACGTTTTAATTCTGAAAATCAAATTATTCCATGTCGCTTCGAGTATTTTAAATGATACAGAAATCAAGATGACTCCGATAGATGATAGGATAACCATCTAGATTCTACAATGTAATACAGGTGTAGTTGCGGCCCAAACATGCTTCACAGATGAGCACAGGCCACCCATAATTTCTAAGAGTCAAGGAACTTTATATGTCTTCGATTATCTCTTTTGATTATTGAATTTGATTTTTAATTTCTGACTTTTTGGAGCCATTTTGCAGCTATATTATAGTTATAATACGAATAGGTTGGTACGACCGTGAAAAGATCACAGGATGCATAATAATAATGTCCTCCATACCAAATTTCGGCCATGGCGGCCTGCCTCAACGGAGGCTAGCCATCGGCGCAGGACAGGATTATAGTTCCCAAGTGTATGCGTAAGCACAGGTGCACTCTCTATTCCCTCACCCTCGTAATCCGATGGGACGGTAAACCGACACGACCGGGAGAGAGATCAGGCGCAGGACCAACGGCTTTACGTGCTTTATGAGGCACGGGGGTGAGACACCGCCAACTTCCTGACTCCGGGCAGCTACTGAGAATTTCTTGACAGAAATTGCATTTTAAATTTTAATCGTGGATATAATATGATATTGTCTGCTTGTTTGTAATTCTTCTAAAAAAAACTCAGAGTAGATAAAAAAACTTCTACAAAAATATTATATTTTAAACTTCGAACATATTGCCTGTCTACAACAAATCAAAAAGGTCTACAATCTCCCTCGTCCATGAAAAGCAAAAGCTTTTCCAACAAATCACTCTCAAGGGCTTTTTAATGAAATTGAGCTTCCGTGGTTTTATGGCCAACCATAATAAAAACTATAATAGTTTTTATTACTATATTAAAACTTTAGACCACAAGCCTTTTACCGATTAACGTTGTGTGTCCTTATTTAAAAATAAATTGTATATTGTAGACGAAATAGGTAAGTACCTGGTGAACAGTCACAACTACTGGGATCGAATCACAAATATTTTAATAGAATAAGCGTAGCAAACTAGTACACAGTCCACCTGATGGTAAGTAGATACTGTAGCCCAAACCATATTATAACCATCTAGTTTTCGCTCTCACAGTATAACTTCTTAAAAAAACAACAGAATGTTGTGAAAACTAGTGAAATAATTAATCAAACATTTCGTTGCGAGCAACATAAAATAACTACAACAATATAAAGCTACATAACTTTTGGCCCTTTTCTGATACAATGTGATTAAACCTTCCCGCGGAACTCTGGGGTCAAGTTTCAGTGAAATTACACACGTTATTTGTACTTTAACAAAATCAAAGTCAATACACAACAGCCCTTAAGATTCACAATAATTATGGATTGGCGATTTACTATATTTGCTGGCATAGAAATATTAATTGCTTTTAGCTTTGAAATCATTAAAGGTAATCCATTAATATAATAAGTAAGTCATAATTGAATTTTTATATTAATGGATTTAGCAAGCAATTTTTATACATAGTTTGTAAGTATAGTTTGTTGGAAAGTATCTAAAGATTTGTGTTACATTTATTACTTAGCAAATTTATACTGCAGAAGTGAGTGGCAGGGAAGGCAAGGCAAGTTCTTGTATGTATTGAGGCTACAATGAAGGTGTATTACGGGAGAATCACTTATGGTTTGGCTCGGCCGTAGAAACGCTACACTGTCAAAGAATATCGGCTGTGTTTCCTAAAATAAGTGTAGAGAATCAGAGATGATTTTAAAAATACTCTTACAAAAAAAAACAAGAAATTGCAAACTTCGTGCTAAAAGCTGAAATTGTATTTTTTTTCGTTGCTTGAAATAACAATTAACTGTTTAAAAATAGTTCATTTTCTCTCCTACAACAATGATTCAGTAAGTTTTAGATAACTTATGGATTTATTTAGTAATAATCATTCTTCCGATGGATATTTAGGCGACCGAAAAGTTTGATAAATGCTGTTGCAGAAAATATTTTTATAATTTATAATATACACTATATTTTGAGAAAAATATTAATAAAAATATAAGTGCTCGTTTGTAACGCTACGCATTTTTCAAAAAACTTTTGAACATCACTTTTGAATATCAATATTGATCTCTTAACTCAATACTCGTAATAGGTTATGTACTATTGTTTTCGACAGACTTGAAACACTACAGTAAGTTTAAATGAAGGGGAAATTGCAAATGATTTATGACGGAAGTGACATCGTTCACAGTGCAAATCTCCACTGATTAAAACCAGTTAGGCACTTTACAATTATTATTTCTCCAGTAACTAGTTTCTAACACGGCTTTAGAAAACTTTGTCAAGTTTTCTCGTCACCTATACCGCACGATTGAAGATGAAAGTCTTTCGCTAGGACGTGATCACATTGACAATGCGTTTACTTCGTAAACGTAATGCCTACTCCATAAAACCACATATAGAAACGCAAAAATATGTTAGAAGTTTTCTTGATAAATAAGATTTCAAAAAAAAATGCACATGAAGCTATTAGTGTGCCGTGATGTTCCAGTGATGCAACAAGTTTGTACAACCAAAACCAGTGAGTGACGGTTCCTCGGCACAGTGGCTTGGCAATGAGTTGTAGTGCTGGTTTTTGCTGATTAGGGGAGAGTGGGGTAATTGAAAACGGCGGGTAATTGGGAACCACTAGATATGTAATACTTCCCCCCACACTACCCCGTCCTGCACCTGTTTAACAGACGCATAGAGCGCCCCTCTGTGCGTACGCTATAGTGAGAGTAAAAAATCGCACTCGCGCTGACACGCAGAGCCGAATTTTTTTTGTATTTCTGTTATATTTTTGTCGTGTGTTATAATAAATGTAAATATCCAAATTTTAAGTTTAATAATTCCATATTTCGGTACTGTCAGGCAACGTACTATCTGTTTGCAAACACCACGTGATTTGAAGTTCGCGAAAAATACTATTGAAGGTGGTAGCTATTTTGTTTATATTGACTAGTACGGGTAATTGGGAACCGCGTTAGGCGGGTAATTGAGAACGTTCCCAATTACCCCTTGCGTTCTTATTTATCCCTAAGGCTTCTGGGTGATTGTGTAAAAATGTTTTAACGGTACAAATTACTTTAGAAACCTCGACATTACATACGCCACCCAATCTATCTCACAAAACGCAGCTGCTACTGGATCTTACAATCTTCAATTCACTGAAGATGGCATACAACAAAATATGTGAGCTATACATGGTTAACAATCCTGTCAAATGAATAAGCGATTATGAGGTTCTAGAACTTTTACAAATGCGTACAACAAAACAACTAACATAAGCAAAGCTCTCAATGGATTTAGAGCCGCTAGAATTCATCCAATTGATCCTAATAAATTTAAATACAGCTGTGAAAATACGGTAATTGACCAATCTCACACCAGTCAGACTCAAGAGTGCGATGTTCATGAAACTGCAGCTTAGTAAAGTTTGAATGAGTCCGTTGACACAGCCATAATCAAACACCAACATAGGATGCCACTTCTGTTCCAGAAAATGACAACGATTTGAGCGTTACCATTTATACTCCTTATCCTTCCACTCCCATTCCTCTTGTCGGGATCATAAATGGGCCTGTTATTTCTAAAACAGGAACCACTTCTAAGCGACAGAATAAGAAGCATTCCTAGATTTTATCCAGTACATCAATAAACATTCAACTAGAGGAAAAATAAAAAAGTGGGCGGAAAACTAAAAAGGAAAAAGCTTTTTGCTGATTACCTACTGTATAGATGAGTTTTGTGAGCGCCGTCCTAGCACTGATAAAATTGATGTAAGTAAACACCTTTAAAAATCTTAATACTACTTAAGATTATTTTATTTATAAGCAATAAACAAATACATACCATCATTTCTTACATTTACGCGAATACTACACATTTAAATAATACTAGTTTTTACGGATTTTATCGCGAATATTTCACTATAAATATCCGACGTTTCGAGTACTTTACAGCACCCGTGGTCAGGGGGGAGGGGGGGGGGACTGAGATGTTCAACGTTCAGATGTCATAGAACAAAAGTTAAATTTTAATCTATGGTAATCGCGGTTAACTATGAAAAAACTTGTTGTAAGTTTAATAACTTTTGACCAAGGTATTATTTTTTGTAATGCGTGAAATATTTAAGTAGATTAATTTTCCGGGGTTTATTTCTGTCTGAAAACCATCTGGGTGACTTCAAGGCAAAAATAGAGTTTACGTTTTATAGGTGGTACAGCCACGTCGCAGCTATATTAGTAATGTAGCTGTAGCACGAATGGGTCGCCTCGACTAGGATAGGACCACACCCTCACAAAATATGAGCGTAAAATAACAGCTTAATGCTGCTGCGTTTAGTATGGTGAGTGTAGAGAACCGGAGACCCTATTTACTGAAAAAGAGGCATTCCATCTTAGTCCTCATGGGTGACAACGCCCGCATTAGTCTACGTTTTGATTTGTTATTGAGTGTGAATGTAGATGCCTGCCTCTTATTCCATACCATAAAGAGAGGTGTAGTAGCGTTTTTTACGCTAGGCCTGTGTGAATAACTGTCTAGGACTTCTTATGTGATCAATAAGTTTATCTTTACATTACAGAATTGCATCAAGGTATAGTATGGAGTCAACCTTTCAATAAATTCGTTGTAAGGATTTTATGATGTTTTTTTTTTTTTTAATTTGTGTTTGATAGTCGAACAGTAGCATAAAAACCCATCAAAATCTTATTGCACTTTAATACAATCATAATTTTATTTTTTATAGAATAAGGGTGACAAAGGAGCATACAATCCACCCGATGGTAAGTGCATGGTTAGTGGAAGTGTAATCCATAAGTATCTACATTTGTCTTCGATTATAAATCAAAATGCAGATGTATTATCATCCCTAGGGCTAATATGGAATGCCTCGTTTCTAATAAACAAGGCATTGGTTTTAGTCCGAATAAAAGTCTCCGGTTCTACACACTCACTCTATGGAACACAGAAGCATTAACCTAATATTTTACGTTGGTCTTCTGGAAAACGAGCATGCGGCTCACCTGATGGTAACTGACTACCGCCGCCCATGAACAAACGCAACATCAGGGAATTGCAAGTGCGTTGCCGCTCTTTTAGAAAGGAATAAGCTCTTTTCTTGAAGCTCCCTAAGTCGTATCGGTCCAAAAAAGTCACCGGTGGTAAAAAATTCCACATAGAAATTGTACGAGGAAGAAAACTAGTAAAATGCACAGTGGTGGACCACGAAGCATCCAGATGGTGAGGATGATATCGGGAATTTCGACGCGATGTGCGTTCGTGAAATTTGGCAGCTCGAACTTATCCGAACAATTGTTCGGATTTCGAATTAAGGAATTCCTCAGAACATTCCCATCGTAGATTCGACAGAAAATGCAAAGGAATACAACTTCCCTACGCAGCGCCTGTGGATCGAGCCTATCAGAAAGAACTCGGTCGTTGACGATTCGAATCGCTCTGCGCTGGATGCGGTCAAGTGAAAGGCACTGAGGTGCCAGCTCCTTCCACTTGACCGCACGGGGATGACGGGGAGTTGAGAACAGTACTCCATGTGAGGCTGAACTTAGCTGAATATAGCTGCAGCATGGTAGAACCACGGTATTTTAATGTCACTGAAAATTTCATATCATCTGCATACAACAGAAAATAGCAATTAAACAAACAAGAGTAGATGTCGTTTATACATAAAATGAACAAGAAGGGACCGAGCATTAAACCTTAAGTCACTTCAAATATTACAGGTGCTTTGAGATGAGAAGCCTTTGAGATTAATTACTTCTTTTATTTACCTGTCAAAAATGTATGAACCAACGAAAGTTGGTAGACCCGTTTACCGATAAGAAGAATCCCATTAAACAATATCTTCTGAAGAAGCTTAGTATAATCTACTGCGTCGAAAGTCAGTAAGTCGGTATACAAATTTACTTCTTTTCACTCTCTCTTGCTCTAGTGTAGACAGAAGCGAAATCGAACAATAATTATATACGGTTGCTCTGTAAAAAGTTTATTTATCTAAAATTAAGGGTCACAAATGAGCACGCGGTCTGCCAGATAGATGGATGCTGCGGTCTGTTATAGACAACGGAATCTTAGAGAATAGACCATTTTTTATTCCCGACGTTTTTTTATTGCACCCATGGTCACGGAGTGGACTCTAAAATACCCCAAACCTGAGGAATAAAATAAAATTGAACACGGTAAAATCTGTTACACTAGTTTTATTCCATGTGTAATATTTGTGTAAATATAAATAATTGTATCACATAGTGGTGGTATAAGAATATACACCACCACACACCAGAATATACACCATCCCATATCATCTAATCTAGAGATGGGAACTAGCAACAAAACATATCTATGGAGGAGGTCTACGTTCAGCAGTGGACTTCAATAGGCTACAGCGGGAACGGGAACACTAGGAAATTATTAACTACACTCGACGTCAAAAAAGCGCACATCTGAAAAAATAATTTAAATACTATTTTAACACAACAGGCCAATGGCAATGTTGTGGTTTGAGGGTATCATTAGAAAGGTAATTTCATTAGCTGTCAGGAATTTTAATTGAATTTTACTTTTATAACGAGACGAAAGAGAAATTAAAGATAAAGACAGGGTATGTACAAATTTGCAAATTAATAATTTAAAAAAAACTTAATGAATACAAAAAAAGTTCTTAAAACCTAGTGTTACTCCCCCCCCCCCCTTGCCTTGATAACGGCTTCCATGCGATCTTTCATGGACCTTACAAGGGTCGCAACAGCCTCTTGGGGTATTTGTTCCCACCCTTCAAGTACCGCATCTTGGAGCTCTTGAAGAGTGGTTGGAGCTGGATCTCGAGCTCGCACGCGCCGTTTTAGGTCATCCCAGAGATGTTCTATTGGGTTAAGGTCTGGACTTTGTGCTGGCCAATGCATAACAGGGATATCGACCTCCTGTAAATAATCCCGTACAATAGCCGCGCATGAATCCATCACCGACATAACCAGCATACGGGACCACATGTTCCTCCAGGATTTCAATAATGTACCGACCAGCATTTAATGACTCTTGCCCACGGCCACCCCGAGTCCGGGAAACGCACACAAGTTCCGTTTTCCCGTCGACGGAAATGCCGCCCCAAAACATACACAAGCCACCCCCGTATTCGACGGATTCTTCGAAGCAGGGTTGTGTGAACCTCTCCCCCTGTCTTCTGTAGACCCTTCTACGTCTATCATTGCAGAAGAGACAGACCCTCGTCTCATCAGAGAAGAGTACGGTCCGCCACTGTTCTAGAGTCCACTCGCAATGATTGCGAGCAAACTCTAGGCGATCTCTGCGATGCTGTGCAGTAAGTTTTGGACCTTTAGCAGGTCTATGGGCTGTTAAAGTCTTTTCGTGTAACCTTCTTCTTATCGTAGAAACACTCAAAGATGTTCTCAGAGTTGATCGAAGCTGTTGTTGCGACTCAACAGCATTTGTAAAACGGTTTCGTAAAGATGTCGTAACGATGAAACGGTCATCTCTTTCTGATGTGCACCGTTTTCTTCCAGATCCCGGTTTCCTAACATAACCACCAGTCTGCTGAAAACGTTGGAACACCCGTCGAACTGAAAAACGGGACAGATTCAACTGTCGAGCAACGTCACACTGCCGCATCCCCGACTGCAATAGGGCAATCACTTGAGCGGTTTCTTCAGAGCTGGTGTCCATCTTTACTTGTTCTTACTTGGGTTACTTGTTCACGTGTATTCACTGCAGAGTCTAAATTACGACTGACCCATATTTCATCCAGATCGACCCTTTTATACCCTTTTTAGGTGGTGTAACTAGCGTCCTTACTAACGAGCATTTGACAGTGTTTATTTTTGACGCTCTTTAATGATAAATGTTTTAGTGATTTCATGATTTTTTATTAATAATGTAAAGTTATTCAAATACCCATTTAAAACATACCAATATTTATATAAATATAATTCGTTTCTAGCCATTACAGCCATTTTTCGCGCAAACTCAGAGAGGTGTGATTTTTGTAACGCTGAGTGTATTTACACTACTGTAATAACTAAATATACCAAAAATTAGTCATTCATAGGTGCCGACAAGGATTAGACTTAGGTTGCTCATGTACAGTTAAGTTTACAGCAAACTTAAATCCATGGACTTCCACGGCTCTAAATAACTTCAAAATTACAACTTAAGCGTTGATATATTTGAAACCTGCATGTCTAAAAAATAAAATGTTTCAAGGATATGTGGAATTTGCCAAACCTTTCAGGTGTGCTCAGCAGAGGGACTTGAGGCTGTAGCTTTACTTTAATTTTACCTTATAAGCACGTACTAAAAGTAAAAAAAATTGAAGAGCAGAAATAAAAATAGCAGAGCAAAAATATTTTATCTAGAATATTAAATTGTAGCTTTCAACGAACGCCCTTGTGATTTCTCTAAGCGTTATTAATGTCTCTCTTGGCTCTTGAATTTATGAAATCTTATAAATTTTATGAAATATTAACTATGAACACATATCACAAATACAGTTAAATGTAACTTCAACTTTAAGTATATCTTTATTGAATAAATATATGCCTTAAATATAAATTACAGTACCAATACCTTTATAAAAATATATTGTATTCATAATGAGCCGTGAAGTGGCGTTTAAGGATATTCACAGCCTCATATCTTCCTGTAGGTGTCGTAAGAGGCGACAGAAAGAAACAGGCAGGATATGGGCAGGAGCATCTTCCTGATAACAGCAATATTACAATAAAAAACTGCGGTTGCCAACCCGCTCGCCAAGCGTGGCAACTTTGGCAAACATTCCCCTATGATGAGAGTTACGAAGAGACGGGCTCCAGTTCCCAGAAGCCCCACTACATTCAAATAACTAAGACAAAATGTATGTTATAAAAATGTTATAAAATATAAATGTTCGTTTTTCAATAGTATGTGGAGTTTATATAAAGGCGTTTACATTATATTGTGTCTATTATATGTTTGTATTTTAATGTGCAGTTAAAATTGTAATACAGCTTGCCAACACATAAACACACAAAAACTCATTATAAGGCTTTACCTCTAGCGAACGACCTTGAGCGTTCGGCCTGCCGACGCTCTCGCTACAATATATCGCGTAGAAATCTGCAAGACGCCACCTACTGGTACGAACGTAGTATTAATTTATCAATGTCAATGAACTATTTTATGGAAATAGAAACGGCAGACAATGATATGTGTATTTTAATTTTCTTTATTCGGTATATTAGTTGCATTATATTAGAATTATGTATTCTCATATATTATCTAATTAATAAAAATGACTATTTCGATTATTTTTAACTATATACTATACTGCTAATATTGAATTAGCTTTTTATACAGTAAATTTTTTTTTTTTTTTTTTTTTTTTATAGAATAGGCTGACAAACGAGCACACAGTCCACCTGATGGTAAGTGGTTGCTGCGGCCCATAGACATCTACATCTATCTTCCATTACAAATCAAAATGCAGATATGCGTTGTCACCCGTGAGGACTGAGATGGAATGCCTCATTTCCAGTAAAAAGGGTCTCCGGTTCTCTACACTCACCATACGAAATACAGCAGCATTAAGCTACTATTTCACGCTGGTATTCTGTGAGAGCGTGGTCCTTCCCCGTTCGAGCCGACCCATTCGTGCTACAACTATACTACTAATATAACTGCAGCATGGCTCTACCACGTAAAATTATAATATTTGTCGAAATGTTAACTATGGATTCGAACTTTACATGCTAATGGTGCTTCATTTTTGTTATTTTCATTTACTTACATATTGAAAATATACTTGAATAGTAGGTATTATAATTTTAATTAGCTACTGAATTTTAGGATATGTTTTACCTTGAGGTCAAATATAATTTTGAGGAGCAATAGTTATTACCTACTAACCTTTTATCTGCTATTCCATATTTAGGAACAATATTAGTAAATTGAGTTTGTGGGAGATTTACTGTTTATAATGCTACATTTATTATATTAATATTTACCAATATAATTATTAAAATAATAAATATAGCATTAGTAACTAAATAGATATTTTTACCCGATTACAATAACTAATGAGATATTGTGATTATTTGTGATTAGTAATACTGGGTGGGTATTAATAAATAGAACAAAATAAAATATAAAGTCAATTTTATTATCTTGAATGTAAGAAATTGATTACAAATTTTTTAACCTCCTTAAATTATAAGCAAACAGCTGCAGCTATTAAATGAACACATATGTGCATACATACGTCCATATATATAAGTGGTTATATATATATATATATATATATATATATATATATATATATATATATATATATATATATATATATATTTTCCTAGGGTATCCATATAATTTTCTTATCTGGTTCGGTTCTATAAATATTTAAATATATAAAAATTATACAGAATGGGTCCCACATATATGCAATAAATGAAACCACAAGTAATACTAGTCCGTAGAAGTGTAGAAAAATTAAATATTAAATTAAAACCCGTAAAATAAAAAAGTGAAATTTTCAAACAAAATAAATATTAAAATAAATTCAGTAAAAGTGAACGCTCTGTTTAGACAACGTACCTTGACCCCTTGGAATAGTGACAACGTTGCACGCGGGTGGCACGCCGACAAAAGACACCGCTGTCGATATGTCGCAATACCAATAGTTTGCACTGCGTGGCAACGTCGCTTTTTAATGTTCAAGGATTCATTCAAGTTCATTGAATCATTGACACAATTCTTTAGAGTGTTCAAATTTGCTTAAAATTAAAACTCTACTTTTTGACCTAATTACTGGACCGATTACGTTCATTTTTTGTATATCGTCAGCAAAGGCGATAACAAGTATATGGTTTCATTTATTGCATTTATGTGGGACCCATTCTGTATATTAAAATGAAAAGATAAATATACATAAATATCAATAACTTAAATATATATATATATATATATATATATATATATATATATATATATATATATATATATATATATATATATATATATATATATATATATATATATATATATATAATATATATATATATATATATATATATATATATATATATATGTATATATATATATATATATAATAGTAAATAAAAGCCCAACCAGATGGAGGCCCTCGGCAGGGGAGACCCAAACGGCCGAGTTTATTATTGTTATTATTATTATTATAAGTTGTGGTTCGGTGAAGTTGCAACCTAATGGACCATGATCTGAAATTTTTATGAAAAGAAGTGGCTGACGTCAATTATTATTCTTCTTATTATTTTTTCATTACTGCCTTTTTCAACCCCACAAGATATTTGTAACTGCAAAAAAGAAAACTACGTATAAGTAAGTAAATCTGTAATATAGTGTTATGTATGATTCAGACTAAATAAAGGTTCCTAAAAATAGACGTAGATAAAGAAATTGCATAAAAATATTACTCAAATAAAAATGCAATAAACTTGTTAATTTTATAGGTAGTAGATTAGTAGTTAGTTTATTTTATAGGTACTTTATTTTAACTTACTACAACTAACTAACATATTAAAATAATAAGTTTCATTAGGATTTTTATGTAAAACATAAAGGTTATATTATGTTCTAACTACGTTCACGCTTGCGCATATAAAACCGCGGAATTTCACTAGTTTTATTATCAAAATAATAATTGACAACCCTACCCTAAGTTTGCCTTGATTTTACCAACTCAAACTCGTTTTAGGAGATCAAAACATAGAGAGAAAGATAGGAGACTATTTTTTTATTTAATATGGTTCACCAAATCCGTAAAAATAGTTTAAAATACTCACACAATAAAATTTTGAAGTGCAGGTAAAATATCTGTGACCAACATTTGCACAATTCTGACGTTCACACACGTTTCACAACTTTTTGCCAGAACCAAAAGTAAGCGCTGGCATGCGACAAAAATCGTGCCATAAATAAAATAAAGTCTCTAGCTCGAGAGGAGAGGAGCCGTGGTAGCTCAGATGGTTAGCGCTTGCTGAAATTATCACAGTGCGCGAGCAAACCGAGTTCGATTTCCGCCGGCACCAATGAAATTGTAATTGCAATTTTAAGTGTTGATTTACCACGTGCTCAGTGGTGAAGGAAAACATTGTGAGGAAACGTGCATGTCTGAGAAATAAGAAAAAAAATATTTCGAAGACATGCGAAGTTCGCCAACACGCATTAGGGTAGCGCGGTGGACAATTCCTTTCCTAGGACCCTTTCAGAAAATATAATAGAAATAAAAAATAATAAATCTAAACTTCATTTAAAACCAAACATATAAATGGTTAAGTAACTGCAGGTAACCAAGTAAAAGATATTCCTTTACTCCACCGTGTCCATGTTTCCCAAAACAATTTTTAATTAAGCTTTATATTATAATGCGGATTTTTTATACTTATAATTTTAATTATAAAGCATTTCGTACGTCTCAGCCGAGGCGCAAATATTTTTTGGCCGCAAATTTATAAGACCGATTTGTTATTCAAACATAAACATGGTTTTAAATCTACCAATAAAAAAACGACACGCATTTTTATTGAACACTTTCTATTCGATTCACAAAGTACCTATTATTTATATATTTGTTTATATAAAAGGTATATTTAAGTACAACCATAAAACTAAATGGAAACACAAAGTAGGCAAATACATTGAGTTATACAACACACAAATCAATGGGCAAATGTAAAAATGCTGGAGGCAGGCAGTCCTATCGCATGTTTACGTACCGTACGGCTGTAGGATTTATTTTAAAGATACGGCTGAGTTACAATACTGTATAAATAATATTACCGTGACGTAAGCGCATCGGTTGCTAGCCTGTACGCCAAGCCATGCTCACTTTCGATCGCGCAATACCAACCTTACGCCCGCCAAGTAGTGATCGAATTAGATCAGAATTATGTAAACATGTCTACCTATGAAAAAACTATTTTTTCGTTTTAAACAAAACCAAAGACACTATGCAATAGATATTAGTATCAAAGACAAAGATATGCTCTTTTATTTTAAACCATAACCTGGCAATGTTTTTTAGAAAAAAAAAAAAAAAGAAAGCACTCTGAACTTCCGGCGTTCCACGTGTCACTTTGATGAAGTTGCTCTGTCTTTTTTATAGAATTTTATATTTGTGTCTGGACTAAAAACGAAAGTATTATACTTTTTACATTTCTTGTAATATAGTCAACACGTAGATATATAATTTGTGGTATAAAAAGTGAAAAGTAAATTGCCAAAAGTACTTCAAATTCCGAAAGGCCTGTTTTGGCGGGCGGGTTATAAATGTGTTATTTTTCAAATTCTCATTTATTTTTAGTGTAAAATGTAAGTAAAAATAGTTTTCCTACATATTTTGAAATAACATGACGTTGTATTTATTTCAAATTCACACGAACATATTTTAGAAATATTGTTCGAAATGTCACAGATAAAATATTATTTTATTTTTTTTTTAATTTTTTAATATTTTAATATTTTGGTATGAGTAACGAATGGAAACACATAAAACATAAAATATACATATTTCCAAACAATTTCATATAAATTTCTCCAAAAACAAAGGTGTAGAATTCAAATTAGTAGTAATTTTGTCACTAAAATTGAAGTTTATACTACTATTATGCTATACAGTGTAATTTATATACTTTATTACAATTTCTAGCAACCAAAAATAATTTTATTCGATAGTTTATACATTCAACAAGACTTCCTGTAAGTTTTATCCATAAATATTGTCTCAAAGTGAAAATATAGCAAAATTTGCAATATTGCAAAAAATTTCCTAACCTAGAAATTTTCCCGCCAAAAAGGTCCCGAGTGAACGGGAGTGTAACATGTCGCGCGCTGTCAGAGCGTAGAGGCTAGGTACTCAAATAATATTATGTTTGCGGCGAAATACGGAACGTCGACGACGGCGACGAGGGATACGGGCATCTCGTACGGACGCATACAGCGTAATGCCGCCCGCACTCTGCGCACGCCCCTTTATCATAGAAGTCACACAATTTTCGGAATTATATCAATTAAAAAAGAACTAAAAAAATTAAATAAAACGTGGAGAATATAGATTTTTTAATTATCTATCCATTAGTGTAATCCTCAAATGATTAGAGCGTTGCGTTTAGCAACAGATGTATGTAATCAAGAATTTTAGTCATTTTTTAAAAGTTGATTTTAAATGTATTTATAGCAGATAAAAATAAATTAGAACGTGGAATGTGATAATAAGATATCCAATATTAATAATGAACTTTTAGATGAAGTTTATTTTTCATAACTAATGAGATAATAGAGTCTGAAAAACGCACTTTCGCAACATTTTCGTCAGGGATACCTCTTAAGGTTACCAACTCACAATACATCTTTCTTTAATAAATCTTTTACTGTCCAGTCTACTAAGCTCTGGAATGCCCTACCTTTGTATATACGCGAAGCACAAACTATTGTAGTCTTTAAGCAACTTCTTAAAGAGCATTACTTGTATCAATCGTTCGAAAATCATTAGGATAAATTATGTGAATATGTAGTTTTTGTATTTATTTGTGTATGTTATTGTTTGTGGAATATATTTGAGGATATATATATATATATATATATATATATATATATATATATATATATATATATATATATATATATATATATATATATATATATATATATATATATATATATATATATATATATATATATATATATGTGTGTGTGTGTGTGTGTGTGTTTATGTATATACGTATGTGTATGTGTTTCATATTTTAATGTATTAGTTATTTATACTTGATATTATATTAGGTATATTTATATTGCACCACCTACCTAGTATTTACTGTTTTATTCCTTTACACCTTTGGTTGCCTGGAAGAGATCGCTATGTAGCGATAAGGCCGCCAAATTATACATGTAATCTGCTCTGTGTTATGTTCTTTGTAAATTTGTTTGTCGTGTACAATAAAGTATATTCATTCATTCATTCATATACACTACATGGCCCATCTTGAGTCGAGTTTTGGAACATCCTCAGTTGAAGTTAAACATGTCCATCTTGTGATGATGATGTGGTCTAATAGAGCCTGAAGTCACAATCTTCACGAAATTCAATATATGTTGTCAAATTTCATACTTTACATTTTTATTCGCACAGTGTTCTTGGAACGTCGT
Source organism: Parnassius smintheus behrii (assembly GCA_036936625.1). Lineage (NCBI taxonomy): Eukaryota > Metazoa > Arthropoda > Insecta > Lepidoptera > Papilionidae > Parnassius > Parnassius smintheus. The sequence continues at coordinate 4,556,701 of JAUPFT010000010.1, forward strand.
TATCAAAACACAGTCTAATTTAAACCTGTCCTAATCATAAAATACTTTTTGTAAAACTTTAACGAAAATATTAATTATAGTATTAACTGAGATGATAGCATTTAATCTCTCAAAAATCACATCAGAGTTTACAATGGAACGCTACATTTGGTGTAACCAAACACGCGATTAATTTATTTTTAATGCAGGCAAAGATGAGATACGTAACTGTCTTACCGGTACTATTACAGCCTGTCAAAAGTCCACTGCTCTACATAGCCCCCCCCCCATAGATTGACTCATAGGGGGATGATTGACATAGTTGCGACTCTTGGCGAGCGTTGATGTTATTGGGAAGACGCTGCTACCCATCTCCAGGTTAGTTGTCCTCAGTTGCCTCTTACGACACCCACGGGACGATATGAGGTTGTGGGTATTTTTATACCACCAATACTCTATAACAATGAGGGCATTTGTAATTTTTGCATCTGTATTTGCATTCGGCGAATATTTGCATCATTATATCATCGTTAATACAGTATTTGCAAACAAGTGGTAAAATTAAAAAAAAATGCAAACCACCTGCAATATAAACAAAATGAGACATCAGTGTAGTTGAAGTCAAAATAAATACGCAATATTAATGATAACTCAGCAACTACTAGCCAGGTCTTGGTCAAATTTACGTGGGATTACATAAGAAACACCAGCTGTAAAATAAAAGAAGAATTAACAAAATCGGTTCATTCGATAAAAGTTCTGAAGTAACACATAGTCACATTGAACAGATTGAGAGATAGTCTGACGTACAGTCGAATTGAGTAAATCCAACTTTTTTAAGTAGGATAAAAAAGGATGAAATGGATATGGCTATTTTTTACTCTGCACCAGAATTTGAGGTCGACGATAACGATGTCTAACTATTTTGAAATACCCTAAAACCTTTGTGATGCTTTTCGTTCTTTCCTAAACCGCAGAAGCTACAACGCCTCCGAAGCTATCTTCGTTTAAAGTTGGCTCCATGGGCTGCAGTAGCCACTAACCATCAGAGAGACTATACAGCATTTTAAAGCTTTAAAAAACTAATCTCTTTGATCCTGACCATCAGGAAGATTTGTTATTATTGGCAAACATTTCGAATTCTTTTACATCAGAAAGTTTAATTACACTATTACATTCCCTAACTTTACCTTGTCTTAACTTAGTAATATAAGTTTTGACAGTGAAATAGATACTGTACAGTACGATAATATAAATATATTAAGATAGAAACAGATATAGAACGTTCCATATACAGAGGTAATGCGGCATGTTATACGTATCATAAAATCATGCTGTAGGACGGGCTGTCATCCTACAACATCAATCGAATTATATTTTTTATATATTTTAAGGCAGCCTATATAACAGTGAAGTGGTCTTTTTCATCATCCTGTGTCGCCTCTTACGATATCTACAGTCTGCTAATATTAGGTACATAACGAGTATCTTATGCCGGTACTACACGACGATCCGTAATGAAATGTATATTTCCTTAATAAAATTAATGATTAAATATCGATGTCTATGCAGCCAGCATCCACTTACAAGAGGATCAACTGTATTCCTTTTTTCATCCCTACTTTTATAAATAAGAACTCCGAAATGATTAGATAGTTCCACGTCACAGTGCTAGTTACGTGAATTTCCAGTCACATGTAACTCATAACGAAGAGACGCCCGCAAAAGCCGAAGCATAAATACATCAAACTCAGTACTCCATATATTTCCGATACATAGCAGTGTGGAGAGACATTATTCAATTCTATTCCTGCGTTACGGATTTCCCGTTATCATTGATTGACAGTACTTTTTGAACTTAAATTTTGTGTTAAAATGTGAGGATTTCCCGCAGAATCAACTTAATTAATAGCGTCAAAAGCAAGCCGTGGTATCTTAACATCCAGTTTACATTGAACTATACGAATACATTAATATTCTGTGTATATGTTGGTGTTTTGCTGAGTCTGTCAGCCTAAGAAAAGATCAAGTATTTCTGGGTATATTTGCGTAAATTCATCGTGTTCTATCAATCACTGATTACCAAAATCTGTTATGCTCGTATACTAATGCCGTTATAAACTTTTACAGCTAAAACTTGGAACATTTTTTCCACCCTTAGGAGAGGAAATTTTCTTTAAATTTAATAAATAAGATCATTAAAATCGGCAGTACAACTTTGGAATGAGGTGGAATATTTGACAGATTTCGTAGCGGGAATGTATTATTTGTTAGTAAAATAGGAATGTAAGGGTTAATGTTTTGTTTCTTTAATATTAGTTATAGTTATATTAATTGTATAATGAGGACATCTTTAAAAGTAGAAAATAAGAAAAGAGTTAAAAATGTGCAAAAAATTAGAGAGCAAACCACTGGGGCATTGTTTTTTGTAGTAACTGATTAAACTTTTAGTAAAAAAATACTTCACCTCAGCCAACCAACTAGCGATATCTGGTGAGCAGAATACTATTAGCCATCATTGCCGAAGACATTGCGTATTATAAATACAAAAAAGACTTTTTTTTAAAGTCGGTTCATAATTGGGAATGTGCCGTAGAGTAAGTTATGCGAATTTAAGAATAATTAATGTCGTATCAATGTTATCAATTATGTTGTCAATAATCCTATATTATTATATTTTCTATAAAACTTAATTAAATTTAGTAATAATAGCCATTTAATTACCAATTTTCATACCACAGTCGATATTAGTTAAATCAAATATAATATTATTAGGTATGTTCTTGCACGTGTGTGTCACCGTAGGGTACAAATTCAGAAATTAAATAAAATTCTGAATTTGTACCACTACAGAGCTAGCTAGCTTCGAGGTAAAACTATGATGAAATTGAGAACCTTATCTTACATTAACAAATGCAGTGTAATATTATATAGTTTTAATTCTATTCACTAACTCACATACACACTCACATGCAAACACACACACACACACACACACACACACACACACGCACACACACACACACACACACACACACACACACACACACACACACACACACACACACATAAAACTTAACAGTTTGTTTAAATTAAATTGTTAATTAATTGCTTACTTAAGTTAGCACTTAACCATTAACTACGATGCTTCTCTTTGACACCGTTTAATCCTAATTGGTGATATTATTTTGCTGTAGGTAATACTTACTATAACACAATGCATCTTTTTGTAATGTCGGGAAGGAGCGGAGTCTCCTAACACAAGTATCATACCTAAAAGGAGATTCTGGCCATTAGTCATGTTACTATGTAAAAGATACTGAATAAAGATTTTTCATTTTCATCATTTTCATTTTCATGCAATTTTTGGTTTCTTAACTATATGACACGTCAATTCCCGTGCCAATTTATAATGCATCTGTATCCTACTTTGTATGAAGTTGTCTACAGGTGTCTATCAACTGCAACTAGACCAGCTACTTCTACCATCAGGAGGTTTGTCAGTTTTTATTGGAAACGAAGCACTCTATCTTAGTCCTTACGGGTGACAACGCATCTGCATTTTGATTTGCAAACGAGGATAGATGTAGATGTCTATGGGCCGCAGCAACCACTTACCACTGTGTGCTCGTTTGTCACCCTATCCTATAAAAAAGGTATTTGTATGAGATGTCTATTTCCTACTACTTCTTACATACTCCTACATGTTCTGTTATCCTAGTCAACTCGCTGAGCACAGAAGAGATACGGTGGAGGTGAATTGTGCAATGTTATTGAGATAGGACTCATACGTGCCCGTTTCACGTTCAACTTGTTTCCTACATTCATTCACTCTCTACATCCTACCATAATTCTTAATAAAGTCCTCCTCATAGACGGCTTTATAGGGGAGTTATATATCATAGTTGCTAGGCTAAACAGGTTTGCAACCAAAATTCTTTATTTTACTTTGAGTTACGAAAATTCTGCCCATCCCTTGTTTCATTTAAATGTTTTGCCACTTACAAAATCCAAGGAATGATATGATAGTGGATTAACCTACGCTGTATCTTATTAATTTATTATTTACTACAGTTTTCTTAACGGTTACATTGAATAAGAAATGAAAAAATTTACTCGTCCTTTATTCTTAAAGCAGACCGGGCAAGCCAAAGTGAAGCGAAACAAATGTAAATCGTTATACCCTAGTGAGGGGGAGGTGTAAGGGTATTTATAGGTTTTTTTTAAATAATCATTCGTAGAACATTTTAGCTGCGTTAACTAAATCAGGTTAGCAGGAATATCCTTAAAGAATAATCGGGAAAAGAGTTTTTAGAAAAGAATGAGCAGCCTTACTTCTAATATTTGATGATTAATTATCTCTACTCCTGTCTGTTTCATTGCCAGAGAGAAGTGGCAAAGGACATTGTTAAATCTCGCCTAAGAACCAACATAAATTTGACAATTACTAAAATTCTTATCCTTAATTATGCATTAGATAACATTCATTAGATAGTAACGGACACTTCTGAATTATGGAGTCAAAATAAAAAGGAGTTTTTAGATTTTAAGCTTTGTACGTATTTTTTATTAAATTGCTGCGTCTGGACCCCTGTGATTTGGCCAATCGCACAATACCTCTTACATTTAACAGTATTTCAAAAGTTGTCATAAACTCAAATATATTATGAAAACGTTAATAATTTCAAATATACCTAAGATTACTGTATACCACAAGGAACTTGAATACAGTAAAATCATGTATATTCATTAAAAATAACAATACTATTGTACTCTCATTGGCCAATCAACATTGTGCCACGCAAAAAAAATGTTATGTTGACAGATGACAAGACGATAAAATAGATAGGCGTCAGACGTGCGATCGGTAATTATGTTGTTGAAGTTTGCATGGAGGTCAAACAGGAGTTGATTACTGATTAGTGAATTACATTTACTACATTCTGAAAATGTATGGCTCTTGAGATGGAGCATACATAGCCGCCATATTAGTAGTAAAACTTATTTTGTATACATTTTGGTTGAGTCATAATTGGGAGGGAGGCAATAAAAATTATCGTTGTAATTGTGTTGTTGGGCCCAGAACTATAGGTTGCTGCGCCCATGTTAAGACCATAATATGGTATTAAGGTTGGGCCCTATACCAAGAAAATATCAACCACTTGCTTTTCCCCCTTGCATTTCTTGAAAGTAATGATGGTTGATAGTATCAATCATTACTTTGGTTGCCAAATGAGTGTATAAATTGTATTTAATTGGTATGAATAAAACAAATACCTAATCACAACCTGAGTTTTATTTACCGTATAAGTGCTAAGCTAAGAATGAACAGCTTACATTAGCAATAACATAGTAATATTTCATAAAAATAAAAGATAACCTCAAAATCTCTACGATAACTGCTAATATCTCTGTTTTCAGAAGTATCCGTCAAAAATTATTATTCTTACATACAATTATGTATAATTTCAGACTTAAAAAGGTATTTTTTGTTACTATTGGTTCTTATGCGAACATTGTACGGACGCAGAACAATGTCCTTTGAGATCAATTTTGGAAGCACTTGCTAATATCCAATTGAGTTAATATTTGGCACTCTTATGTAATTTCGATGATAAATAAATGATATGGTAACATGGAACTGATCGGATGATGTACTTGGATGCTGGCCCTAGCGACATCTCTCCAAAGTTGTTTTCAAATAAATTTAACTATAAATAGAGACCGATCGAAGCTCCGGATTCGGCCATCTTATACCGAATAAAACGTCTTCGACCGTACATTCTGTCTTCGGAAAAAAATCAGAAGATGGTGTTACTATTCTTTTTCTTCATTTTCCGAAAAAGAAATTTGCCCCCACATTTGGATTTTCATCTGTATCGTTCAAGGATTTCGACCGTTTAAATATTCACAAGGACAGGCATCCAGCCCCGAAACAATTATTTGTAGGCCATACTAATTCTTGTTCTATACGGGATTCAAACTAATAAAATAATAACTAATAAAATAATGTATAAGTATATAATAAACTAAATTACTAATATATAAACTAACTAACTAATCAGATTGATAGAACTGCCAAAATGGAAAAAAATAATTTTTGTAATCTTTACCATATAAATAAAAATGAAGTGTCTTCCCGTTATAATGATCGAAACAACTGGCAATATCGATATGTAGCATTTTTTACCTCAATATCACTTTTACAACAAAACTATAAGGTAATTAATAGGTCTTCGATTTTTATTTGAACAATTATCCCCTACTGAACAAATTTTTTTCGAACCGGAAAGACAGAAGAAATCAAGTTAAATAAAACCTTATATAAAAATAGGTTTTTAAAGTTTTGCATAATTACCAGTAGCTTATCGTCTTTGTAATAATTCGTTATAATCATCATCATCATGTTATACTAAGTAATATATCTGATACTAAGTACGGTCAAACGCTTTGACACTATTAATTTGTAACACTGTATTTATAACGCAAAAATTGGGGGTTATTATAATTTAATACAATAATATAATAAAATATTGAAAAGCAGCCCCTGAAAATAAAGTGATTGCTACCATTCTTTTTCTATATATATTTATTCCTAATTGTATAAAATAATATAATGTACTTTTTTTAAAGTACCTACCGCTCGATTTCTTTTTGGTTCTTCCCAAGACAGAGGTTTTTTTCCGAATTAGAGGTTAAATTACTGAAAGCATAAATGACTTTCAAAACGTATTCTTTTAACCTATAAAACAAAAAAGACGTGTGGCACTCGGGGACAGCCGCAGTAAAGCTATTGCATAGCATTTTGTATCAACTTATGCAATTATAATTAATTATTTATTTTATTTATACAGTTAAGTCTTTGATATTAAATCAAGTTACACTTTTTGAGCGTGGTGACCGATAAGAAAACAATTTTTTTTCTCTTATTGTATAAATGAGAAGTTAATATTGTTTAAAATACTTTTAATATCTTACAATACATGTAGGTTATTCAGGAATTTTTATCATTCAGTTAGCAGCTAGTGTACACGCATACGACTAGTCGCACGCTCACAAACACCGTGCCGAAGTCTGCCGAACTGAAACGACGTTAGACGATGCACGGCTTTCAACGCCACACCTCCGTGCCCGTCGGAGTGGGGAGCGTGAGGTTTTTTTCGTTACGAAATTTCTGGATTCGGTCCTCGCGCTCAAGGCCCACGATAGAAGCTATGCAATAGCTTAAAAATGATTCTGTTATATTCTATCCTTTTATCAAGCAGCCGCTTGAGAATGTTTCTAGCCATCAATTGTCGATTTTAGATCTAAATGTCAGACCATCGCCCCTTCAGTTTATTGATCGGTTACTTACCTTTGTGCTCCTGTCGATCTCTTCGTCATGACTTACGGGTTTACTTTCGTGATATACTTCTTTATACTTCCTTTAGTTATATAAAACTAAGGTTTTATATAGCATAATCTACTTTATATATCAGAAAACAAAAAATTATCTGAAATTATTTAGCGTTATAAGTACTAAATAATGCTACAGAAGTCTAATACAGGAACATCCAAATAGGTAGTTTACTTCGAATATTTGAACAAAATCCGGGAAAAAACTGGCTAACTAAAACAATCTGAAATCATTTGCGGGGTACAATGGTATCCGTACCCGGAAATAAATTTCAAGACCCAAAGAGTACCCTCTAATCGTAACATTAAAGTAGAGGCTATTTGAATTTCGATAACTTTATATCTAAATGACGTTGTTTTGTTGATAGAATTAAAAAAGTTTACAGACTGATTATAAAACTGTAGCTTTGAAACTCATTTAAATTCAAATGAGTTTTATATTCCATAATGTGTAGAATATTAACATCTTGTTATCTCTGCTGTTTTTCTTCATCTCCCTCTTTCAGACTTTTTGAGTGAATAATGTAGCTATAAAGAGTTCGTCTACTTTGTTTCCTTACGAGTTTAGCAGATCTTATATAAATCGTTTATAACCCTTAAATAAGATTAACCATGTAGTGATAGTCTAAGAATATGTACTACACCATATCGTCCCAAGTTAAAGGGAAACAAACTATAAGTTTGGCAGCAATGTCTTCAAAGCTAAAAACAATCTTCTAGGACTTCATCACTTTTTATCACCAAATGAGTTTGTTGCCAAACAGTTTATTATAGTCGGAAACAATCTACTTCTTACGTCCTGTATTACTTACGGAAGGCGTTAAAATTAATAATTAGAATTGCGTCTGGTCAAAATTACAACATTTAACTAGTACAAAGCGTTACTAACGGTAAAGTCATGCATGTACGAGTATGTTCGCTTTGTTTTATCTCCCTAACGGCAACAAACAATATTATCTGCAAATCTATGATACAGTATCTTTCGAATGATAAAAATTTTATTGCTATTTTTTACTTATTTAAAACCAATGCGTGAATTTTACTTCTATGTACAATATAATATAACAAAATAATTCTTCATACACACACACAGACACACACGCGCGCGCGCGTGCGCGCGCGCGCGCATGCATGCACACATACACACTTTTGTAATTTTTGTAAATTTTGGTTGATAATGTCGAGTAATTTGTTTTTGTCATTTTTGGTTTTTAAATTAAAAAAATGTATGTTTAGATAAGGACGAGCGGGATTTCCAAACACAGGCTTTACTTGCTTAAATGGAGATCCCAGTCAACTATGTCATTAATTTAAGTTTTGTGAAGAAAAATAAATTATTTTATTTTATTTATTATTTATTTATAATATACTCTAATCTGGTGGTAAGTGATGAAACCGTAAATGGTAAATTGCACTGGCTTTGTATAATAAAATACTATTCAGGCTTACCTTGTAGAGAGGAATATTCCCCTTCTTTTATAACAAATACTAAAAAAATGAGATGAGAGATATAGATGTCAATAGTTCACAGCATTCACTTACCATCAAGTGGACTGTGTGCTCGTTTGTCAACCATATTCTATAAAAAGACGTCAGAAATCAAATATAAATAAGAGTAAACTTTTATTAAACGCGATTAGATCTGAAAAATTAATTTTACTCCACAATTTTCGATAACCAATTATTGATGTAAAAATAAATGTATGATTGAAGATATGTAACGAAGGTGTACCGTTGCGCTGTGCGGTCTCCGTTTTCGAATTTCGCACGGAAATACGGTTTTATTACCTAAAATAATTCCCTGTCTGTTTATGTACCATTTATGTTTTTAAATCTCCTGTACAACAGTGGAAAATTTTCTAGTATAAGGGTTATTTTTTTAAATTCCTTGAAGAAATTGTCTCTTGCAATTATAACCTTTTAAGCTACTCCACGTTTTGGTATTCTACATCTGATATATTATAAATGTTTAAACTCTTGTGTTGGCAATGAAAGATAATTTACACACATGTTGATGATAAATGAAAGACAATAATACACACTTTCGTCCCATGAGTTTTCCACACCTCAGTGTGGGAAATGTCTAAAAACTGTTATAAACTACTAGAAGGCTATATCTCATGTCTATGCAACCAGCATCCACTTACAATAGAATCGACTGTTTGTTTATTTTTCAAACTTACTTTTTTTAAAGGAACTCCAAAACGATTTGATAGTTCTATGACACGGTACTGGTTACGTGAATTTCCAACCACATAACAAATTCCAGTAACTCATAACGAAGTGACGTCTACAAAAGCCGAAGTATAAATACATTTTCGATGCTACGCTGTGTGGAGAGAAAATATTCAATTCCATTCCCGTGTATCGGGTTTCTTGTTATCATTGATTGACAGTGGGAAGTCGAATTGAGGTGTACATAAAATGTCGTATATTTTGAGACAGCAGACGTACAGTACGTAACAGACGTACCTACTTAGTAATAAATTACTATGTGATGATTACGTATAAAATTAAAACAAAAACATTTTTTTTAATTTTTTTATAGGATAGGGTGACAAACGAGCACACATTCTATGATGAAAAGTGACTGGTGTGGCCCACAGACATCTACATCCATCCCCGACCACTATAATGCAGATGCGTTATCACCCGTGAGGACTAAGATGGAATGCCTCGTTTCCAGTAAAAAGAGTTTCCGGTTCTCTACACTCACCATACGAAACACAGCAGTGTTAAGCTAATATTTTACACTGGTATTCTGTGAGAGCGTGGTCCTTTCCACGGTGGAGCCCGTTGAGTTGAGGCTCCTAATAACTCCTGATAACTCCGTCTCTGAAGCTGATTATGTAGTAGAGCCATGCTGCAGCTATATTATTGCTGCAACGCGATTTAGTAGACTAAAACGAGGTAGGACCACGGTTTTACAAGATACCAGCGTAAAATTGCAGCTAAATTCTGTATTTTTTATGTTTTTATGGTGAATGCAGAGAACCGGAGACACTTTTTACTGACAACGATACATTCCGTATTAGTTAGAGGCAAAAACGCATCTACATTTTGATTCTTAATCGAGGATATATATATATATATATATATATATATATATATATATATATATATATATATATATATATATATATATATATATATATATATATATATATCTACTTAATATCAGATGGACTGTACGCTCGTCTGTCATCCTTATTCTTTTAAAACAAAACGTGCACTGGCGCAGCGTGACGGAATTATTGTTCCATAACGCTTTTAAAAATAAGTGGAAGCCTTTTTCTCCAAATTTCTTCTCCCACAGCTCTGTGAAACTGAGTGTAACGTATCTAGACTGTAACTTTTACCTTACGAGGACGGTCAACATGAATATCAACTACCAACATAAAAGAGTTCTAAGTGTGATCTCACTTTTAGGGATGCAAGTACACCCCTTAACTCGAACTACCTTTGCTTGTGCTTGGAGCGGATCACGATAGTTGTCAAATGACAAGTTCGAACCACAATTCATTAGTTTATTATTCCGGACTTTTAACAATGTCGGTACAGATAACTATGTAGCTAAGTAGGTGCTTCATTGTAGAGGTGACAGAAGTAATGTGAAAAAGGCTAACGGCAAAACGAACCTCATAAAAGCGGATGGAGTTGCCTTTCATCCGGAATCGGAATACTCATTGTTAATAATAATTAACAACAAGTTCTGTTAATTCGCTAAAATAATATTTACAACCAGGTTTAGTCTTACGAATATACTATATTTATATATAACTATTTTTTAAGAATTAGTGAATACCATCATGAATTCTTAAAAAATAGATCCACCGTGTCAAACTTTGTAGTTTGTTTCAACTATCTCACTAGCTTTATGTCAATGCCAGCACAAGTAGATGTAGTCTATACAGATGACTGCAAAGCATTCAACAGAATCTTTCATTCAACTATTTCACGTAAACAACTTCAATCGTTATTAGGGATGACTTGATCAGATCGGGGACTTGACAGAATCGGGATCATTCTGTCGTCTTTGGTGTTTATTTTCGTCGGCAATCCATATATCTTCTAGCGTACCGCAAGGATCGCTATTGGGGTCCTTGCGGTACGTTTCGAGCACTTTACAGCACCATTAGCTTTATTTAAAAGTGAACGAAGTTTAGTAGAGCGTAAAAATAGTTACATTTTTAGGCCTTTCTCTGCATATGTGACTGTTACTGGCATAGCTTAGTAGATTTTTATTTTAGTATTCTAAGCTAGAGTACAATCACACCTTAATACCACTTACTGTTGTAATGTAAAGTGGTAATGCAACCGAAGATGGAAAATTGCACTGACTTAACAAAAGTCCACTCTCTTGCTGTACGCGCATATAACGAACGATGACACAAAATGTTAGGTTCTAATGCGTGGTAATAAGTTGAAAAAGAAAGAGTGGAGACTGACTGAGCGCCTGGTTTTCCGATGATGGAAAGGACAGGGAGAAATCAGGTTATGCTATTCCTACGAGCACTGTCCGAAATGTATATTGTACAAAACCGAAAGGCTGGCTTATTTAGACCTGTGTCCAAGATTTGTGGGATTTAATTTAACCAGATTGAGATCAGCAATAAGCTTGATAGCACGCCTTTCCATTAAGTTTGAAGCTGCTGTGTGAGTGTGTGGCATTTATCAGCACCAGCCCATATTCGTCAGCAAGTTTCAACGCACGACCGGACGCGAGCTTCGTATAGAGTTGCCTTTACAAAAACCTATTGCAAGGACTCCTAACTTGCTTGCAGCAAAAGACATATAAGCTGAAATGGCTATAGGTCAGCCATATAGCACGATGGGGAAGAAAATTTGACCCCCATTAGATGGTGTGACGATCTGATAAAATATGCACCACGCCGTCGATGGATGCATGTGGCTCAGGACCGTACTTCGTAGCAATCTAGGGGAAATGAACATGTACAACGGCAGACTTTTGATAGGCTGTAACGATAATGGTAAATATTTATTCTTCAACGGAAAAAGTACGAGTTTGAAGTAAAAAAAAAAAACAAAGAAAAATATTTGACTTTCAATACCTCTTCAATAAATTCGAAAGAGACAAAGTGTGAGAATTTCAAGCACAATTAACTTGATTAATATCATCAAAAGCGCTATCTTAACATCAAGTTTAAAATTACTTATGCTAAAACAAAAATATTCGTCTTTTGCTAAATCTGTCAGTACAAGAAAAAGGCCAAGAATTTTTGGGAATGATTTGCGTAAATCACTATACTGAAAATCTAATGCATTCGTATTCCAATGTTCAAATAGTTACAGCAACAGTAACAATCCTATTTTTCTTCCCTTAGAAGGGGAAATTTTCTTTAAATTTAACTAATATAATCATTTTCAAAGTTATAATGTGGCTAAGAAAGTATGATCTCGCTGGATTTCTTGCTTGTTTTCCAAGGGTGGGGTTTTATTTTCCAAACATATAGTAAATAAAAAATAGCTTTTAATAAGTATTATGTAGTCCAGATCGAATAAAAATATTCTATTCATTTAAATCGGTTAACAATAGTCGAATATATCGCATAACATAAATGAATAAGACCTTTTTTTGAATTCGGCTAACAATTGGAAACGGGCCGTAGGGTAAGTTACTTGAATTAAATCATAAATGATGTATTTATGTTATCAAATACGAATAATATGATTATATATTCTTCACAGCCTAAATAAATATAAGTACAATAAATAATATTTATGGCAGGTACGCATTAGTGAGCCGTAGCGACCCAAACGTTCTCTGTAAATTTCACAGTACGCGAGCACCCAGGATTCGACGGCCACCATCACCAGTGAAATGAAAAAAAAAATTATGTTTATTTACAGCTAAGGTGGTACATATTATAATATACAATATAAGATAATGGACTGGAAGTACAGTAGTCTTAATTATTTAGTACATAAATATAAAAAAATGATCTTATCACACCGACTAAGCTGGAGTGTATAAACGGTAAATGGTGTATAGTTCTGTGGTCCTCATACTAGGCATGCCTGTTATCGATAACGATTATCTTATCACAAATGGCTTTCATAAATTGACACTGGGTCGTCGTACGATAAATTATTAGATTATGTAAGCTATTTTTAAATAAATAAAAACACAATTATATATATATATATATATATATATATATATATATATATATATATATATATATATATATATATATATATATATATATATATATATATATATATATATATATATATATACATATATATATATATATATGTATATATATATATATATACAAAATAATATATATATATATATATATATATATATATTCAGTAGGGTTTCTGGTTAGGTACCCTGCTTCCATCTTACCAACTTCTGCTGTCAAATGGCAGTGCTTCTATTGCTGTGTACTAGTCTAAAGGGATAGAGGGTCAGTATAATTACAGTCAGTGGAACATTCCGTTTAAGTCCTCAGCGGTGATAACGCGCCTGCAGCCTTCTTTGTACGAAGCTAGCTGCAGGTGTGTATCGACTGCAGTAGCTTATTACTATCAGGTGGTCTATCAGTAAGTTTGTCACTCCAGTTTTATAAAAAAACTCGGGTAATTTGTTTTGAAATCAAATTCTACCACATAAATTAAATATAAGTGTAGTATGTCTATTCTCTAATTTTTCTTACATATTCTTACATGCTCTGCTCTCTTAGTTTACTTGCTGAGCAGAGAAGAGAGACGGTGGGTTGTACAATGCATCTGAAAATTATTCACTAGGGGCCTCCTAGGGAAGGCTTAACTTTTGAAAGGATAACTTTCAGCATTTCTCAAATTCACGTCAATTTTTACTTACTATTTCACACTTATTATTTCATGAAATTCAAAATATAATAATTTGTGATTCAACGAAATACTCAATTTAATTCAAAAATGTAACGTTTCATTAATGACTTTTGTTGTATTAACAAAGTTGCGGTATTTTATTTCTTGTAACATTGTCTAACACTAGGAATAATTAGTAACGATAAAAGATAGAGTTTTAACTAACAAATTGTATTTATGCATTCAACGTTTGCTTTAGTCTAAAAATATTACTACTAAGAATAATTAAACTGACTACTAAAAAATTTAAAATTAAAAAATAATTACATATTCTGAAGTGCTATTAATAATTATTTAATTAAAGTTTAAAATTATATCAAATAATTTTATTTTGGTACATTATCCTACGTAGGCAGTAATAGGGTATACCAGAATCACATACCTAATGAAAAGCTTGGAACCCAAGATGGTATACACTTTAAGTAGTTAGGTAGTTAAATATGTACCTTCTTAATGATTTCTTATATTTACGCGAACACTACACATTGATTAAAACTACTTATACGGATTTTTTCGTATAAGTAGTTTAATTTAAATATTTTTAATTTTCGACGTTTTGGGTGCTTTCCAGCACCCATGGTCACGGGGGACTGAGATGACTGACGTCCCGATTTCCCGATCCCGAAGTGGGTTTAACAATATTATAGATAACAAACCAGAATAGGACATTGGCAGTATGTTTTGTATAATTTTTTAGTCCATACCAAATTATTTTTTTCCATGGTGCTAGAAAAATTCTCGGCTTTTAATTAAACACGAGTTGAGCCACGGATAAAAATCAGTATTTAAAAAACACATGTATGAAAGTAATTTTATAAAGCCGTCTCGGATCACAACTAAATTATTTGTTTTCAATGTAGCAATTTATAATCCTTGAATGTTTTACACAGATTTTTTTACTTTTCTCGTCTCTTCGGGTTCAAATTCATATACATTTATTTTGAAGTAGGCGCGCGATCAAGTTGTATAAAACTCGTTTCTATGAATAGAACTCACTTTATGTGCTTTGCTTTGGTGTATGTGAACAATATAGCATTGAAAGTGTCGAGCAGTATTCTCTTTGTGTAGTGTACTTCTTTGATTTTTAACATGATAACAGTTCCATATTACGTTATATTTCAGCTTATGTTCATTTTTCATTCGCAACAGCATATCGAAGTTTGCTGCTGAGAGGCCTCCTCATACATTCAGGTCCTCATTCATACCGACAGGTTAGCGTAAGCAGTTTTCAATATTCTAGTTTTTATTGGTAAAACAATGGTCCTCCAATGGATTATTATCCTCGGTCGCCTCTTAAAACTTTCACCGAACGATATGTGGTAATAGATATTCTTACGCCGACACTATACGATCTATGTACAAGTTTACCTTTTGTATTAAAAAGTTAATCATTTATTAATAAAAAGAGACATGATTCGAAGTTCTTACGTTATTTTACTATTTTTTTAATTATTTATATTTTATTTTACAATATGCATTTAATTACAACGTATATTGCCGCTTGTACAAGATGTCCTGCGCATATAGAGTCGAGCCATGCCTACGTATAGCACGAATCCGTCGGCTCGACCGCGGATTATCCACGCTCCAACTTTTTTACGTGGTAGAGCCATGCTGCAGTTGGGTTATGAATGTCTGTAGCACGAATGTGTTGACTCAAACGGAGTACACACACTTACAAAATACCGGCAGTAGACGTTGTTAATGTGTTTCGTATGGTGAGTGTAGAGAATTGGAGAATCTTCTTACTGCAAACGAGCTATTACATTTTAGTCCCCAGAGGCGATAAAGCATCTGCAATTAATTCTTACTCGAGGATAGATGTAAATGTCATTCACTTATCATCAGGTGGAATTTGTGCTCGTTTGTCATCCTAATTCTACGAATAAATACATCAGCATGATATAGCAGCACAATTTTGTACGTTGTCTACGGAACCGAAGACTCTTTTTACTGTTGACGAATCTGTCAACGCGCCACAATGGGAAAAACGAACCGAAAAACATACGGTATCTAAATCACGTTAACGAAGATTTCGAACGACTTTATTATGAATTAAGAATTATAATTTAGATACGTTTCCACCTCTTAACCGTGCGGGTAGTAAACCAATGAGCGTAAAAATTCTACTCATTCGAGTAGTATATAGTACTGCGCAGGCAACTAACTTAAGGCGTTACACGAGCTTTAATAGTGGTTATTATCTGTATATCGTGGTAATTATTTAAGAATATGATCGTATGTGAAGCAATGCACTATATTATACTTCTCACAGACCACCATCATAGCCTATGTTTCTATCAATGGAAGAATTCTCAGCATTGAATAGGTATTTATTTACAAACAACTATACTTCTTTATAATATTAGTATGAGAAGTTTATAAGTAAGGTTTTTAACATTAGTAAGAGCACTGACGGCTCAGAGGCTAAGCGCTTGTTATAAATTTTAAAGTACCCGAATAACCCGGGTTCGGTCTCCAGTGACATTAATGAAATTGTTGATTACTTTAATTAATTTACTATGTACTCGACCGTGAAAGCAAACATCCCAAGAAAACATCGTCCAGAAAAAGAAATTTAAAAAAATATATTTCATAGTCATGAATAGCTCACCAACACGCATTTATCAGCGTAGTGGACACTGGCTTGCCTTAAAACCCTTTCAGAAATGAGAGGAGGCCTATGCCCAGCAGTGGAACGTATATAAGCTGTAACTTTACTTTAATATCAGTATTAAAAAAAAAAACAGAATATTAAGTCTCAGTGCAAACTTAAAAACTATTATTCTTAAGGCTGATTTTTTCAATCGCCAGATTGCCAGAATATATCTATCAAATCCTATACCTTTAAACGAGCAATTCTTGTATATATGTATATATATATATAATCGGGATCTCGGAAACGGCTCCAACGATTTTCATAAAATTTAGTGTCCAGGGAGTTTCGGGGATAATAAATCGATCTAGCTAAGATTTATTTTTAGAAAATGTCTTTTTGTCCGTGTTTTTAGGCAATTAAAAACTGCTACAATATAGTTAGAATAAGAAGGTAAATTTTGACAGTTTGGTAATGATTATAAATAGCTTATTGGTATAATGGGCGGTCACAAAATCGTAAACACCGGTTCGAGCCCAGACCGACCGACCGACTTTTTTATTTTTTTTTCAAGTTTCTTTCTTTTTTGAGAAAATATATTTTTTTCGAGCCCTTTTTTTAGTATTTTTTAAAAACACGAAAATTTAAATAAAAATAATTGCACTCATGATTTTTTATTCAAATAACCAGTTCCGTTTTTTCTGTTATGTCGCTAAGATCAAAAAATATTATTTATAATTCATCAGTATGTAATTTGTATCTAAATATAATTTCCAAAACACACGAATTAAAAAAATCGAGCGAAAAATACCGAGCAAAGCTCGGTCAACCGGGTACTAAATTATAACCTGACTGAATGTAAAATCATAACATTTTATCTATTTTATTCATACAATACAACTGTAATTTTAAATTTGTTTATTTTGTATTTTATTCAATGGTTATTTTAAATACAGAAAGTCTGGTGGATTTGGCGTTGGCCTTCAACCACCAAACTGCTGGTTCAAATGTATTAAATAATGTTATGCGGTGCGGCTATTAATTTAAATAGAATAGTGGACTGTACATGAGCGCGGTGCGAGCGGTGAATGGAATTTAATTTATTCGTGATACTGCAAATCCCCTAAATTCGGGATATAGGAAGGACGTGAAGGAATGCATGTGCACCCACCTGGACTTCCGCTGATCTGCCTCGTGTCTCGATGGCTGCCGGCTGTCTTCACACTTATCGACTTCACAGATAATCACGAAATATAGCGTTATTGCAAATGTCTATACTTTTTACTATATGCTTGTATAATTCAATATCCAAATTACACAAGGGCGGGAGCGATGACGCGAGATATAAGCGATGCGGTTAGTTGCGTGTCTTCTCAACTTGTGTGAGTCCGTTAACACACGAATGCACATGCTGGGCATAAAGCGGTAGATAGGAAACCGGAAATTGGCTTTGCAGTAATCTTATTGGATAATAATTAACGAATCCCTTATAAGCGTTAAGCGATAGTGCAAAGTGGCGCGAACAAAGTCTTTATTTCATTTTTTCATTTTTACAATTCACCATTAAATACCACTTTTGGCTTTGACACAAGTGATAAAATTATAATTGAATACCTGAAGGCTGTATTTTAACCTATCAAAAGCTTCGTCGAGATAGTTTTCACGTCAACGATATGTTAAAAAGTCCTTTAGTGTCGAAAGTTATTTGGCAATCTGACGATTCATACAATTTGCTAATTGGATGGATTAAAAAAATATGTTTGAAATATTTCAACAGCCTCTAAGATTAAGTACGCCGAACATTTCAAAGTGTTAGAGCTAAGAGCCAATGAGTTGGCTCGACCGCGGTAGGACCATGTTCTCATAGAACACCAGCGTAAAATAGCAGCGTAATGCTTCTTTTTCGCATATTGAGCGTAGAGAACCGGGAACCCTAGTCACTCGTAACGAGGCGTTTTTAGTTCCCAGATCTTTTATTATTCTTACAGATCTACTATAGTGATCTACGCATACATCTACCTGCTTCGCAGGGTCAGGACGGGTTATGTCGGACACGCACCGTTTTTAACCACACGGTATTTAACCTTCGCTACATATTAGCAGGGCCACAGGAACGTTTTCTCACACATCCGCGGCCGCATCAGCGCCGGTCACACCATGGCAGCCCCTTCTTTGAAGACGATTACTCCAGCCCTTTTGATTTTCAAGTAAGGCACACCAGGAACTCAAGGCGCGCATTGCTCCGCGGCCTCAACTCTACATGCGCAACCGACTCCCCTGCGGAGGCCATGGGGCCAGGAAAACTAGAGCAGTCGGAAGAACCCGCTTTCCCGTCTACCGTCGCCCACTGCCACCGCACCGACTCCGCCGCCAACCAAGTTCTGTCTGCGGAGGGTACGTCTGGTACTAGAGTAGGTCATTTCTATCTCTCCGCATAAGCGGTGCGTCCCCGCCAAAGTACCGGAGGATAGGGCGAGTAGCACATAGCCATACCAACACTCCTCTTTCCACCTCACCCCACCGAAGTCGACCAACTCACATCCGAAGTAGGCTCTCCAAGCTTACTCGGAGTGTCTACCTCGAGCCGGACCTTCACGGCCAGCCATATATGGTTAACCATGACACGGCTAGTATGCCATCTCGACAAGGCGGGAACCCGTTCGGGGGTTGGTAGTGGCTTAGCAATGAGTTGTGACACTGAGTGCCGCCTGTTCGGATGTCGCACGGAACAAGTATTTGTATGGACTACAAATAATTGTCCTGGATCTGGATGACAGTCTCCGCGATACTGGAGAAAATCCTAATGTGAGAATAACTTTGGTAAATCAAGCAGTACCTTCTCCTGATTTTGTTCGAAGACAGAATGTACAGTCGAAGGTGATTTATTCCAGTAAAAGTTAAGCTTCGATCGAAATTTACTTATAATTATATTTATTTGAAATAGTAATCTCTATATATAAAAATCAATTATGTCTGTTTGTCTCGCTAAAACTTAAAAATGGCTCGATATTGATTAAATTTTTGAGCGTGTTCGAATCGTTCCTAGGTGGTTAGCCTTATATTTGGACCCGGTAGATGGCGCTTTTGTCGAAATCTAGAAATCACTCGTGTGAAGTCGGGATGGATCGCTAGCAACCAACGGGTATTTCACACCCGTGCCTCGGAAAGCACATAAAGTCGTTGGTCCTGCGCTTGATTTCTCTATGGTCGTGTCGTCCATCCGTCCCATAGGAGTATGAGAGTGAGATAATAGAGAGTACTTTTGTGCTTGCGCTTACACTCGGGCACTATAATCCTGTCTTGTGTCCCGTAATCGAAATCGGCTTGGAACACATTATCATTTATACTTTTATTGTACAACACAAAATAAAGAAATACGGAAAACATTCAAAACCAAGTAAAGTATACAATTGCACCATGTAGTGGCGGTGTAAGATTATCCACTAACCCAAGAGAAAATACCAGCGTATAATAGCAGCTTAGTACTGCTGTGTTTCGTATGGTGAGTGTAGAGATCCGGAGACCGTTTTTTACTGGAAACGAGGCATTCCATCTTAGTCGTCAATGGTGAATACGCATCTGCGATTTGATTCTTTATCGCGGACAAAAATGTAGATGTCTATGGGTCACAGCATCCACTTACCATCGGGTGGACTGTGTGCTCGTTTGTCACCCTTATTCTATAAAAAAAATCAGGACACGGGCAGCAGTGTGTTCAAACCCCCTTAGCAAGCGTGGCAACTACGGCAAACATTCCCCCTATGAAATAAGACGTGTTTGACGGACAATTTGTCGGCCTTATTGCTATACAGGGATCTCTTCCCAGCAGCCAAGGTGTAAAGAAATATAGCTACAGATACAAGATAGTGGTGCAATCTAAATATACGTATTTATTACACAAATAAAATACAATAAATATGTACATAAGCAAAATAATAATAAGATTCGCATCTGGTTGAATCAAGACCTTATAATTAATGCCAAGAATTGTGAGTGAAAATCATGTGTATCCCTTTATTTTATCATACTTCGGCAAATATGCAGTATCGTTCGAATTATATAAATGTTATTCTCGCCTTTGAAATATTACAGTCAATAAGCCAATAAGCCAGTGCCTGACTACAATCTCACGAGGTGATAAATCCTAGTAAGTCCTAATGGTAAATCCTAGTGAAGTCCTAGATGGTTTATCGCTCTACCTTAGCGTCACAAAAGCTTATTCAGTCTTGCCTTGAAGATGCACAGATTCCCGTTATTTTATAATAATCACTACAACAAACCCTACGACAATTTTGCAACAAATTGATAAATTCATAAATGTACTTATTATTTTTCTGTATGTCGGGAATCAAATATAAAATATGATAGTTAAAAGAAACGCGATTAATTATACTTAAATTAGTTTATTTTGGATTGTCAAAAATTAAACCATATTTTTGACATTCGATCGATAGTCAATTAACTTTTAATTAACCTCTTGAGCGACGGACTTTGTATTTTAGAAATTAAGCGTAAAAAATACTATAAAATTAATTTTACTTTACAATTTTCGATTTCCACAAGTCGGTATAATAATACAATACGAAACACCTGCGTTGTATGAGTATGTACTCATACAACGCAGGTGTTTCGTTGCGCGGTGCGGTCAGCGGTTTTAAATCACGCTCCGATAAAACTCTGGAGTGAAGTGCTAAGCGAAGGGATTCTCCGTCAACAGGGGTGCTGGTACACTCCTGGGTTAGTGTTCTATTTACTACTATGTTAAGGGGTGGGGTGACTGGGCCTCCAGCCACCTGCACTCATGAAGCGAAACGATGAAGTAAACTTCTACCTCTCGCTGGTATTCTGTGTGGTCGTGGTAGCACCCTGATTCGAGCCGGCCCATCTATGCTACATCAAAAGTTGCTGCGAGTCTCTTCCACTGTTAAAAACTACACTGTTATAATTTGCAACGTCATAATAAAATCTTTCGTATCTACATTTATCTTCTTTTTTACTAACAATAAATTTATGTGGTAGGTGAAACAGTTGTAGTGTAGGAATAGTTGTACTTGTTTCTGCATATTCATCTGTACGTTACTCACTAGAGGGCGCACCGAAAACCAGCTTCATGGAATACCACGAAGTTATGTTCAGTGTAGTCCATTTGTACCAAACCCGCACACGTAAAGCTTATAATTGCATTGCTTATACTTTATTTATGACGTTTTTTTATTAAGTATCGTTTTTTAGTATCGTGAAGGCAGTTTACAAACACAAATTTCACAAGGACAAACATCCAGATCTGAAACAATTACTTTTTTTTTAATTCTTTATTAATGAGCTTATTCACAATATGAATATGTCGCTCCGTTAATTAATCACCAAAAAAAACAATTACATAAGGTATACTTAAACTTATTACATTATAAAGTTCTCAAATCAATAATTAATTACAGAAAGTTGAAGAAGATATGCAATTAGTTACAAAAAGCAAAATAAAAAGTTCCCAGATCAATCACATTGAGAAATGAGTGATCGATCCGAGAACTTCACCTTGTAAAGCTTGACTAATATTTTTATATCGTCAGAATGTGGCTTAGCTAAAATTATATTACAATCAGCAAAATCTTTTAAAATTTGGTGACATTTCTCATTACGAAAGGCAGCGTTGTCGGCACAATCCATCAAGACATGCATTAGGTTGTCTGGAACACCGTATTGATCACAGTTCGGTGACTGGACCTTTTTCATAAGGAATGCAAACTTTCTAGACGGAATGTGTCCAGTACGCAGCCTCATTATCACTACTGCATCCTGTCGCGATAACTTATGGTTATCAATCCATGATATTTTAGGCGGATGTGACAGTACCGTCTTGTAAAAAATACCCTTTTTTTTGAACGTAAATCGAAATATTCTTTCCATAGGTTGTAACATAGCCTTTTTATAATACAAATACAATCAGTGTAATGGGGTAACATGTTGTATTCGATGCCATCCGTAATAGCCTGTCTAGCCAAGATATCTACTTGCTCATTATATTCCACGCCGCAATGAGACGGAATCCACTGCCACTTCATCGATTTCGACCTGGATGTTAACCCATGTATGTACGCAGCCTCATTATCACTACTGCATCCTGTCGCGATAACTTATGGTTATCAATCCATGATATTTTAGGCGGATGTGACAGTACCGTTTTGTAAAAAATACCCTTTTTTTTTGAACGTAAATCGAAATATTCTTTCCATAGGTTGTAACATAGCCTTTTTATAATACAAATACAATCAGTGTAATGGGGTAACATGTTGTATTCGATTTTGCTGATTTTCCAGAACGGTGTAGGCTATCGGTGTGCCTCGTGTACCCAAGGTGCACCGAGCCAAGTGTTGCAGTGCGCTTCTTGAGTCTGTCAATATCACAATATTATCTTGTGATACTGATGCAGCGTATGAGAGTGCTTCACATATTGCTACTTGCTCAGCCTCTATGATGCATATACTACTATATATCTTAAATTGTAAGCTAAGATTACATTGTGGGTCAAAAAAGGCTGCACCGATTCCGCCTGAATATTTAGAGCCGTCTGTAAATATTTTATAATAATTTTCATACTGCCTATTAATGTAGTCCAAACATATTACTTTTAGACTAAAATTGTTGTAATTTCGTTTAGCTTGTGCAATACACGGAATATTTAAATTAACTATGTTATTTAAACTTATGTTATTGACCCATGTACTTATATTAAACATTTCTAATTTTTGACTACTGTGAATAGGGGTATCAACGAAGTGATCATAAACAGATAATAGTAAAGGTTTCTTTTTATTACGCCAATATTTTTTGTTTCTAAAATTTGCTAGTTCATTCAATATTTTTAGTGTTATGTTATTTCTTATTGATTTAGCTTCTAAGATGAATTTCCCTGCCAAAAAGGTTCTTCGTACATTTAGTGGAGGTAGACATAGCTCACTCTCTATTGTATGTATAGGAGTAGTTTTAATGAATCCTCCGATTACTCGTAATGCCTGATTTTGTATTTTGTCTAACTTACTTAAATACTTTTGACAGCTGTTATCGAATAAATAACTCCCATAATCTAGCCTACTTCTTATAACGGCAATATATAATCTTCTCAAATGCTTGGGATGTATTCCCCAACCAGGTCCTACTAAAACTTTGAATATGTTTAAAAATTTAGAAATTTTGTTCGTTAATTCCGTAATATGTTTATTCCATTTCAAAGAGCGGTCTAGTCACATCCCTAAATACTTGACTGCGTTCAATACTTCTATTTTATTTTCATTAACACTTACTGAAATAGCTTGCCTACATATACCTTTTTTTAAAATACAGATTTTTGTTTTAGTCATTGAAATCTCCAAACCTTAATTTGTTTACAAATATTAATAGTTGCAATATTAAATAGTAGTGGAGCGATATGGTCACCCTGAGCAATTCCTTGACCTGTAGATCTAGATAAAATAACATTGTCCACCTGGACACTTAAGTATCGTTCCTTTAAGAAGGTCCATAAATATTTACAAACTTTTGAACCAGCACCTAATCGATCCAAATTTACTAACATAGCCGTAATATCTACGTTATTGTACGCGTTCTCTACATCAATAAAACAACCTATTGTGATTTGATCTTTTGAAAATCCCAATTGTATTCTACTGACTAAATTACTAAGATTATCCAGGCATGATTTTGTTTTCCTAAATCCAGTAGTCTCTTTGTAAAATAGATTTTCATTTTCCATCAACCATTCTAATCTATTTCTTAACATAGCATGGAAGATTTTACTCAGGCAAGACATAAGTGAAATAGGTCGAAGCGATGATAAAGTTGAAGTGTCACGCCCTGTTTTTGGGGTTGGTATAATACGTATTTCTCGCCATTGGAATGGTACAAAACCTAGGGAGTAAAACAAATTAAGTAGTTTGAGTAAAATAATACATGCGTTTTTGGGAAGATGTTTGATCATGGAATATGATATATTATCCACACCTGGAGAAGTATCTTTTGTTTTAAAACACTTTAGTTTGCTCATTGAAAAAGGAGAGTCAATTTCAGTGTTACGAGATGAAAAAGCAGGGTCTTTTGGACAAACAAAGTCTGGAGTCAAACTGTGTAAAAGTTCATTTGCAATTGTTAGATCAACATAACTCCTATTTGTATTAGAACACCCATAACCTTTTAACCATTCCATTTTTTGCCACATGTCGTGTACAGTAATAGACTCATCAATCGAAGAGCAAAAATTAGAGAAAGATTTTCTAGTTGGCTTTCTAATTAGCAGTTGTACAATCCTAATTTTATCTGCTAATTTATCTAAGTTATCAGGAGTAGGGTTTTTCCTAAATAAAGCAAGAGCTAGGCGCCTTTCTGCAACAGATTTAGATAAGTTGGTATTCCAATAAACTTTAGGAGAAAAATGTTGTGAGGGATCTTGGCTGGTTCTGTAAAAAGGAATATGAGCATCAGCGGCTTCATTGACCATATTAAGAAATAAATCGTAATTTTTCTGCGGATCATTATTGATAAAAGCAAAGCTTGAAAATTTATATTCCAAATATGAGCTGTATCCATCCCAGTTTGCTTTCTTATAGTTCCTTTTCTTTAGAAATTGATGGTGATTATTGTGATATGATAAATTAATCTTAACAATCAAATGATCACTACCCAATGACTCATTAGTAACCTTCCAATCTAACTGCAACGCTAAATCCGAAGAAGCAATAGAAATGTCAGGGGATGACTCCTGTACTATTCCGTTTACTAATTTAACGCGAGTAGCTGTGCCATCATTCAAGGAAACAAAATTATTTTCAATTAAATCAGCCTTACAAGACCAGCTTGGATGATGCCCATTGAAGTCCCCAAGAATCAATGTTTTTTTAGTTTTAAAAGAAAATATTTCATCCCAGTCATTCTGAGAAGTTCGTATGGTAGGTGGACAATATATAGAGAGTATGTAATCTATACGTGTACAGTTAAAAATCTTAATACAAATTATTTCAATTCCGGGATTAGAAATTTGCATAGATATAAGTCGAGTCTTTGAAGACTTGTGTGAACAAATAGCAACCCCACCATACGAATCATCTCGGTCCTTGCGGTAAATATTGTAATCACTTATGTTAAGCATACCTTCAGCATTTAACCATGTCTCACAAATGGCAGCAATATGAATTTTCTCGCTATTTAACAGCTGGTCGAATTCCGTGCGTTTGGGCCTAATACTTTGTGAGTTCCACTGAAAAATGTTTATGTTGTAATTACTATTCATTATTGACTAAAAAAGCTTTTAAAAGGCGAATCCCAAATGCACTGACCCACCATCGGTACTAACCATTCAATAATTAATGACATTCCTTGAATCATTTTGTTCTTAAGTTGTTCTTGTGAATTTGTAAGTATAGCATATAACTTAGAAAGTAACTTCCTAAAATTTGATTTAAGCTTCTCTCTTCTCTCTTTTTTCTCTTTTCTTGATTGGAGCTCATTTTCTATATCATCATCATTATTATTAATTACTTCTTCTGATTCTGTAGATATATCGTTTTCAAACACTTCATTCTGATTTTGCTTCTTTTTCCTTTTTCTCTTTGTACTTATAGTTTTTTCTTGTAAAGTTTGCGAAACCTCCATAGCACCCGATTGTGATGATAATGGTATTGATTTAGTGTTAGAAGTAATTTCAGAACATAAGTGCGGTACAAAGCGAGTAACGTTCGCGTAAGACATTACCCCATCTTCGTTTTGTGAGATAGACACAGGTATGGGTTCAGGTATATTATTATATAAAGGTGTATTTGGGTTGAGATGTCTTTGAGCCGTCTTTAATATAGTTGTTTCTTGTTCTACTTGTACAGGTTAAGGTTCTGGAGGAATATATATTTGTAAGGCTTTTTTATATGAGCAATTGAATTCAGCCATTAAACTCCTTCGACGCTTTCCTTTTATAAATATAGGACAAGATTTATCCAACGACATGTGACTCCCGATACAGTTAATACATCTAAATGTTGTGATCTCACAATTAGCATGCCCCTTTCCACACTTAGGGCATACAATCTTTTTAGAGGAGCAGACACGTAGGCTATGACCGAACCTCCAACACCTTGAACATTGAGTGACTGGGAAGATATAGGGGTCGACGTTAATCTTCATACCGTAAATGTATACTGATGCTGGCAACGATGAGCCCTTAAATTACAACCGTATTGATTCACTATCTTCCCATCCCTTTCCATCCGTTTTTTTGCGCTTTAAGCGCTTTACACCTATTAGCTCGCAATCACTTGAAATTACCTCCAGTATTTCTTTTTCGGTCATCTCCAGCTCAATATCCTTAATGACACCGTATGAAAAAGCAACCTCTAATGGCTTTTGAAATCTCCATCCTAACTCCTTCAAAGGTGTACAGTTCATCAGCTCATCAGCACTTTCTACACATTCAAACTGCACAAATACTTTATACGCGTTCACATATTTCACACGGCTGATATGCTTAATATTATTGGTTTTTAAAAGTTTTGCAAGTGCAAACTGTTTAGGTAATTTTTCGAAGCAATTAATATATACATCAACTTTCAGTCCCACTCTCTTCCCATTTCTTGAAACCGGAATCCACTTTTCTTCCTCATCCTCTTCTCTGCGTCTCTTACTACTAATAGGTCTGACCTCATCGTAAATCATTGCTTGACATTGAGCGGATTTCTCTGGTAAACAAATCTCCGTTTCCTGTTCATTGTTTTCAATTAGAATAGAATTCATCACCTCCTCTTCTGAAATTTGATTTTCATCCATGGTGATCAGAGTACACCAATGAATGTCCTACAATTAAAGCATTTTACACCATGCAGGCACGTGTAAAATGCTAAAAGGCACAGGAAATATATATTACAAAAATATATTATTTTAATTAAAATATTTAATTAAAATTTAAGATAGCTGTCACCTGTCACTTTTTTTTTAGTCTGAAACAATTACTTGTAGGCGATACAAATACTTGTTCCGTGCGGGATTCGAACCCATGACCTCTAGTGCTGTAAATCATTGCTAAGCCACTGCGCCACAAAGCTATCCCACCCTGGCTTTACCCGGGGTGAACAGTTATCTATAATATGTCTCTCCCGCACCGGTATCCAAACCACCACCACGTCGACGGCCACCATTATTATTTTGTCACGCGAGAGTTTGTGTATAAAACGCTTATTGTGAGTTATCTTTAGAAGAGACATACGAGTACATATGCTGTCATTGACTTTTTCTTAGAAGTTTTTAAGAGATATAACTCAGCATTCATTATTTTTGAGCAACTTTAACTATTGACGCCGCGCACGCCGTTAAAGCTCTCAAGAGACAAGTCTTTTATAATAATAATAAAGCGTAGGGAAGTGCCGATCCCATTACCCGCTGACATAACAGTTAATTGACAAAACTGCTGCTTCAGTGCAGTCAGTCAGCACCTTGCGTTGGTGGTATCGTCGTGCCCGCTTGTGCACATGGCCTCACCATGACACGGTGCCGGGTCTGGACTTCTCCCGTTAACTGACGCCCATTAAATGGATATTGTAAATTTAAAATAATCTGCATACTATA
Organism: Parnassius smintheus behrii; assembly: GCA_036936625.1. Classification (NCBI taxonomy): domain Eukaryota; kingdom Metazoa; phylum Arthropoda; class Insecta; order Lepidoptera; family Papilionidae; genus Parnassius; species Parnassius smintheus. The sequence goes on from JAUPFT010000010.1 coordinate 4,585,151, forward strand.
CTATTGAAATCTTTACCTTAAAAAATATCAAAAAAGGGGAACCCGCGTATTTGTCTTAGCTTTGTGGTCCCCGGTCAAAGAAATCGCATTTCGTAACTGAAGGGGAACGGAACAGGAATAAATGATATTTGACAAACGAATTTTTTTTTTAATTTTCAGTAGACGGATATCAACTTGCTGTTTCATATCGACCTATCAAAATTCCACCGCTGAATATAAGGCCTTTTTGATGAAAAGATAAAAACCGACTGTTTTATAGAATAAGGGTGACACAAAGCCCAACTCATGGTAAGTGTATACTGTGACCCAAACACACATATGTTATTTTATACTTCTTATCTTCGATCAACAATCAAAATGCTGATGTTACTACAGAGTTCTAAGATTGCAGTAAAAAGGGTCACCAATTCTCTTGTGTAGAAACATTACACTATACAAAAAACAGCAGCATTAAGCTACTATTTTACGCTGGTAATCTGTGCGTCTTCAGGTAATGAATGTGAAATCGTCACCGCACCGAATTTGTTTACCTGGGACAAATAGACCGACTACTATACAACGCAACTCGGCAGGTCAGCGTTCGTAACATTACGACACAATTTCTCGTCAGGCGTACCTCAAAACCTCGAAACTAGATAGTACAACCAGTGAGTATTTACAGTGATGAGTTATGGATCTGAGACATGGTCCTTCACTGCTGGCCGTATGGGGAAGCTCAAGGTCGCTTAACGAGCTATGGAGAGGGCCATGTTCGGAGTTTCTCTGTATGATAAACTTAGAAATGAGGATATCTGCAGTACAACTAGAGTGACTGACGTAGCCCTACAAATTCGTAAGCTGAAGTGGCAATGGGCCAGCCATAATAGCTCGAAGAACCGACAACTGATGGAAAAAAAGGTTCTCTAGTGGCAGCCTTGTACCGGCAGGCGTAGTGTAGGGCGGCCCCCCACTAGATGTATTGACCTGAAAAGTCGATGGATGCAAGTAGCTCAGGGCCGTGCTTTGTGACATTTCTTGGTATGAGGTATGAAAGTTACTGGTGTCTTTTAGATATGAGTAAAGCATTCAATTTTGTAGACCACAAACTGTTACTAAATAAAATTGAAAAATATGGCATTAGAGGACTTGCATTCCAATAGATACAATCTTATTTAAGTGACAGAACACAATGCGTTCAAATAACTAGGATTAATGAATTTAATGAACATGTCACATATAGCTCTAAATTACAACCCACTACCAAAGGTATGCCACAAGGTACAATTCTTGGTCCTTTACTTTTTATTTTATATATTAATGACCTTCCATTGGCAATCGATCAACATTGTACTCTATATGCCGACGATATATCAGTTATAATAACAGGTAAAGAAAAGCCATCTGATTATGAACTTAAAGTTAACAATACTGTCACATCTACAATAAATTGGCTCGAAAGTAATAATTTATGTCCCAATCTACTCAAAACTAAATATATTACATTCTGCAATAACCGGGCAAATATCCCTAAAATAAAAGTTGTGAGTCATAATCAAGAAATTGAAAAGGTTGCTGAAATAAAATTCCTTGGCCTTATTTTAGACCAGCACTGTAGTTGGAAAAGCCATATAAGCTTAATGTGTGATAAATTAGATTAATTCGTTTATGCACTTAAAAGACTAATCAATATAACAAGTAAAGAAGCTGCTATAACAGCTTATCATGGATATGTAACGTCCGTGCTACGGTATGGTTTACTGATCTGGGGCAATTCAACGGTTTTTAATAGAGCATTCCTCATCCAAAAGAAATGTGTACGGGCGATTTGTAGATGTGGACATTTTGATTCTTGTAAACCACTTTTTAAACAGTTAAAACTTATGACATTGTGTTGCATGTACGTGTATGAAATTAAAACATTTGTAAAAAAATATCCACATTTATTTCAAAGATGTATTGATAATTATACAGATAAAACATTTCCGCATAGAGATGTTACAAGACTAAATTGACGAAATTGTAAAACTGTCTTTTATCAGTAGAGCTGTCCTAATATGTGTATAAGAGTATATAATAAAATCCCCAGCGATATTCGAAAATTGCCATTTAACTTCTTTCAAAAAACATTGAAACAATGGCTTATTCAGAATTGTTTTTATTCCCTAGATGAATTTTATTGTTATAGACCAAAGTGATATTTTAATATAATCTTGACTTGCCTTGATAACTGTTGACATGTACACCTTAACTTGACATTTTTTATATTATTTTATTTTGGTATTAAGACTGAATCAAATTTTATATTACTTCTTGTTTATTGTTAACGTCTATGTATATGTGTGTTATTTATCTTGTGACATTTTATTCCTAGGTTTATCACTAAATTGTAATTAATCATAGATATCCATAAAACATTTGTATAGCACTAGACTGACAATTATAAAATTATATATTTGCATGCCACTGGCGAAATATGATTGTACCATACCAAATTATTAATCCTGTAACTACCATATTTCTTGCAAATTAATCATTATTATTATTGGGGTATCTATATAATTTTCTCACCTGGTTGGGTTCTATAAATATATAATTATAAATTAAAATGAAAAGATAAATGTACATAAATGTCAATAAAATAAAATAAATACAAAAACTACATAAATAAATAAGATCCAACCAGATGGGAGCCCTCGGCAGGGGAGACCAGACGGCCTCCCCTGACGACGATGCGGGCGGTATCGAGGAGCACCGCCTTCTGCATTTGAGCCCGGAGCGGTCCGTCACGGAGTCCCAGTCGCCTCAGATGACCCGAGAGGCTGACTGGGATTAGCCCATTCGCAGAGACGACTACAGGAATAATTTCGGTCGACACACCACCCCACATATCGGTCACCTCGTGAGCCAGGTCCAGATATTTTCAAATCAAATCAAATCAAATCAAATAATTTATTTGTCAAACATAGGTAAAAAGTTACAAACTTGGTGGAAAAGGTATAATACGTAACACTATGTTTCGCCTACAAAGGCATACAAATATTTGTTTATCACCATCACCTTAATTATCAATTACATAAATATTAACATGTTATAAATAAATCGTCCATTAATTATTGCAGGTACTAATAACCATTCATTTTATCTTCAAAGTATTCGTTGATAGAGTAGTATGCTTTATATAATAAAAAACTCGAAAGCAATTTCTTAAATTTGTCTATATTATCGGTTTCTTTGATGTATCTTGGGAGTTTATTAAAAATTTTAGGAGCCATACCCAGGAAACTTTTTGAATACAGGGCTGTTTTATGAGGTTTTGTGCGTAGTTTGTTCCTATGTCGTTTATTATTAGCGTTTTCAAATATGCTAAAATGTTTCCTTACAAACATAGCTACTTCAAATATATATAAAGATGGTAGGGTCAGAATGTTAAGATCAATAAAATGCGGTTTGCAACTATCGGTAACCTGCAACTGACATACTGCTCGTAAACATTTCTTTTGCGCTTTAAATACTAGTTCGCGTTTTGGAGAATTTCCCCAAAATATTATACCATATCTCAATGTTGAAGAGACGTATGCATGGTAGGCGGTTATGACTGTTTCACGATTTGTAATTTTTATAAGGTTATGTAGTGCATAGTGGAATTGATTTATCTTTTTTATTATGTGTTCAATATGTTTACTCCATGTCATTTTTTCGTCCAGCCAAATTCCCAGAAATTTTGTGTGTTCTTTTTCATTAATGATTTTAGTTTTATAGTTAATATTAATTTTTGGTTGGTTTTTTTCTTTGTTTGAATGACATAATATGCGTTTTATCCAAATTAATTTTAAGATTATTGTCATTCAGCCACTCTATTATCCTATATAAATTCTGAGTTATGTCCATTTCAATTGAGACCTTGTCTCGTCCCGTGAATAAAACTGTGCTGTCATCAGCAAATAAGGTCATTGGGTGCTGAGCCACCTGGGGCAAATCATTAATATATATTAGGAATAGTAGTGGGCCGAGTACGCTTCCTTGCGGCACACCGTAGGTTGTTTGCTTTGTTTGCGAAAGGTATGTTATTTCAATATTAGTACAAGGACAGATCTTTTTTATTTTAGTAATTTGTTTCCTATCATTCAGGTATGAAATAATAAGATTTAACACATTACCTCTGATTCCATATTTTTCCAGTTTAAGCGCTAAGATATTTAAATCAACATAATCAAACGCCTTGGTCATGTCCATGAACAAGGCGGTTGTTGGTGAACGATTATCCATACCGGTGATCACTTTTTCAATAAATCCATACATGGCCATATTTATGTTTTTACATTTTCTAAAACCATATTGTTCGTTTGCTAAGATGTAATTAACTTCCAAATAATAATATAAGTTGTTATATATTACTTTTTCTATTATTTTGGAGAATGTTGGAAGCAAAGCGACAGGCCTGTAGTTTTTAGGGTCATGTCTGACCTCCTTTTTATATAAAGGATTTATAACGGATATTTTTAAAGCACTAGGAAAAGTACCATTTTCAATACATAAATTCACTACGTAACTTAGAACTGGGGAAATTTCAACGGCCACTAACTTCACTACTTTTGTATCTATTATACTATTATAAGTATTATATCATCATTACCAGCACTGTTAGTATTTTTTAATTTATTAATTATTTTATATAAATCGTGAGGAATACATGCAGGCATAAACATTGAGTTTAGTCTACTACTTATGGATGTGTTACTTTGGTGACTATTACTAAACTGGTTTATGGGCTGAACTTCATTGATAAAATAATTATTAAATTCCTCAGCAATTTTTTCGGGATCATATATATATTTATTATTAAAATTAATTTTTGTAATATTATCTTTAGGCAAGTTGTATTTATTCTTATTTATCACTTTCCATGTGGCTTTTGTTTTATTCTCCGCATTGTTGATATAATAACTATTGCGCGATTTTTGTGTCAAATTAATGATTTTTCTTAATCGTTTACTATAAAGTTTAAGCTTTCTCTTATTTTCCTTGGTAGGGTGTAGTCGAGAATGCCATAGCATTTCTCGTTTACGTTTCCAACACAATTTAATACCATTAGTAACCCAAGTAAGTTTTCTATTTATAAGAATTTTAATTTTAAGTGTCGGAAAGCAGAGATCGTAAAATAGTTTAAATAATGCATTGAATTCATTAAACGCTTCATTAGGATCAAGACATTCGTAAACACTATTAAAACTGAGACTTCTGATGGCATTTTTAAATTTATTTAAGTTTTCTATGCTGTAATCCCGTTTGAACATGAACCAATGAGAGATAGTGTATGTTTTGTTAACAGGACATTTTAGGACTTGAGCAGTATGATCTGATATTCCCAGATCTATCACTTCACCTTTACTGCCTCTTACATTATGAATTATATTATCAATACACTTGCCACTTTGTAAACGTGTTGGCTCGCAAATACTCGGTCGTAAGTTAAAATTTAACAATTTATTTTCTAATTCTGTAGAAAGCCGTGAACTTTGTAAAATATCTATGTTAAAATCCCCACATATTATAAGTTTTTTTTTATTAGTACTACAAAATTTTTGTAACACACCTTCAAAGTTATTGAAAAACGTAGTTACGGCGTCTATGTTTTCTTTCGGAGATCTATATAAACAGACAATAATTATACCGTGTTCTATTAATTCCACACCACAACACTCCACAATGTTAGGGCAGGAATATTGATGTAATTCGACCATTTTGTATTTCAATTTGTTATTTATTAAAACACATGACCCCCCTCTTCTGTTATTTCTGTTGGCGTATGTTGCTAGTTGAAAATTAGCTATGTTCAAATGTATATCATCGCTATTTTTCATGTTATGCTCTGTAATGCAGATTACATCTATATTTTTACTATTTTGTGATAGCTCATTTAAATGGTAGGCTAACAAGTCCGATTTATTTATTAAACCATTTACATTTTGGTGTAAAATCAATAAATAATTATACGAGAAAAAGATTAGAGCTATTTTGAGTGTTAAAATTAGAGTTATTGTTTGCATTATTATCTACAGCCATGTATACATTATCATCATTACCTAAATTATTTGCTTTAATTACCAAGTCAGTCTGAGTACAATTATTTATTACGTCTTTTTTTAATTGACTATTACAATAGATTACATCAGTTTGGGTGTGTTTATTTTGTGTATTAATTGGTAAGGATTTGTGAGCATCCTTATTATATAATTCAAAGTTCAGTTTATAATCTAAATGTAATACTTCTTTTAACAATGTTTTACAAAGATTTAAGGTACAATGTTTTCTATAGGGTAATTGCCTACTGTAACCCATATCAATAAATGACACGTTCGGGTGTCTTTTGCAAATATATCTGACTAAGTAGTTTAATTTATTTTCATTCAAACTCCTGTTATAGGTTATTTCCAACACTATAATCTTTGGTTTTGTTAATGTCTGTAAACAGTTCCCAAAAGCAACTTCAAACTGATAGGGGTCAGTATCGTTTATACCACCAATTATTACCACAATGTCATTTATAGTCAGTTCGGATAAAGACGTATTGAGTTGAAGAACGTTGTTAATTTTAGCTCCGGGCTTAAAGTAACAGGTGACTTTAAATGAAGTACCTAAAAGTCTTTGCAAGATTTGACAAACATACCGTCCTTGTTGATCTGCAAGTATAACAACATTTCGTATCTTTCTCGGTTCGTCCGGATTGGACCTAGTGTCTGGGGATGTATTTACTGCATTTTTATTTCGAATTGTGTTAATACTAGCTTTTCGTTCTAAAATTTTATCGCTATAACTTGGTAAAGGTGTTTCGCTACTTTGTGTTTTATTTCCTTGATCTTCTTGACAGGTAAATAAATTTTTGCGCTTAGGAGAAGATGTGATGGACGAAGACAGTTGTTGTCCACTATTTGGAATATTATCTGTGTTATATATATTTCTAGTCTTCAATTTCCTTACTGAAGTAGGTCTAATTTCGGTGCATGCTATCTTTTTATACATGTTTATTAACGTCGTAGCATTTTTGCAGATCATCTTTTAACTGTTTCATTTCACCGTGCAAGTTATCAATTTCGTTATTGGCGGATAATAGTTTGTTAGTCAGTTCTCCTATTTGTTCGCGCATTTCTTCGCAGCAACTATTAGCGCCACCTAGCGATGTATTGGTTAAACTAAACATCGTTGAGTCAAGTACAGATGACTTGGAGATATCTTGCATCGACGCTGATCGTCTATTTTTGCGAATAGTTATGTTATCCATATTGTAATAAATATACTAATTTTAATAAATCACAAAAATATGGTGTACTGGTATAGATTTGAAGACACGACTTGTTGTGTAGAACAGACAGCTTAAACCACCAGACCACGGAGTGTTTAATTAAGAGTTTGAAATTATGAAGTAGTTCTTAAGATTATACTATGTTTTAGGATTTGAATAATTGTGGGTATGGCTTGTGTTCAATATTTTTTCCCAACCGTCTTTGTTGTTAATTTTATAAGACTTCTTGTTTAAATTACACTTTGATACGTTTTATGCAATTAACACTGTATTCATATTTTTTTATTTTTGTTGTTTATTATCACTTCTTTGAACTTATTTAGATTATTTCACTCACTTTAGCAATGGGTGGTAAATATTTTACTGTTTATTTTTCACTAACTTTATATATTTATCATTCAAAACGTGTTAATTCGTTAATAGATGTGTTAATTCAAGTATTACAAAGTTTTGTATCTTATAATATTCTGTCTTTTTGTTTATTTTCTGCAATTCTTATGGCGTCCAATTACTTCTTTTGATTAAATGTGGTTTTGATGCACTTTATCACTTTTTTTGCTAATAAGATACTCCCAGCTTTGTTACACAAAAATCAAAATAAGTCCGTTCACACTAATCACTTTTGCTGGACAACGTTTGTAATTTTTATTTACACAATTATAAACTAACTTAACTGTGAAACAACAAAAATAAATTACATCTATTATTTTTTAAATTGATAATACTACGGAGACGATGTTAACGTGACAGCAGCGCGCGTCGTTCCTCCAATTTTGTTTGTTTATCTGTTTCGGCTTTCACGAGGTTCTCGTCATACGGAACGGTAATGTCGATCAAAAATATCCTTGACTGTGCCCGGTCCATCAGCACAATATCAGGCTTATTCGCAAGAATAGTCCTGTCTGTGATGATGGCCCGGTCCCAGTAGAGCCTGGCGCGGTCATTTTCGAGCACGGCTTCCGGCATGTACTTGTAATACGGCAATTTCCAATCCACGTGACCGTATTTCAGAGCGAGCTCCTGGTGTAGAATTCTGGCTACTAGGTTGTACCTGTGCAAGTACTCAGAGTTAGAAAGCGCCGAACAACCGGAGATGACATGCCTAAGTGACTCACCGGGATGGCGACAAGCTCGACAAATGTCGATGGTGCCATCCTTTAGGATGTATCTCCGATAGTTGTTGGTCTTAATAACCTGATCCTGTATTGCACAGACAAAACCCTCGGTTTCCCCGAAGAGGTCACCAAAGCGTAGCCAGTGGAGGGAGGTTACTGTGTCTACGAAAAGCCCATGTAGAGACTTGTAGAATCTCCCGTGGAGCTCCTTCTCCTTCCATACGGTCTCCCGGTCGGAAATTGTCTGCACTGCCGGGTCTTGCCATTGCTCGTTGGCTAAGGATAGAGGGGTAAGTCCTTTATCACAAGAAATGACATCCTTATAGAATGGATCATCCGATCTCGCCAGGAAGTAATTACGGAGGCTGCACACTTCGCGATTATGCATGGTGAGCGCTCTCAAGAAGCCACGCCCACCATGCTTTCGCGGCAAGTACAGCCTCATTACCGACGATCTCGAATGATGCATCCTGTGGGACGTCATGGTAGTGCGGACTTTTCTATCCAGGGCGTTAAGTTCAGTCTGAGTCCACCTGAGTATGCTAAAGGTATACATGAGGACAGGCATGACCCAGCCGTTATATGCTTGTGTATTATTCACACCGGACAAAAGGCTGTTAAGCACTTTAGTCAAGCCTGCATAAAACACGCCGTAAACTGACTGTTTCATACCAGCCTCATCGATACCGATGTTCTGTGACATACCCAGGTATTGGTATGTTTCAGCCTCGGAAAGGGTCCTTAAGTTGACGGGCATAGATAAGTCTATGCCCTCAGAGTTAGCAACCCTACCCCTCTCAACATGGAGTACCGCACACTTATCTGTCCCCAGCTCCATTCCAATGGAATTGCTAAATTCACAAGTGATGTTTAGTAATTCTATAAGATGGGAGCGACTGGAGGCGAATAACTTGAGGTCATCCATATAGAAAAGGTGGGTCACTTTTGTTCCTCCTTTCCGTAGCTGAAATCCCCTCCCGGAGCCCTCTAGTAAGGTACTGAGAGGGTTCAGAGAGAGGCAGAACCATATTGGACTCAGACAATCGCCCTGGAAGATACCCCTTCGTATCCTTATGTGGTTCTCCGCAGCCATCATCCGCTCGCCCAGATGACAAAGGATCGTACTCCACTGCCCCATACACTGCTCGAGGATGTCTCTAACTGTACAGTCTATCTTGTACAGTTCGAGGACTCTCTTTAGCCATGTATGGGGCACCGAGTCGAATGCCTTTCTAGTCTATCCAGGCGGCGGAGAAGTTCCGACGGTTGCGTTTCACCACTTTGCCAATGACCGCGTCAATGAGGAGTGGTTCCTTGGTTCCACGACCACCGCCCCGACATCCATTTTGAGCGCGAGACATCACCTGATTTGAGTCCAGGTGACGAGTGATGATTATTATTATATTATTATTATTATTGGTGGAGGCCTATGTTCAGCAGTGGATCTATGAAGGGATGCAATAATGATTATGATGAATAAGAAAAGAGCTTACTCCTTTCTAAAGGGCCGGCAATGCACCTGCAATTGCTCTGGTGTTGCGGTTGATCATGGGCGGCGGTAGTCACTTAACATCAGGTGAGCCGCATGCTCGTTTGCCCCCTTCTTCTATAAAAAAAAGAATAACCATAATACCTATAGCTGTAACGTGGCTATACTGCGCGAGACTACCATCTGTAATACTGTCATTGATTACCGTCGAATATCAAATACGTGCCTCTACCACGTAAGAAAACGACTTTGAAAACTTGAAAAAATTGTTCTAAGATAATATGAAATACAAGATATATAAAATAATAATTTACTACTAAGATTTTAAGTAATCTATTTATGTGTATCTAAGAATAACGATGTACTAGACTTCGGAAGCAATAGGACATTTTTCTTAAATTTAAAGTTTATATATCTTATATTTCGTTTTGAATCGTCTAAGGAATATCATAGGATAAATAATTGAAAAGTTAGAATGTCCTTTTAACGGTTACAATAAAATATGTAATCCCTATAGTTCAACACTTGGGGAATGATTGTTATCTTGAAATTTATAGACCACTCCTGAATTTTACCAAAAATTTATTATTTAATACGGTTCAGCCGTTTCCGAGAAATCGATGATATTTAAAGTTTATATATCTTATATTTCGTTTTGAATCGTCTAAGGAATATCATAGGATAAATAACTGAAAACTTAGAATGTCCTTTTAACGGTTACAATAAAATATGTAATCCCTATAGTTCAACACTTGGGGAATGATTGTTATCTTGAAATTTATAGACCACCTGAATTTTACCAAAAAATTATTATTTAATACGGTTCAGCCGTTTCCGAGAAATCGATGATAATACATAACAACAATTTACGCGTCGAATATAGAACATTCCCGCGTGCTTAAACTCGATTGGTAATATTAAAAAAGTTTAGCACAAGCACTCGATGCGCAAAGCACGCGGGAATGTTCTATATTCGACGCGTAAATTGTTGTTATGTATTATCATCGAATGCGAAGGAAAGAAATGGCATATTATTCTCTTTGACGACTCACTAAATAAGACCATGGATTTTTAAGGATTGCTCGCTGCGTTGAAATCTTTCTACAAAAGCAAATTCTACTTAAATAAAAAAAAACAATATTCATCGACGTTCGAAATTATTTTCTTTCATTGTGTAAAGAAAACGAGTTCCATGCATAGAGATGAGCGTTTGTGAAAACAAGAATCCTTTTCCGCTTGCCTACTTCAAATATGTGTAAAGCAAATTTATTTAACTACTATGGAAAATCAATATAAGGAGATTCATATAAAAATTTATATCTGCTTATGTGCCACCCTATTAATACATTACACAATAAATAACGTTTTCTATTAATTTCAATGTTCCGCAAAAATGACGAGTAAACCTTTTATGTTTTCGTAGTAAAACACCAAAGGTGTGGTAAGTGTTAGCAGATTTCTTATTATTTCCCTAGTAATTTTTTAATTTCGCCAACTTTTATTACTAATTTATATGTCCATTCATCCATTGCAGCATGTAAAAGTTCACTAATGCACACTCCACCGTTCCACCGTAGTCGGGAACTCAAGTTCCATTTTGAGTTTTTATCAGGAAGATGCAGCTGCCCATTTCCTTTTTCAGTTTCCCACCGTCGTCTATTACTAAAATCACTGGTCGATATGAGGCAGTGAATATTCCTACACCGCCACTACACGCCACGAAAAAGATCCGTACCAATCGATATTTAAACGGTGAATTTCATCCCCATCCTCCATAGTTAGCTACCGTGGGAAATTTTTGTTACAGAGAGCACAAGAGATCTGTGGCCATAAACACCTGGCCACCGAGCTCCAGCACGTTATGCAGGTATTGCACAACTACAAGCTTAGGTTTTCGTGCCCTCGCCACAATGACCGAGTAAAGCCGGTCACAGTCAAGCATGTGCTTGTTTTACTACCATAATATGTCAGATGAGTCTCAAACATGTTTGGCTACATCTTTAATCGGGCTCTCATAAGAACTAAGAAACACATCAACATTATTCTGTTGTTTCACGCTGGTGTTTCTACGTTGCAGCGTAACTCCACCACGTATAGGAAAATTCCCTCTGTATTAGAATTTGGCCCAGCTTAATAGGAAGAACTTATAATACAAGTCCTCTTTTTTATTAGTTTTGAGTGGCTTTGGAAACATATAACTCAATGTTGTGCACATTGTACATATAGACCGAAATTTCGAAATATATTGAAAATTTATTTCCAATATATTTCAAAATTTATATTGAAATCGCAATTGTGGGCAGGGAGGGACGTGCCTTTTAGACTATGAAATGTAATTAAATTAAATTTATTTGCAGAAACGTTAACATTAAATTTTTAGTTGTCAAATATATTAATTTTCATGTATTTTTTCAGAAGTCCGAGGTGGAAATTAAAAACTATTAAAGGCATTAATTAAAATTAAATAGTATTACATAACATAATCAAAACCTAACAACACTATGTGATTCCGCGTATATCATAGGAATGAGAATAGTTTGAAAATGTCAAATATTAATATGAACAGAATCGGATATCAACGCAGCAAATAATAATTAAATCAAAATATCAAATCAGGGTATTAGCCATAAATCAATTTAGATCATTTATGGATTATAGAAACAATTTCCATTGAAATTTATATGTAAAGTTAAGCTTAAACAGTTTTAAGTCTCATATTGATTTCAGAATATTTTTATATATTTTATTTTACTAAAATAATGGACTTCTTTTGCATAAGTATATTACGGATTACGAAACTAAAGTGGCAATGGGCCGGCCATATAGCTCGAAGAACTGACAAATGATGGGAAAAACGGGTTCTCGAGTGGCAGCCTCGAACGGTAGGCGAAGTGTAGGGCAACTCCCTACTAGATGGATCGACAACCTGGAAGGTCGATGGATGTAGGTGGCTCAGGACCGTGCATTGTGGCATTCCTCGGGGGAGGCCTATGTTCAGCAGTGGACTTGTGAAGGGCTGTAATGATGATGATGATGATGAAGTAAGTTAAACGTTTTTGTCGTGCTACGATGCTTTATAAAACCAGACTGCATTTTCGGTAATATTTTATTACTCTCCACGTACGCTTCAAGTTGCATAGTACTTTTTCTGGCATATTCGACGGAAAGAATAGAATGTTGTTAGGGCACAGGCCCTCGAAATTCGTAATGCCATTGATTTTTGAAATCGGTGTAACCATAGCGGTTTTGGAAATATGACGTGGTATTCCACCTGTTTCTACCGCGGTAATTACTTTTAGCGTGTAAGGAAGTGTTAACCATATGCCGTCAGCGCACAAAGCGTTTGATTAAATGATTTAATTATTTTTATTGATTTATTTAATCTATATTGCGTTATACCTTAATCTAAGGGTTATAATGGGCGGATTTAATGCCTTATGACATTCTCTACCAGTCAACCCTGGGAGAATTAGACAAGTAATAGTTGGTAGGTGCTAAAAATATTTAAATGAATAGACATACTGAAACGAGAGCTGGATATTCCCGGGTATGGAGCAAAAGTGAGAATGAATCAAATATTGATCATTTAGTTGATCAGGAATTTCATAGTCTTTATGTTTATTGTCCGTTTAAAATTGTTTCAAAGAGCTTTAGAATTAGTATATTTTGCGGTTTATGTGCTGATTAAGATCGGTCTGTTTTTCGCGATATAACGCTGAGTTTACAGCGTGTTTAAGTACTTTGCGATAATTTTCATGCTTCTTTAGTCTAGTTAAGCGAAAACGATTATGTGTTTCGTTTAAAAATCTCATTATTGCGCGAATAGTAAAGATAATCCAAAGATTTGTATGCTACTTTACTTGCTTAAGCTATAGTTTCGCAAATTGATCGAACCGGCTTAACACTGTTTAATTGAATTCAGAAACCATATAATTTCTAAATAGACAGTGTCTGAGTAATAGTGTTATTCTTCAGGCATGTTGTTCTTACAGCTTCCTAGTTACAATTGACATGCAGAATTCAACAGTGCGTGTGAACAGTATTCAACAGTGCGTGTGAACAGTGACTGCACATCAAAACTGACCATAGTTTCATTAGCTGCCATATGTAGGTTTTCAATTTCACTGACAATATGGTAGGAATCCCTTGTGTGTCCCCTGAGCGGTAAGAGTATTTTCGCCAAGTGTTACCTAATCTGTAAGTTATCGAACAGATTTGGCTCACTATGGGACAAAGTGGAGCGTCGGGCTTGTGTATTTAAACATCATCAACAGGGAATATAAAATAAGTTAATATAATATATGATAAAGTTCGTAAAAACTAGTTTTATTTAAATTTGTAGTGTTCGCGTAAATATAAAAAATTATTATCTAAGATCAAGTATTAACAACGAAAGAGAAAACTTATTTAAACTTGTTACTAGACGAAAATTAATTTAGACTACAACAACAAAATAAAGTTAAAAGTTTACCGAGTGTTTGAATGTTGATGGTAACTTGTGGGAAGCTAATGAAAGAAAAGTTAACATTTTTATATGTCTGTAACAAAGTTGTTGGCCTCGCAGTCGAATAAACAGTATTAACAATTATTTTTCTAGAACGGGCATATTGTCCATCCGTCAACTATCCCTATCACCACTTATCCCAGCACCAGCAACAATGCTCCCAACACCACTACACTAACAAATACATATACATAGATATAAGTTTTATTAGCATTAATACATTCACAAAATATACACTTAGAATGAAATAAGAACATGAAACACACAAGATATAACATGGAAAACATAAACAAAAATAAATCTCAGTAAGAGTGAGTAAGTCTACGGTCTCCTATTAAATGCTATACGCGACGTCAGACTTCAGCATAAACGTTCCGATCGGCGTCTGAACGCCAGGCACAGCGTCAGCGGTCAATACATATCTTACAAACGGACGACGTCTAGACTTTCGATCGAGCAACAATTAAGTAGCCGACAGTGCTCACGTGTAGTTGTGTGTCATATTTATACATAAAACGGATATAAATTCAATACTTTTGGAGGCGCTTGTGTTACTTGAAGAAGAGGCACAAGACGACCGTATACGAAGAAAAATAAATGCAACAAGGCACCGATTATTTATGAAGAGATATGAAGAAGGATGTTTCCAGCTATTGATAATAAAGCACTTAAAAGACAGCAATTCTAAATTTACAGAATATTTTCGTATTAATCAGGAACAATTTAAGCATAATAGTAATACAGTAACTCGTCTTTTTCTTTATTAAATTTTGTGTTTTTATACTGACGCTAGACACGACCTTCACGCCTCAATGGTTCGAAATAACTAGAGACGCAGCGCAAAGCGTCTTAACGCCGCCTACGACGTCCATACGCCGACATCAGCTTGTGAAAGAGACCACAACAGTACATTTCTATAGTGAGCATCGTAACGCGACGTACGGCGTGACGCTGTAAGCGGCCGATGGCCTTTATAGGAGACCACCGCCTAATGTGTGACAAAAATAATTCTGTCCCAGCATATACTACTGCAGATACTGCAGCAGCGCTGATTTTCAGCGGAGCTCTGATAAATATTAATTCTGTATTGCGCCCGTGTCGCTACAGGTGGTAACTTTTCAAAGACACACCACTATCGATTATATGACACGCGTTTCGCCTCTAAAAGCGGCATCCTCAAATGAAGTAGACTCTGGGGTAGTTGACCGCTAAGTCACTCACCGCCGAGTCTTTGACTTGCACCTATCTTTGATTAAGAATTAAGTACTGATGTCTTTTTACCCTTGAGGTCTAAGATAAAATTCTTGATTTTGAGATCATTCATCATTACAATCTATCAAATTCCACTGTTGAACCATGGATTACCTCATTTGAGATATTTGCGTTAGTTGTTACACTTAGCAGGTGACTGGTTTCTTTCCTTTATTTTTATCAGGAGATGCTCATACTTTTGGTTAGTTTATTTATATCAATCACCATTTGCGATACTTACGGGACGATATGGCGTAATGGATGGAGTTCACGACAATGGATGAAGGACTTTATATAGTAATATGGGCCTACAGTCTTCATCACTCACCAACGGACACAGTTTTATATTGCTGTTTCATCTAGTTTTCTGTGAGACAGTGGTCCATCCTCGGAAGTACTGTTTCATACGTGTTGCTATCTACTATTTTAATTATAAATAGAATGCTCTTATAAATGAACTGATATGAAGGTAAGTGGAAGATAAATACAAGATGTAATAATAATCTATCCTCCTAGACTAAATTTCGATCACGCCGACCAGTCACAACCGCGACTAGCCGTCAATGTGTATAAACGCAAGTGATTACGTAATTATGTGACATTTCGATTAAATTAATGATAATTAATCTTAAAGTTCGAAGCGCTTAGTGCTTGCTAATTAAAAATATAACACATGTTATGCTTGTTTTTTTTTTTCTTTTATAAAGTAAAAGCAGGTGAAAGTTTAGTATGGCGTGTGATCCCTTTTGCTGAAATCGTAAATTGCATTCTTATTGGCATGCTAGCGAGTTTATCTCTTATGGTGTCTTGTGAAATACGTTCCCACTCTACGGTTATCACATTTTTTAGCTCTCTGATAGTCTGCAGAGTCAGCTACACTAATATTACTCGTCATTTCGGAATGTCCTAGACATGCTCTATGGGATTAAAGTGAGGACTTTGAGCTGGCCAATCCAAACAGCGAATTCCGACCTCTATACCGTTGTGCGCGAGGGTTGTCGTCCAAAAATATTGAGTTTCGCTAAAACCAATCAAATTGGGTTGTGCATGAGGAATTAAAATTTGCGTTCTGTATCGTTGTCCTGTCAGTTTGCATTTTTCAATCAAGACTAACTCTGTACGATCCAATGAATTTATTTCTGCCCAAAAAATAACACAGCTCCCACCATAAGATGCGATTTCATTAAAACATGCCTCTACAAAGCATTCTCTTCGTCTTCGTAATACTCGCCGACATCAGTCTTCACTGTACCTACCTATCCTATCCTGGCTTCTTCGAAGAACAATATCCCATCTTGAGTCTTGGGATTACACATAATTTCTAGAAACTCGGTTCCCGCGGAGTAGTTTAGGGCCGCAGGCTGGAAGATGATTTCGAAAAGCATCCTCCCGACCATAATAGACTGATTCCCATATTTATTACTTTATCGAGATTTATTTTGAGGTCCATATATGAAGATTTTTTATTTTTTATTATTTTAATTTATCTACAATTATAATTACCGCTAAACAGCAATAACAATACTAAATAACGTAAAGAAAATGAGATAAGGGAGTTCGCACCACAAAATGTAGTAAAATTTGTTTTCTTTAAAAATCAGCCAGAGGCACAGATAAGCTACTTAAGGCAAAAATTGGCAAGATTTAAAACGTACTTTTTTACCACCACGTCACTTTTATAACCGACAGAATCATGTCCAAATAATATTGAAACCTTTTTCTTATTGTAGTTTTTTTAGGCAGAGAAAAAATCTAAATAATCAAATGATTATATTTTGCATTAAAAATTAAGTATACATAAAACTTGGTGCAGAGTTATAATACACTGTTTTGAATATTAATTCAATAAAAGATAAGAGCCGTGGCAGATAAGGGGTTAATTGCTTGCACTTAATCTTCATCACAGTTTGCAAGCAACCGGGATTGAATCACGTCAGCACCAATGAAAAACGCTGATTTACGACGACGGCGCCGATTTCTACCAAGGATGATTCGAGGGACTATTGAAATTAAAAAAAAATGTTTCAATAGAGAAAATGGATGGCTACTACCACCTGCTTGGGAGCCTATTATTAATAAACTTAAATCCAAACCAAAGCATAATGATTTCTTATATTTACGCGAACACTACACATTGAAATAATACTAGTTTTAACGGAATTTATCGCGTATATTTAACTTTTTTACCCGACGTTTCGTGGGGTAAAAAAGTTAAATATACGCGATAAATTCCGTTAAAACTAGTATTATTCCAAACCAAAGCATTCCACTGAAATACTTTAGGATACTGTAAGCCAATTCTGTGTAGACCGGACCGGAAATAAATATCAAAAACTGAAGGCTAATTATGACATCGGGACGTCAAAAACCTCAGTCCCCCTTGTGACCATGGTTGCTGTAAAGCGCCCGAAACGTTGAGAATTAAAAAGTAAATTAAACGCGATAAAATCCGTAAAAATTAGTTTATTTGGTGTATTTGCTCGAATAGAAAAATTAAAGAAATGTTATTAGAGCAAACGCCTACACACATGTTAAAAAGACATAATAGACTAATCACCGCATAACTTCAGAACTTAAAAAATTAAATTGTACTAATATTATAAATGGAAAATGCAAATTTTGTGAATTGTTTTACATCTATTTAATTAATTCTTTCACCATTTCAAGATATACGTTATTTCAGGTTGGCATAGGCTATATATTATATATACACAAATAATGGCCAAAGATATGATGATACCAGTACCAATATGGAATTTAGTGATTGATTTTAAACTAACTTCCCGATGAATTAGAGAATTGAAATTTTAAATGTAAATCGGGATCTGATGACTATGTAGAAGTATGGGAAAAAAACGTGATATATTACATGTTTTAGTATAAAATTAAAAAATAATCACGTGTTTTTAAAATTAAGAGCATGAATTTTGTATATTTTCCCTAAAAATCAAGAATCATTTTAGACTACGCAGTGGGAGTAGGAAATTGTTACAGCATTTTGAGGTTGCGTAAAGCTTACCTGACATAATTGGATACGACAGGGTAGAACTTTTAGAAATCACTTAAATCGCCGTGTTTGATATTCCTGCGTATCATAAGAGTAAGTTGGCTCTTACTAGCCAACATACTGACATTCATATCGTCCACAGCATTGCAATCTTCTAGGCACCGAAAGCGGTTACGTAACTCGAGCTGAAAGGTTTCGGGATTCTGGATTAGAGCACAAGGGGGACGGAGCGTTGACTTCATTAGACGAGACCTCTCCAACTTAACGTTTAGGTTCAGTGTGCCTCTAACCATTCGGTGATCGCTGCCAGTTTTCACCCTTGCGATCACTGAGACATCACTGAACATTTGACGTCTGGACGTCATAATGAAGTCAATCTCATTTTTTGTCGAACCGTAAGAGCCAACTGTCAAAGCTGAGTGTGGCAGCATCGTTTCCGGGACACCTGAGATTCTGAGTGAGATCGAGAGGTTCTATGGGCAGCTGTACAAATCATCGTTGGAGCCACACGCAAGTGTACTCTTTCCGACACTTTGCCTGGTTTATGTGTACTATGAGAAATCCTTTGATTACGTCAAAATTTGGGCGGTGCTACAGTCTCTTCAGCGGTGCCAAGTTGACTGTCGGTATATCGAATTGCTGAAGTGTTTGTACAGTAGGGCTACGATGGCTATCCGAGTACAGAACCAGAGCTCGAAACCTATCCAACTGCAGAGAGGTGTAAGACAGGGTGACGTTATTTCCCCGAAACTCTTCACCGCTGCATTGGAAGACGTTTTCAAGATACTGGACTGGAAGGGATACAGTATTAACATCAATGGCGAGTAAATCACTCACCTTCGATTTGCCGACGATATAGTCCTTATTGAAGAATCGCTGGAGGACTTAAGCACTATGCTCAATGACCTCAATGGTGCCTCCAAACGGAGAGATGTATAATGAATATAATTTCTATTCTATTCTATCTATTCTATTTCGCGTACATTACAGGAATGAGATTAGTTTGAAAATGTCAAATATCAATTTGATCAGAATTTGATATAAACGCAGCAAATAATAATTAAATCAAAATATCAAATCAGGGTATTAGCCATAAATCAATTTAGATCATTTATGGTATAGAAACAATTTCCATTTAATGTTATATGTGAAGTTTAAGCTGAAACAGTCTTAAGTCTCATATTTCAGAATATTTTTATATACTTTTATTTTATCTCCTGACTCATGGTGCGAACAAGGGGTTTTACGCCGCCACCACACGGCGGGAAGCCGTCTATTTTTTCGGCTTTGTCTGAAAAGCTGGGTGTGACAGAAGAAGCACGAAAGTAGAATAAGTGCTGTAGAAATGCGGTCTTTAAGGAGTATGCTAGGGTTGAATCTGAATGACAGGGTGAGAAATTGCGTAATAAGAGATAAATGTGGTATGCAAGATGATGTTGTGATCAGGATTAAGAAAGGAATGCTTCAGTGGTTCGGTCACGTAGAAAGAATGAATGAGGAAAGAGTGACAAAGCAAATTTATATGGCAGATGTGAACGGCAGAGTCGGGAAGGGACGCCCTAGAAAAAAGTCTATCGACTAAATTGGCGATATTTTGAAAATGGGCCACGTTAAAAGTACGATTAACCGACGAGCATGTATGCGTAGATATATGGATGTAAAGGAGGCGAAAGAGGTATGTCAGGATCGTGTCAAATGGAAGTCCGTAGTCTCTGTCTACCCCTCTGGGTGACAGGCGTGAGTGTTTATGTATTATGTATGTACTTTTATTTTACTATGATAATGTACTTCTTTTGCATAAGTAAATTACGGATTAGGAAACTGAAGTGGCATTTGCTGTGTAATCCTACAATATAAATTTTATTTGGAAAGGTTATATAAAAAATTTCCTTAATAAAATATTAACCCTTTTATGTTGTAGCGTAGCGCGTTTTATGTTATTCCATAAATCAATATGCACGTCCTTCATTAAATAGAGTACATGTTACTACGGTACGTTGATACTTGTAGTTTTAACCCTTTTTAATAGACCAAGCTAAATCACAAGCTCTTTATAATAACTAGAATATCACCTTAATAGTAAAGATAAAAAGTGCAACCTTTATTTTCCCTTGGGGATAAAATCTTTTCTTTAAAATTAATTATAATAAAAATTATAGCTCTTGAAGTATGATATCGCACCCTAAGTATAGTTAATAGTTAAGTAATACCTTTATTTAAATAAAAAAAGTTGTAACAACTTTCCGTAAAATTTTTGAAAAACTTGTTCTACATCTAATGTTAAGTGAATGTAAATAAATTACTCCATAAAAATCAGTTCGATACAAGGGTTCGTCCAACAACTGATGCCGAAGTTTAGCTTAATATGTTTTGTGCATGGAACGATTCAGAGCATATTTTGTGATTTTTCAAAGGCTTACAGCTGTTTTCACTATGATATATTAATCAGGAAGGTAGATCATTATGGTATAAAAAATATAAGTAGCGGTTAAATTTATCACATCATATCTAAATAATAGAACATAAACAGTTATTAATGGGAGCATTTCTTCGGGATCGATTATATCTATGGGTATTTTTTTATAGAATACGGTGACAAACGATCACATAGTCCACCTGATGGTAAGTGGTTGCTGTGGCCCATAGACATCTATATCTATCCTCGATTACGAATCAAAATGCAGATGCGTTGTCACCCGTGAGGACTTAGATGGAATGCCTCGTCTCCAGTAAAAAGGGTCCCCGGTTCTCTACACTCACCATACGATACACAGCAGCATTAAGCTACTATTTCACGCTGGTATTCTGTTAGAGCGTGGTTCTTCCCTGGTCGAGCCGACCCATTCGGGCTACAACTATACTTCTAATATAACTGCAGCGCGACTCTACCACAAATAAAAATGTCCCCGCTACACTAACACACCTTTCGTAATTATATGATAACACCAAAGTAATCAAAGCAATAGCAACATCTCAGTGTAACGCAGAGCAGCCTCTCAGCAACACCATTTTCCTCACCTGCACCGTAAAAACCATTACAACGGACAGAACCATGATACAATCTTACCACTACCACCAAGTAAAATGACTTGGTCGGACTCTACCGCGTACGGCATCTACCGTAAACTTTATACTGCACATACGAGTGGGAGGGGATTTCTAAATATACCCTTAAATCCACATTGGCACCATCTACATGACGCTCCGCTACAGTGTCGCAACCTCTTGCTCACTCTAAATTCAACCGGTATTTTATAGACGCGCATACACACACACACGCACGCGCGCGCGGGCACGAATGCACTCACGCACGCACACACACACGCACACACACACACGCGCGCACGTACACACACGCGCACGCACGCACACATACCCGCACGCACACGTTTGTACAAAAAAATAGTTTTATTGAAAAATGTTTCGGTCATTAAGTTAAATACGAGGAACAAGCACAAGTAAGTTATAACAGTTGCTCGACTCCAAAGAGTTAGTAATTTCTTCGTGGGGCAATGTATACTTCTTTTACAAAAATAAGAATGAGGTGATTGCTATATGCGATTGCTAAATGTTATTAAACTAATTGTATAAAATATTATATCGTAAATTATGCTTTTTTTTAAATTCCCACTGGGTTTCTTGCTGATTCTTTCCAGGACAATGTGTTTTTTCCGAACCAGTGGTAAAGTTGAAATGACTTTCTGGTAACGCCAGTTAACAATCTACTTTATCAACATTACATTACATATCGCATTGAGTTCGTCCTAAGTTATATCTACTTTATCAACATGACTAGTGCATATTTTTTGTTTCCTTCCTTCCTTCCCTTTCCTACCGCACGCGCTGCCGCCGAGGTGAAAAAGAGGATCTCGGCGCGCGTCAATATACTAAGTGATATTACGCCATCCGCAACGCACGGCCACCCGTCGCGTCTTATGTACATTAACCGCAAACCGCGCAGGACGAACATTGAGTTCTCCTGTTTATGTTTAATATTCACCGCATCAGACATTGTGTCTTTGTAACTCATAAAAGTGTGAGACGCCCCCGTAAGGGCAAAGGTGGAGAGTGTGGGACTTCACGAGACTGTTCCGAGAGTGCGTGTGCGCCGAACCACGTGGCGAGCTAGCTATATAGCAGACACTCCAGGAGGAAGGCGCGGCAGCCCTCATCGGGTCAGTGCGTGCTATCCCACCTATTTATTTTCCCCTTTGCCGTATGCACCAAAATTACAGTCCACTAAATCTTTATCGAAGATACCTTAAGTTGCTGGCGTCTCCATTTTTAATGGTCACTTCTCGCTGGATTGACCTTGACTTTCCGCCCTTATTAGATCGTTATCGTAATAAGCGTTTATATAATTAATTATTTATATTTTAATCCGACTTCGGATTAAACCCGCCCTTATTAGAACACTAGAATAGGTCCTAATAGGTGACATTCATAGTAATTTTAAAAATATATTCATAGAATGAATAAGCATATAATTATCTATATAAATTATTTGTTGTATGTTCACATCACGTCATCAATTTTTAACTACATCTATAGATTATACTGTTAAATTACATTTATTATTTGCACATATATTTAAGCATTATATTCGTTATAAATAACTTCATAATTATTATAAAAGTTAACAATTAAAGTTCATCGTTAACAAAACTAATATTTAATAATTCAACCGCGTAGCGAGGTCGCTTACAGACTACCCGCTTATAATTATATTATTTTTGCCGCATAACTTAAGTTGTAATGCCGCCTAAAAAACAAATAGCATCGAATAATAGCGATTCCTCGGATAATGAGGGCACACCTGATGCTGAGTTGGTTTTATTGTTAGCTAAACGAGATGCTTTATTTGAAATAGTGCAAAAAATATATGATATGTCCTCGGACATCCTCACAAACACTTCCACGATGGAGCGTTTTCTTGATGGAAGTTCTAATATTAATGCTTTACGTATTGAGTTTAAACAGGTCTTAGATAATTATAATTCACATTTATTAAAAATAAACCCTATTGCTAAACCTGATTATAACAGCCTCATTGCGTTTGAGTCTCTTTGCGGTAGAATAAATAGGCTTTATTTACAATATTCGCAATCTAATTTACAAAGTACTAGTACACCATCTAAAGCCAGATTCACACTTCCGCCTATCGAACTTATGCCATTTTCGGGTGACATTCGCTCATGGCCTTTATTTTATGCTAGCTTTAAATCAACCGTCCATGACAACACATCGCTTACCGACGCTGAGAAGTTATACTATTTGCTAGGTAAACTAACGGGCAAAGCCCTATCTGTATGCTCAGGTATAACTCCTTGCGCTGAAAATTATAAAATTTTATTGCAAGCACTCGTTGACAAATATGAAGACCGGCGTATGCTAGCATCTACATATATTAATCAGATGTTCGAATTTAAGCCATTGCAATCGGCCACCGCAAATAATTTTGATTTATTTACTGATAACTTTATAAGTGCAGTGCGCGCTTTACAAAACTTAAAGTTAGATAATCTCGCGGACTTAATTGTTCTTCATATCGCGCTTAAGAAGCTGGACCCGGATACCATTCGCTCTTTCGAATATAGTCATAACTCGATGGTACCTACCTTTGATGATTTAGTAAATTTTATTAAGACCCGCTCCAAAGTTTTGCAACGCACCGATTCTAGTACAAATTCTAATAGCGCACCAAACAATCGACGAGGTAACGGTAATAATCGTCGCTGTAATAATACTTCGTCGCCGAAGTATCAGGCGTACGTAAGCACGACGACTAGTTGCTCAAAGTGTCTGTGCGATAATATTGTGCATCAACACCTATTTAAGTGTGCAGACTTTAATAAAATGACGCCGCAGGAACGATTTAAATGCGTAAAGAGTAACAATGCATGTGTGAATTGTCTCAGTTTAAGTCATCGAGTGTCTAGTTGCTCTTCAAATTATAGTTGTCGAGTTTGTAAATTTAAACATCACACATTGTTGCACTTCCACCGCAGAAGCGATAATGCTTCCCCTGCGCTGGCGCGTTCTCCACCGCTTCAGCCAGTTACACTGAAGTCTACAACCCCCGCGCCCGCACACTCGCCACCCCTCACCGCAGGTGCGCGTTCAGACGTCGCGCTGTGTACTTCGTTCAAGAATGTTTCTCAACGTTCACCGCCTCCCGCGCGCGCAAGTCGTTCGCAGAGAACTGTTTTATTATCAACCGCTCAAGTATTTGCTTACGATGCTAAGGGAGAGAAACAAATTATTCGTATATTATTAGACTCCGCGGCTCAAAGCCATTTTATGACTAAAGAGTGCTGTCATCGTTTAGGCGTTCAACAACACGATACCGAATGTACTGTAGTAAAGGGATTCGGTGGAGTTGAAAAAATTGTAAAATCGAAATCGATTGATATTAAAATTTTCTCACGATTCGACTCGAATATTAACTTCAATATTTCAACGCTAGTTGTTCATCAAATCACCGACCTTTTGCCCACTGCTGTGGTAGACACATCTGTCTTATCACACTTCCATGGCATAAGACTCGCTGATGAATGTTATAGCATGCCTAATAAAATTGATGTTTTGATAGGCGCATCCCTTTTCCCGCACTTACTGTGTCCAGACGTAATTTATTCGTCTAACGACTTGTCCGGGCCCTCGGCTTTGAATACGGTATTTGGTTACGTTATTATGGGCTCAGTGCCAACACTTCAGGTAAATTATTCTTTAACGTGCTGCTCAGTTCTAGAGTCTCCTATCGTTGACAAATTAGTGCAACGATTTTGGGAGCTTGAACAGCCACCCTCCGCACCGCCCATTCAGTGTCCTTCAGACATTGAATGTGAAGAGTTTTATAAATCTACGACATCCCGCGATCCTTTTACTGGTAGATATATTGTTGGCCTGCCATTTAAAGATGACGTTTACTCTCTCGGAGATTCTTATGAAACCTCTCGACGACGATTCATGTGCTTGGAGAGGAAACTTCAAGTCTCGCCTACATTAAGGTTAGCATATGATGACGTCATAAAGGAATACTTAGCTAAAAATTATATATCCCCCGCACCGCCGTATGACTCTCATGAACCCGCTCCAATATATGTCATACCGCATCATGGAGTCTTACGCGAAGATAAGAAGTCAACGCGTCTGCGCATCGTCCTGGACGCTAGCAGTAAGACTAGCACTGAGCGATCATTAAATGATATTCTGCATTCAGGGCCAAATTTGCAAGGCGACTTGTTCAATATAATTTTAACTTTCCGCTTACATCCAATCGCTATGACAGCCGATTGTCGCCAACAATTACTGCAAATAGTTGTTCGCGATTCTGATCGTCGTTACCAATGCTTCCTATACCGCTTCCGTCCACAAGACCCACTTGTGTTATACCACTTCAATCGCGTGTGGTTCGGTTTAACTTCGAGTCCATACCATGCATTGCGCACGGTAAGACAGCTCATTGATGACGACGGCGCAAAGTATCCACTTGCGAGTCGTATCGCATTTACTTCGCTATATATGGACGACATCGCGTTCTCTATGCCCAGTGAATCCGAGGCCAGTGAGACCTCTCGGCAGCTGATAGACTTATTCAAGGGTGCCCAATGGGACCTGATAAAATGGCATAGCAACCGTCGATCTGTTTTAGATGACCTCCCTACTTCCCATAAAATTACAGGAGAAGTAGAGTTCGATAAATCAATGCCACATAAAATACTAGGCTTGTATTGGTCTACCGATAGTGACGCCTTTTATTTTAAGATATCTGTTCCCGCTGATGTGACGTGCACTAAGCGCGCCATCTTATCTACTGTCGCTCGCCTGTGGGACATAATGGGTTTCGTTGCTCCCACAGTCGCGTACGCCAAATTGTTAATAAAGCAGCTTTGGCAACTTAATTTAGATTGGGACGACATACCACCACCGCCAATTATTAAGATGTGGAGGCAATTCTGTGCTGAATTACCAGCTCTTAATGATTTACGTATCCCGCGACATGTTGGTGTATCCAAAAACTGTACTGCGTCACTCCTGGGGTTTTCCGACGCCAGCGAGCACGCATACGGTGCCGTAGTCTACATACATGTAAAGAGTGTCAATGGTAACACCGTCCAGTTGATTTGTGCAAAGACTAAAGTCGCACCGACGAAACCACTATCTATTGCACGCCTTGAGATTTGTGGAGCGGTTTTACTCTCAAAATTGCTTCGCAGAGTACTCGACAATTATTCTCTTGACCTTGCAATATCAGTCTATGCCTCTGTAGATTCAAAAGTAGCTCTGTACTGGATAAAGAGTTCGCCACACAAGTGGCAGACCTTTGTTGCAAACCGCGTTGTTCAGATTACCGACAATATTCGCGCTGATAACTTTTATCATGTCGCAGGTACTGAGAATCCCGCTGACATACTTTCACGTGGCGTTACGCCAAATAAATTAGTTTCAAACCCCCTGTGGCTCCATGGGCCTCAGTGGACTTCGTTAGATCCATCTCAATGGCCTCTTCGTACTTTAGACAATGAGGTTATTGCAAATATGCCTGAGAAGAAGATTTTGTCGCACACTGTGTGCACATCCGTCTGTAACTCTGCGATTTATGAGCTCGCATTCCGCATCTCTTTTTGGAGTAAACTTCTACGTATAATTGCGTACGTGTGTAAGTTTGCTAAATTATTGCCCCGCCGCAGCACTACTGTAGTGACTGCTGATGATCTCAGTTTCTCTGAGGTTATAATCCTCCGCGCCCTGCGAAAACAGCATTTTGCAGTGGAATATTTAAATATTGAAGGTAACAAACCTTGCTCGCCCGCTTTCAATCGTTTAAGGCCTTTTATTGAGAATGGTTTAATCCGCATTGGTGGTCGTCTTTCGAACTCCGCATTAGATTACACACAAAAATATCCAATTATACTCCCGCGCAGTGATCATGTAGTGAACATGATCATTGACTATTATCATATTAAAAATTTACACGCTGGGCCTGAATTGTTATTGTCATTGCTCCGTCAAAAATTTTGGATACTTTCCGCACGCCGCACTGTGAGAAGCAGAGTCTACAAATGTAATATATGTTTCCGGCTTAGACCCCGTCCAACTTACCCTTTGATGGTTGATCTTCCCCATAGTCGTGTAAGACAAGCTATTAAGGCATTTACACACACGGGCTGCGATTATGCCGGTCCTATCGCATACACTCCTGTACGTCGTCGTGGTGTACGCAGCGAGAAGGCGTACTTATGTGTTTTCACATGCCTCACGACTCGAGCTGTACATATAGAAATCGCTACAGATCTTAGTAGTTCTAGTTTCCTCGCTGCGCTTAAACGTTTCCTCTCTAGACGAGGGCCGATTCAGTTTTTATATTCGGATAATGGAACGAATTTTAAAGGTGCCGCTTCGTATCTTCGCGATCTCTATAAATTTCTAAACGTTGAATACCGCCCAAAGCTTGAGCAAGAGTGTGCTGAGAATCGTATAACATGGAAGTTCATCTGTCCCAACTCTCCTCATTTTGGAGGCGTCTGGGAGAGTATGATCAAAGTCGTAAAAACGCATCTGTTCCGAGTTATCGGACATCAGTTACTTTCATACGAAGAGCTTAATACTGTTCTTGCGCAAATTGAGTGCTTGCTAAACTCGCGGCCCTTGACAGTATTGAGTTCTGATCCTGCAGAGCCTTCAGCTCTTACTCCGAGTCATTTTTTGAATACCGCACCTTTATTGTCATTACCCGCACCCAAAGTCAAATCTGACTCTACCAGTCTGTTACACAGGCATTCTTTACTGGATAAATTAGTTCAGTCGTTTTGGGACCGGTGGAGGACGGAATACCTTCACGGATTACAAGTTCGTCAGAAGTGGAACACCCCGTCTACGGCTATCGTACCAGGCATGGTTGTAATTGTGATAAATGATAATGAACCGCCCCTTGCTTGGCCATTAGCGATTGTCGAGCCTGTTCATCCTTCGAAGGATGGCGTTGTTCGAGTAGTGACCGTGAGAACTACTAAGGGAACATATCTCCGTCCTGTTGCTCGTATTTGCCCTCTCCCAAGACAATAAATCACGATTATTTTGATTATAATTATTTATCTAAATTAGGAATTAAGTTTATATTTATATATATTAAAAAAGTATTAAACCGCAATATTATATTTATGTATACATTTTCTCGCTTACCAAGTAAGGTTAGTAGATGAGACATGCGCATTGAGCGCATCCTCTCACTTTATATACCGCTTATTTATTTGTTTTCCTTTTACTTTTTATATTACGGTTGTCTTTTAAAGGTGACCCTTTAAGGGCGGGAGGAAATGGTAACGCCAGTTAACAATCTACTTTATCAACATTACATTACATATCGCATTGAGTTCGTCCTAAGTTATATCTACTTTATCAACATGACTAGTGCATATTTTTTGTTTCTTTCCTTCCTACCCTTTCCTACCGCACGCGCTGCCGCCGAGGTGAAAAAGAGGATCTCGGCGCGCGTCAATATACTAAGTGATATTACGCCATCCGCAACGCACGGCCACCCGTCGCGTCTTATGTACATTAACCGCAAACCGCGCAGGACGAACATTGAGTTCTCCTGTTTATGTTTAATATTCACCGCATCAGACATTGTGTCTTTGTAACTCATAAAAGTGTGAGACGCCCCCGTAAGGGCAAAGGTGGAGAGTGTGGGACTTCACGAGACTGTTCCGAGAGTGCGTGTGCGCCGAACCACGTGGCGAGCTAGCTGTATAGCAGACACTCCAGGAGGAAGGCGCGGCAGCCCTCATCAGGTCAGTGCGTGCTATCCCACCTATTTATTTTCCCCTTTGCCGTATGCACCAAAATTACAGTCCACTAAATCTTTATCGAAGATACCTTAATTTGCTGGCGTCTCCGTAATATAAAAAATAAGTATCGTTGTAATTTATTTTTAAAATAAATGATTTTACTCCATTCTTCTCTATAAGCTATGAAAAATAATTTTATCGGGTTAGCCGTTTCCGAAAAATCGGTCAACTTGCATAAAAAATAGAAACGTTAAAAATGGAATCTTCTTTTTCTGAAGTTGGTTAATAAAATATACAATTCTCGGGTAAAAATACAAATCACCTTGATATTCTATAAAAAAGTTTTTTATTAATAAAATCAAAGCCTTGACCCTAATATCAAGCACGCAAGATTTTTTGTGAAGTAGAATATAATAGACGACTCTTGACGATTATTATTTTATTAACTGTAAAATGATTATAAAAAAGTTTCGAAAAAATTCTGGCTTATAATTCACAATTACCTTTTAAAGTTTGTATGCAATATCAATTTTTGACTTTTTATAATTCAACGCCATTTTACAACAAAACTATGAGAGTTAAAAGATAACTTATCCTTTCTACGGAATTAATGCATCTTCAATTTCTATTTTATCCATTTTTCCTTAACACTCATAGTTTTCCAGATAATAGCTAAAAATTGAGTTTCAAATGATTTTTCGATAGTTAACCACTTGCCCAAAGACCATTATTATAGATCTGCACGAATGATGAAAGATCTGAGAACTAAAAATCCTTCATTACGAGTAAAAAGGGTATCCGGTTCTCATACTCAACATTCGAACAGAAACATAAAGCTGCTAGTTTACGCTGGTGTTTATGAGAGCACTGTCCTTCCCCGGTTGAGCCAACCTATTCGTGATGCAACCATAATATTTCTGTAACGTGGGTATACTATATTAAAATACTCATCTTTCTCATCTATGAAAGACGTAAACATATTTATTAGAAATAAATTTATATGTTCCATTCATTTAGCAAATTGTATGAGTCGACAGTTTGCTAAATAAATTTTTTCTTTTAAGAAATCGTTGAAGTGGCCAGTGACCTTGTCTTGCCAAAGGTATTGAGAGGTCAAAATATGACTTTCAGGTGTTCAATTATAATTTTATTGACTTATGTCAGTGCCAAAAGTTTTTTTGGCACTGACATAAGTCATTAAAATTATGATTGAAGTTATATATTAAAATTTTAATTGATTTAATGATGAAAAGACTATCTGTATTTAAAATAATCGTGAAATAAAATACAAAATAAGTAATCTAAAAATTAAAGTTGCATGAATTAAATAGTTCAAATGTTTTACTTTGACGTTTAGTCAGTTTATAATTTATTTGATGGATAACGTTTATTTGACCTTAAGCTAGTTGCCCGCGAAGTAGTTTATACTACTTCAACGAGAAGAAGGGTTTTTAAGCTTATTGGTTTACAACCCTCACATCTAAAGGTGGAAACGTATCTAAATAATTGTTCGCGACGGCCTAACAACGTTAAGAAACGAAGTTATAAAGAATATTGTTTTTGTATTAATAATGAAATTACCAACAAAACTGGATGAAAACGTGTATTAATATAGTTGTGTAGCATATTTATAACTCTTAGTATATTTGTATAGAATGTCGTTTTGATAACAAGTAATATAAACAACTTTTATTATATACCAAAAAATCGACCAATCACAGCGCGTCTTATCGTGGAAAAGTTTTTAATTAAGTGCGTAATAGTTCATACTAAAATAAGGAAAATAATTTTATGTTCTAAAAGAGTTATAAATATGACATTCAATTAGCATATGGCTTATAGATTAAAGAAGTGTAGGGATATTTTTGTATAATTAAACGCATTTCGTAGTTATAGAAAAATCAAAGAATTAATGTACCCAAATATTATGAAAATTTTGGACATTTCGTTTAATAACTTTTTACAATGTTAATGTCTTGAGTAACCTTTATGATATACTTATAAAGTACTAGACTACCGATTTAATGATGTATAGCATGTTAGTGTAGCAATTAGTTTTGTATAGAAAATATTGCAATTTATACCATTTGTATAGTGAAAAGTTTAAGCAATAAAGAGGCAAACGGAAAATGGCAAGCGGCTCACTGCGAAGTATTGCCAAAGTCTACCTTAGGGGCTCGGGACCCAGTACCGTAGTAGTGTGAAGAACTACCAGTGACAGTGAAGTGAAGTGAGTGGTATCCGGTGGTAGCTGAAGTGACTAGTAGCAGTATATAGTGAATAGTGAAAGTGTTAGCTAGCCGAAAAAGGTCGTAACTGACATTCGCAGTCACACATAGTGAAAGTGTTAGCTAGCCTAAAAAGGTCGTAACTGATATTCGCAGTTACATATTATAGTGAAAGTGGTAACTGATATCCGCAGTTACACAAGTGATAAAATCAACTAGTTTAGTTGATAATAGCTGCTAGTCAGTAGTGTTAGAAAACCAGCTACTACCAATAGATCTTTGATACCACCGTACAACTTAAAGAAATCTTTCGAAATATACAGTGACCAATCAATAGTGAACAACCGTAGTTTAACAACCGTGATCAAAAGTTATAAAATTTCGCGACTAATCAATCAGTCGAACCGCTGGCCACTACCTTGCTATTTGTATTTGTTAATCGTGCATTTTGATTTGAACTACAGTCCACAATATTTCAGCGGCACCCACAAAGACGGCAGTGAAAGTACCCACCGGAACCTATAGGTGTAGGACGTGAGCGACTCGCGAAGTATCTTCGACAACATTTACTCCGGAGAGTTTCGCCCGTCCGGCACAATAATAATTCTTAACCTATCTATATAAATAACAAAAAATGTTTTACCTATGTCCATTTGAGACTTTATAACCATCCAACCGATGTGCTCCAAATATGTATCATTAGACAGACAATAATGCGAAAATAGTTTTAGACCACTTAAACAATGCATAAAAGTTAATAAATAAACAAAATTTAATTAATTTAACGTGTGCGGTGTCTAAATCACGTTATCGAAAATGTACTACGTAAATATTCCATAACGTTATTTAGACACCGCATGTTCTTCGGTCTGTTAATGCCATTGTGGCGCGATGACAGCATCGTCAACAGTAAAAAGGGTCTTCGGTTCATAAGATACCTGTGTCAGATATGCATAAGGCCGACCTCTTTACATCTGGAGGCGTGACTGCTTATAACGGTGCGGATGGGCGGCAATCATTCAGCGCAGGAGGCACTAAAGTAACTCCTATTCCAATGCACAACTCACCGAGTAAAAGCAAGCATAAGTTCTCTAACAATAATAACGCAATAAAAGATACATCTTGTGATGTTAATTTTCAGACTTCGCTAACTATGGCCGAAATATTGAAAAAAGGTGAAGCTTGGAAAAATGAAGAACCGCCAGAGGCCTGGATAAAAGTTCAAAAGCGCAGATTGCGTAACCGTTTTATAGCTAAGACAGGAAAAGCAGAAATAAAACCTGAGGAGAAATTTAAATCAGCGGACTTGAAAATTCCGCTATTTATATCTAACGTACATAGAGAGACGCTAGAAAAAGATATCGTCGATTATATTAGGAATAAAACTAACGAGTTAGTGACACTAGAAAAAGTGACTATGAAAAAAGATAAAGGATAAAATGCGTTCAAATTATACGTGTCCAAACAAAAACTTTCTGTCTTTTTAAATGACAGTCTTTGGCCGGACGGCATCTCATTCAGAAGATTTGTGCATTTTAAGTACAGACATCAGGAGACCTCAGATAATGTGTAAAAAAAAATCGTTCATGTATAGTACGGCAAAATTTACTACTTTCAACTGTAAATCTGTTAAACGCTCTTTGGAATCCGTAAGACACCTGTGTGAAAAATCTGACGTGCTAGCGCTACAGGAGACATGGCTTCTACCTGATGACATAACGTTTCTGGGCGAGATACATCAAGACTTCAGCTATACCGGTAAGTCAGCGGTTGATACGTCGTCCGGTATACTTACAGGCAGACCCTATGGTGGTGTGGCCCTCTTGTGGAGGAAAAATGCGTTTGATTGTGTCAGTGTGGTCGAATGTAGTAGTGTGCGTCTCACAGCAATTAAAGTGTTCCACAGTAAACGAACTTACATAATATTCTCGGTTTATATGCCAACGAATTCAGTAGACAATTTAATAGAATTTACATCGTGCATGAGCGAGATAAGTTATTATTATATTATAAGATTATTGAAAATGAAAATGTCGACTCTGTATTTGCGCTAGGTGACTTTAATTCGCATCCCGGTACATTATTTTGTAACGAAATGATAAATTTTTGCGCGGATCAGCAGTTGATTTGTGTTGATTTGGAGGTCCTCCCAGCGGGCAGCTATACTTACACTAGTGATGCGCACGGTTGTCGGCGCTGGTTGGATCATTGCGTTGTAACTGAGGCCGCAAGGCGCTCAGTCATAGATGTCTCTGTACTGTATGATACCTACTGGTCGGATCATGTTCCATTGCTGATCGAGTGCAATATTAACTTATTGAGATCAAAAAATGTGGTAAGCTATTTCTGTAATAATAAAATAATTTGGGGTGTTAGAAATAATAACCAAATAGAAACTTATAAAAAATTGTGTCACTCTAAATTAAAAGAGGTAAATTTTCCACAGGAGTTTATGAATTGTTGTAATAATATATGTATTAATGATAATCACATATTAATTTTAGATAATATGTACAGTAATATTGTTACTATTCTTAGAGAATCAGCTCAGGTCAGTTGTAATAACAAAAGGAATAAGAAATATGTTGTGGGGTGGAATAAATACGTTAGAGACGCCCACGGGGAGGCTCGACTTGCCTTTCAAACGTGGGTCTTATACGGTAAGCCATCTTCGGGTTATTATTATAATAATATGTGTGAAACAAGACGGAATTTCAAGTCAAAGTTAAAATGGTGTCAAAATCACGAAGAGCAATTAAGAATGGATAAAATCGCATCAAGTCATTCGCAAAAGAAATCTAAAGAATTCTGGAAACTTACGAATAAACTGAATCCCAAGTCGAGCCTTCCCGCTAATATTCAGGGTCACAACCAGCCTGGAGACATAGCCAATCTATTTAAAGAGCATTTTAAAGTGGAGTCACCGCGGGGTCCGTCATCGAGATTAATCGATGGTGGACGTTTTGCAGGTGGATCGTGTGTAAGGATCTCTGCCAAAGAAGTTTTTGAAGTAATAAATTCTATGACTAGAGGTAAGTCAC
Organism: Parnassius smintheus behrii; assembly: GCA_036936625.1. Lineage (NCBI taxonomy): Eukaryota > Metazoa > Arthropoda > Insecta > Lepidoptera > Papilionidae > Parnassius > Parnassius smintheus. The sequence continues at coordinate 4,619,855 of JAUPFT010000010.1, forward strand.
CAGGGCATGACGGGCTTAGCATTGAACATCTGGTACATGCTGGTGCCCATCTGCCAAGAGTGTTGGCTATGTTTCTAAGTTTATGTATAGCGCATCAGTATCTTCCGACTGATCTCATGAAGACAATTGTGGTGCCTATCATAAAGAACAGAACAGGAGATATATCGGATTTAAATAATTACAGGCCAATCTCACTAGCCACCATAGTGGCTAAGGTGCTGGACGGTCTGCTTGACAGGAAATTGAGAAAGCACATTCATCTGCATGATGCTCAATTTGGGTTCAGACTTGGACTATCCACAGAGAGTGCAATTTTATGTCTTAAGCAGACTGTTCGGTACTACACAGATAGGAAAACGCCGGTGTATGCCTGTTTTTTGGATCTATCAAAAGCTTTTGATCTAGTCTCTTATGACATTTTATGGCGAAAGTTACAGGAGGAGACTGACTTGCCCCAGGAAATTGTCTCCGTATTTAAATATTGGTATAGTAACCAAATAAATTATGTGCGATGGGGTAGCAGCTTTTCTGAGGGGTATGGGCTGGAATGCGGGGTGAGACAAGGAGGGTTGAGTTCACCTACGCTTTTCAACTTATACATAAACCAGTTGATTGTGGAGCTCAGCAGCACTAAGGTCGGTTGTTCTATAGACGGAGTTTGCATAAATAACATAAGCTATGCAGATGACATGGTGCTGCTGAGCCCCACGATAGGTGCACTCAGAAAGCTGCTAGGGATCTGTGAATCCTACGCAAAGACCCATGGGCTCAAGTATAATGTAACGAAGAGCGAGCTCATGGTTTTTAATTCAGGCACTAAAAGGCAGCTCACCATGCCTACTGTTAAGCTCTGTGATAGTCCTTTGAACAGAGTCGTCAAATTTAAGTACTTAGGCCACTGGGTAACAGAGGACTTAGAGGATGACTTGGATACAGAAAGGGAACGCAGGGCGTTGGCTGTTCGCTGTAATATGCTGGCCCGCAGGTTTGCACGATGTACTAAAGAAGTTAAAGTTACGCTTTTTAAAGCTTATTGTCAGTGCTTTTACACATGCAACTTGTGGGTCAGATACACGCAGCGGACATACAATGTCCTGCGTGTACAATACAATAATGCGTTCAGGGTGCTGTTAGGATTGCCACGTTATTGTAGTGCCTCTGCCATGTTCGTCGAGGCACACACGGATGGCTTTCATGCCATAATACGTAAAAGGTCCGCTTCATTAATGAATCGACTACGTACCTCTACTAACAGCATCCTGAATACACTTGCTGATAGGTGGGATTCTGCCATTATGAAACACTGGTTGAGCCTACATATAAAATTGAATAAATAAGATATTTGTAACGTAGGAGCGATATTTAATTTGTTAAGTTTAAAAAAAAGTTAAATACTAACATTAGTTTTAAGTAGTTATTATTCTACTAACATCTTTATGGACAAAGTCTGAAAATAAAGTATTATTATTATTATTATTATGTGGGCTATCAATATAGTTTTCTCATCTGGTTGGGTTCTATAAATATATAATTATAAATGGAAATGAAAAGATAAATATACATAAATATCAATAACATAAACAAAATATAAAAATACATATATAAATAAAAGCCCAACCAGATGGAGGCCCTCGGCAGGGGAGACCAAACGGCCGAGGGTTAGGGGGAAAGGGAAAGAAACCGGCGGACGATGCGGGCGGTATCGAGGAGCACCGCCTTCTGCATCTGAGCCTGGAGCGGTCCGCCACGTAGACCCAGCCGCCTCAGATGACCCGAGAGGCTGACTGGGATTAGCCCGTTTGCAGAGACGACTACAGGAATAATTTCGGTCGGCAGACCACCCCACATGTCGGTCACCTCGTGAGCCAGGTCCAGATATTTTGTTTGCTTATCTGTTTCGGCTTTCACGAGGTTTTCGTCACACGGAATGGTAATGTCGACCAAAAATATCCTTGACTGTGCCCGGTCCATCAGCACAATATCAGGCTTATTCGCAAGAATAGTCCTGTCTGTGATGATGGCCCGGTCCCAATAGAGCCTGGCGCGATCATTTTCGAGCACGGCTTCGGGCAAGTACTTGTAATACGGCAATTTCCGATCCACGAGACCGTATTTCAGAGCGAGCTCCTGGTGTAGAATTCTGGCTACTAGGTTGTGCCTGTGCAAGTACTCAGAGTTAGAAAGCGCCGAACAACCGGAGATGACATGCCTAAGTGACTCACCGGGATGGCGACAAGCTCGACAGATGTCGATGGTGCCATCCTTTAGGATGTATCTCCGATAGTTGTTGGTCTTAATAACCTGATCCTGTATTGCACAGACAAAACCCTCGGTTTCCCCAAAGAGGTCACCAAAGCGTAGCCAGTGGAGGGAGGTTACTGTGTCTACGAAAGGCCCATGTAGAGACTTGTAGAACCTCCCGTGGAGCTCCTTCTCCTTCCATACGGTCTCCCGGTCGGAAATTGTCTGCACTGCCGGGTCTTGCCATTGCTCGTTGGCTAAAGATAGAGGGGTAAGTCCTTTATCACAAGAAATGACGTCCTTATAGAATGGATCATCCGATCTCGCCAGGAAGTAATTACGGAGGCTGCACACTTCGCGATTATGCATGGTGAGCGCGCTCAAGAAACCACGCCCACCATGCTTTCGCGGCAAGTACAGCCTCATTACCGACGACCTCGGATGATGCATCCTGTGGGACGTCATGGTAGTGCGGACTTTTCTATCCAGGGCGTTAAGTTCAGTCTGAGTCCACCTGAGTATGCCAAAGGTATACATGAGGACAGGCATGACCCAGCCGTTATATGCTTGTGTCTTATTCACACCGGACAAAAGGCTGTTAAGCACTTTGGTCAAGCGTGCATAAAATACGTCGCAAACTGACTGTTTCATACCAGCCTCATCGATACCGATGTTCTGTGACATACCCAGGTATCGGTATGTTTCATCCTCGGAAAGGGTCCTTAAGTTGACGGGCATAGATAAGTCTATGCCCTCAGAGTTAGCAACCCTACCCCTCTCAACATGGAGTACCGCACACTTATCCGTCCCCAGCTCCATTCCAATGGAATTGCTAAATTCACAAGTGATGTTTAGCAATTCCATAAGATGGGAGCGACTGGAGGCGAATAACTTGAGGTCATCCATATAGAAAAGGTGGGTCACTTTTGTCCCTCCTTTCCGTAGCTGAAATCCCCTCCCAGAGCCCTCCAGTAAGGTACTGAGAGGGTTCAGAGAGAGGCAGAACCATATTGGACTCAGACAATCGCCCTGGAAGATACCCCTTCCTATCCTTATGTGGTTCTCCGCAGCCGTCATCCGCTCGCCCAGATGACAAAGGATCGTACTCCACTGCCCCATACACTGCTCGAGGAAGTCTCTAACTGTACAGTCTATCTTGTACAGTTCGAGGACTCTCTTTAGCCATGTATGGGGCACCGAGTCGAATGCCTTTCTGTAGTCTATCCAGGCGGCGGAGAAGTTCCGACGGTTGCGTTTCACCACTTTGCCAATGACCGCGTCAATGAGGAGTGGTTCTTTGGTTCCACGACCACCGCCCCGACATCCATTTTGAGCGCGCGACATCACCTGATTTGAGTCCAGGTGACGAGTGATTCTCGCGCTCAAAATGGATGTTAGTGTCTTGTATATGGTCGGCAGACACGTGATGGGGCGGTATTTGCTCGGGTCTGTGGTAACCTGGTCTTTAGGAACCAAGTGAGTGATCCCAGTAGTGAAGAGGCTCGGGAGCGACTTCTGGTTGAGAGCCTCTTGGAACTGTCGGGCGAGCACAGTGTGACACACCACAAACCCCTTCAGCCAGTAGTGATGCAGCCCGTCGAGTCCCGGACTTTTCCAGTTCGGGGCCCTACGGACCGCCTCAGCTACGTCATCCGGCGTTATGGTGACGGGGTCCATGGGCGTAATATCTCGACTCGCCACAACTTCCGTCCAAGGGCCCTCGTTGTGGTTTACGGGCTCTGACCACAGGCCGCGCCAGAATGCGACCGTGTCGGCCTGATTCGGTACTGGGCCCGTTCCACTTACCATTGGTCGCTCCAATGATTTATAGAGCCTCTTCTGATCACTCTGGAAGAGACGATTCTGGTTGAACCGTGTCGCACTCTCGGTATATCGCCGAATTCGCTTTCCCCAAGCAGCGATTCTCTGCTTCAGGTCGTCTATGCGCTCCGTCAGTTTTTGCATTATATCCGGCTGGGACAAACTAATATTTGTCCCAGCAAACGCCATCCTGACGGTGCGCACAATCCTTGGCCTGGTATTGCCTGACCTGAAGCATATCAGTCTGCCGATGAGAGCCCTAGCCTTTGCGATACGTTCTTCAATTCTTGTTCTCCAGGCTGGGATAGCACTACTTTGTCCAGTAGTGCGTCCAGCCGTGGAAAGTTTGGCACCTGTAATACGGCAGACTGCCAGTGCGGCGCCAAAGAGAATTGAGTCCGTCTCGCAAAGGTCCCGGCTGGCTTCCAAATAGGTCACCAGCATTGGGTTCAGAGCCCTCACGACAGCCCGATTCCGCTTGCTTAGGGCTATGCGGGGAAGTCGCGGTCGATTTTCGAGAGGCGTACTGCGCGTTTCCATAATCGCCTCTTCCAATTTACTCCTCATTTGCTCCATTTCTAGTTCCTGGGTGAATGTTCCATCATCATTTGAATCAGCAACCACTGGGGTATTCACGGCGGCATCCACGTGTGCGGGTTGTTCTGCAACTTGTGGCACCGCACCCTCAGTCGCAGCGTTTTCATTTGATGAGGGAACAGCCTCACGTCGTAGCCGTTCGAGTTCGGCGCCATCAAATATATTTGAGCGTAAGATATACCGAACTCGGTCTGCCAGGTTTTGCTCGGTGACAGTAATAGATGGCTCCAGCTCAGTAAAAAGACGATGCATCCTAGCCCGATACGCGAAACCTCCAATTTCTCCCCCTTTCGCCCTAAAATACGCCCGCAATGCGTTTGTATTCATATTGATGGTCCATCGCATGCGGCGTACTCCACCAGTGGCGGGTGCCGATTGCTGGGTCCGCGAAGACCCTGCCGACACCAAGCAAGCTGGTGGGGATGATGGATGCGAAGGGCTGCTGGGTGGTCGTGCAGCACCTCGCGCTCGGCTGGCGGTTCGCATGCTGTCGCGTCCAGCGCCAGCTCCAGACGCGCCCTGGCGATCTCCAGGTAGCGGCCCTTTGCGCAATCTTCTATGTTCCATCATCCATACAGGGCGTCATTTAACGGGAGACGCCCAGACCCGGCGCCGTTTCATGGTGAGGCCATATGCACAAGCGGGCCCTTGCACCATCAATTTTTGCCGAGGCACGGCGCTTACACCTCTTGGCAAGGTGCTGACTGACTGCGCGGACATAGCGGTTTTGTCACATAACCGTCACGTCAGCGGGCGATGGGGTCGTCACTTCCCTACGCCTTTTTATTATTATTATTATTATTATTATTATTGTAAGGGCATCGTAGAAAACGCAGCAACATTTTACTGCTATATCATGCTGGTTTATTTAATTATAGAATTAAGATGACCAACAAGCACACTGCTCAAACTGCTCATAGACATTTACATCTATTCTCGAGTAAGAATCTATTGCCGATGCGTTATCACCCCGGGGATTGAGATTTAATACCTCGTTTGCAGTTAAAAGGTTCTTAAATTCTCTGCACTCACCATGCGAAACATATTAACAACGCATACAGCTGATATTTTGTGAGTGCGTGGTCCTGCCCTGGTTGAGTCAACACATTCGTGCTACTGACATTCAGAACATGGCTGCAGCATGACTCTTCCACGTGAAAATGATCGAACGTGCTATACGTACGTTTGGTTCGACTTTATATATTTATAACATCTTATGACGATAAACGTCAATATACTTCGGAATCAAAAACATATTTAAAAACATATAACATAAATAATATTTAAAAGAAATATTAAAGTTACTTAAGAACTACTGACCATAGCCATTTTTATTAATAAATGATTAACTTTTTAATATTAAAGGTATACTTGAACATTGACCGCATTGTATCGGTGTGTGAGTGTGGTTTGCAAGATGATATTCTGACCAGGATTAAGAAAGGAATGCTTCGGTGGTTTGGTCATGTGGAAAGAATGAATGAGGAAAGAGTGACAAAGAAAATTTATGTTGCAGAAGTCAATGGCAGGGTCGGAAAGGGACGCTCTAGGCAAAAATCTATCGACCAAATTAGCGATTTATTAAAAACGGGCCAAATGAGGAGTATCCTTAACCGACGAGCATGTATGCGTAGGTATAAGGATGTGAAGGAGGCGAGAGAGGTGTGTCAGGATCGTGCCAAATGGAAGTATGTAGTTTTTGCCTACCCCTCTAGGTGCAGGCGTGATTGTTTATGTAGTATCGGTGTAAGAATATCTTCTACCACATATCGTTGCGTAAATGTCTTAAATGGTGAAAGAGGAAATTAATTCAGGCGATGGACCTGTGGACCTATGGATGGCGATGGATTGTTTTCCCAATAATAACTAGAAGATAGAAAACTGCGTTTGTCACCTTGCCTGCCAAACGTAGCAAACATAATCATGTATCTTTCTTATAGGCGAAACTATGAGGAGGCCTATCGGCAGTGGGCTTGAAGCAATGGACTTCGATAGGCTGATGAAAAAAAAATTAACATTAACTGAAACATTACGAAATATGAAAATGTTATCATGTTAAAATCATAGAAGTACACTCTATAAAGAAGATACTCCACGACATTTTTCAATGCTATTTCGTTCACACACAAAAGGAAAGCAAATAAAGTGAGTTCTATGCATAGAAACGAGCTTTATACAACTTGCTCGCGCACCTATTTCAAAATAAGTCAAGTGTGAATTTGAACTTGAACAGACGACAAAAGCAAAAAAAATCTGTGTTAAATATTCAGGAATTCTAAATTGTTACTGCTTTAGAAAATTAGTTTAATTCTTGTGTTTTTTAATACTAGCTTTTCCGCAGATCCACTCGCATTAAAACAAAAACAGACTACTTTTTCTTGGACCATGGATCGAAAAGGCTCTTATTTGGGATAGTCCAAATGATTTTTTTTTCAAAAATACTGCCAATGTCCTATTCTGGTTTGATATCTAAAATATTGCCAAGTTTCATCAAAATCGGTTCAGTAGTTATTACGTAATTACGTTACCAAGGTAAGTCACTATTCTTCTTCATCCTTAAACCTCAGGAGTGTCGACGCATTTACATTTTGATTCTAGATCAAGGATGAATGTGGATGTTTATGGGCCACAGCATCCACTTACCATCAGATGAACTGTGTACTAGTTTGTCACCCTTATTATATTTAAAAAAACCTTCATCATTCGCATCGAGAAACACGATTGCGCTACGTTCAAGCGTTATCATCGCCGTTATGTATACATCCGGATATTTCATTATCTGTAGATCACCTTTAATGGATTAAAAATTTACTTCTTAAATATAACGTAAATAGGACAAACTAATCAGGATAAATGTGTTCTTGTTGAATGCGATTACAAGCCTACGGTATCTGTAGCAATCGATTGAAATGCCATGCTATTTTAGTGGGTATTTTGTTGGCTAAGATTAATCAAGCAAAATTTCAAAAAAAGGTGTATAATAATAGCGGATAAGCTCACCTTTTAATCATTACTTAAGTATTGGTTTTGTTTTATTAATCACACACAAACTGGTCATAGGACCAAATCATTTTGTCGATTGAAATTATGGTGTGTTTTGATTTAAATAGTCTCACCCATCATCCTTGGAAAAAGGAATAGTTTCGGCAAAGTTTGGATTTATAGAATATGTTTATAAACCCAGAAGTGTAATAACAATCATTGAAATGACAAAGTAAGATGTTTCATATCTAATTACCTAACTGCCGAACGTGCCATTCATAAGCCTAGCCGTCGCCTAACATACCATTTTAGGTTTCACCAAGCTTTCCATCAGGTAACTCTGGTGAACCCAATTAAATATTACTGCTAACGTAAAAAATGTACCAAAATAAAAATATTTGATAGAATTTTAAACTTTAATTATTTTATTTTACACACTGTGTCTTAGCACTTCAGAGTGTATAATTATTTTATTATTCTTAGTTCTTTGAAATTGGTTTACAAAGTCTCCTAAAAATTATGTTAACGTTAGTTAAAGTGATATCTGCCATTGCGACTAATTATTAGACAGATTAATATGAAAAAAATACCGAAATGTAGTTAAAACGACAAAGTTAATTTATAAAACGTTCCATTTTTGAATTTATTAGACTACTGCGTGTGAAATATGCGGAAATTATAATTTTTTGTATTTTTGTACTCATAAAGTTTGACGTGACTTTGAGAATGAGACAGCATGGCAATAGAAAGAGACAGGTATAGAGATAATTAACCATCAATGACTGTCAGTAAGGTTGCTCATTCTTTTCTACTGACTTTTTTCTCAATTATTCATTATACAGACCTCAGATATCTTGATCTCATCTACGTAGCGAAAAATGTTCTATGTATGATTATTTTGTAATAACCGTGAAGAAAACGTATTTACACTCTAGCCACCATCAAAGGTCGCCAGGTAGCCAGTTCTCTACACTCACCATAGACAACACAACAACATTAAGCTGCTAATTCACGTTGGTATTCCGTGTAAGCGTGATCCTTTCCCGGTCGAACAAACCCATTCGCGCTGTAGCTATAATATATCTGCAGCATGGCTCTACCACCACCAAAAATAATAGTCATCCATCCATCCATCAATTATGTATAGCCTGCACTGCTGAACACAGACCTGCGTTATAGATTGTAGTAGTTAAAAAATAATGCGTAAAATATTTTCTGCTTTAGACTTCTACGTTTCAGCTGTTATTAAGATGGTGTCAAAATTACGTAGATGTTTTAAAAAAAACCATTTTGATTATTAGTATTAACTACCTAGCAGCTTAAAGAATAATTCAACTCTTCTTAAGTTTACACGTTTACGGTATTACCCACTTAATAATTATAAATACCTTTTTATTGTTACAGCCTACCAGAGTCAATTGCTGAATGTAGACCTACCCCATAAATTGCTTCGGAGGTTCCTACTTTTGCATTTAAGTAATAGTAATAATATTAATAATCGTTTATTTTTCCAATCACAATGGTACATAAAACAAGAACATGCTTAGATTATTGCCTTATTTCTATGATATAATTATTGCAACATTGACCAATGTGAGAGAGCGGAACCTGTACTATAAGATACCCTGTGTTACAGTGCTTGACCCCCACACTGAGTGTAATCGATTAAGGAATCATTTATGTACAATGCCTTATCTTTTGAATCGTGTCAAACTTTACTCGTTAATTAAAACAAGACAAAATGCTATTAAAGCAGTCATCAATCAAGCTTAATTTTAGTAAGTTATTCAAAACAACGACATCTTTGTTTTCATCGTTTTGTAAAGTCTGTCTTAAATGGAATTAATTACTTTTAAAACTTTTCAATTGTACTATTTATCGTTTATGTACAAAAGGTTTTTATACAAGAAAGTAAAAAACAAGACTGAATCTATTCACTCATGTCTTCCGTTTGTTTAAAGGAATATGTACCCTGGCGAAATTCACTTAGCTATTTGGATACTGAAAATATTTTAAAATCAGTCGTACATCAATGATTAAATTTAAATCAAGATAGTTAAATAGAGCTTATGATTGAAATAAAAACATAATATTTAGTATGCACACACCGTTCTCCACTTCTACACTATACACCAAATTTTAACAAATTTTAAATATTTTCTTAGATTTGTCTTATCTTGGTGTGGATGAACGGTACTACGTAATACAGGTATACTTTTCACTTACTATTTACTATTTAGTATTTTACCAAAATTATTGTAAATTTATTGTTCTGCTAAATAATGTATTTAATTTTGATTAATGTTTGAAAGGAAATTCTCGTCGCACAAATATATCTGTAAGCCCTGTTACATACTTTCTAAATATGCACGTCTTATCTTTTAAAAGATTTAAAAAATTTATTCAGTAAAAGTTGTTTACTTAGGGTAGATACTACTAAAGTGTATATAATTGATAATGTATGTAATAAATATAACCCTTGGGAATGAGGTGGTCCCAACCTTGCAGTTTCTAAATGTTTATATATTAATTGTGTCAGTTATTAAATTGTAAATTATGCTTTAATAAAGTCTCGCTGGGTTTCTTGATGATCTGTTTGTTACGGCTAATCTGTGAAAGGGCTAGACCAATTATGACGGTACTTTCACTGGTAGATAACTAATGTCATAAGGAGTAACTTCGGCCACTTTTATTTTAGAAATAGAATTAGAGTTCCGAGCAAAAAGTTAAATCCCAAAATTACACGCGGGCGAAGTCGAGGGGAACAACTAGTATTGAATAAAAATGATTCTTTGATGATCTTATACTTACAGTTCCTTCTCTACACACAATATAAGCACAATTATATCGTATTCAACATTATTACCAAGGCGAGTATTCCAAACGCCTGGCGATATTTAATACTGTCTACATGGATATGTAAGCACGTTATATTTGCATATTTATATTGACGACACGATGGTTCATAGCTGTGCTAGGATTCGAATCGTAGCGCTGTAGTTAAGTTATTTACTGTTACAGCTGGCAGCCTATCTACTGCTGAACATAGGTCTCCTTCATAGAAGCTGTCATAGTTGCCACACTGTCATAGTTGCCAAGAGTGATGGCAATCGCAGTTTTAATATTTATAGTCGTTATTGGAAACACGACAAATCAGGAGATGGGCAGCAGCTCATCTCCTGATTTGTTTCCCGCTGTCGCCTCTTACAACACCCACGGCGTGATATAATGGGGTAGTGGAAATTCTTACACCGCCACTGCAAGGCAACGTGCGTGAACGCATAGGATGGAATGTTTAGATTTGAGATAGTTGAATCAGGAGATGGGCAGCAGCTCATCTCCTGATTTGTTTACCGCTGTCGCCTCTTACAACACCCATGGCGTGATATAATGGGGTAGTGGAAATTCTTACACCGCCACTGCAAGGCAACGTGCGTGAACGCATAGGATGGAATGTTTAGATTTGAGATAGCTGAAGACCATTTACTTATCTATTTTGCGCTTTTTTAAACGTTTAATTTTTTCGGCCAAAATATAATCTAAATCCCTTCTGGTTTTGCTCTCTGTCTGTTCGTAAAGTTTCATCACAATCAGTTCAGCCATTCGGAAGATGAGATTATAATAAACTGTCCGGGACAGACAAAAGATTTAAAAGGGGTTACTCGAATAACCCCCTGAGCTTAGAAGAAGCCAGATATTTCGATGTTACAGACAGACACTTCAGTTTTATTCGTCTGTATAGATAGTGATTAATTGCGTAAGCAAGAAAGTAAGTTGACCATCCGCTCTCACACTGTTATTATTTTTAACAATAACCTCTTAATGTATTTCCGTTAGAAATACATATTAAATATATTATATACATTAATAAATTATGTATGCTAGTAAGATGTTCTTCAGGCACAGGACAACCAAGTCAAAAGATGCAAACAACCCTCAATATATCCAATAATATCGGGTTAAGAGGGTCGAATGGATAAGCTAAAGAAAATATGCGTGTGTAGATAATATCGTACTTGATATTTTTTGGTTGTAAATTTATAGTTATATCGGAAAGGTCAGTACTAACTTATCTATATATCTCTTTAGAAGTGTTCTTTAAAATGTAATCTCATAATATTGTGTAGTTATGGTTATTGATTTTTATGTATTTTCAATGCGTCTAGCATCAATTCTCTAATTAAAATTACTAACATATTCATATCAATAGTTTAATAAGTTTTAAAATTGGTTTTGTTAACTCAAACATGGGTACACAGTCCACCTGATGGTAAATGAATACTGTGGCCTATATAACTATCTTCTTCAACGAATACGTATTACGTATGTATTATAACTATAATCTAAATGCATACGTATACGTTCTCACCCCTGGGAACTAAGAATGATTGCCTCATTAGTTAAGAGGTTCTCTACAGTTACCATTCAAAACAAAGCAGCACTTTCAGCAGTTGCTATTATACGCTGGCATTCAGTGAGAGCGTGGTCCTTCCCCGGTCGAGCCGACCCATTTGTGCTACAATATAGCCGCAGCATGGATCTACCACGTAAAGATTTAAAAAATAAATGTCAGCATAGAAGTAATTCTAGAAAAAATGTAGTTGCAACAAAGCTACAGACGTAGTTGATAATATTTTGGCATTTCTCGATAAAGGTGAAGGACAGTTATAGCACTAATGATTTCTTAAATTTACGCGAACACTACACATTGAATAAAACTATTATTTACGGATTTTATCGCGTTTAATTACTTTAATTTATTTTTATTATTATCCGGACGTTTCGGGCGCTTTACAGCACCCATGTTCACGGGGGGGACTGAGATGTTTGACGTCCCAATGTCATTGTTAGCCCGGCTACCTTCAGTTTTTGAATATTAATTTTTGGTCCGATTTACGCAAAACGAACTTACAGTATCTTCAAGTCTTGCAATGGTATGCTTGAGTTTGGGTTTAATTTTGTTAATTATAGAATCCCAAGCAGATGGCAGCACCCAACCATCTTCTCCATTGAAATTAGGATGTTTTTTAATTTTAATAGCCTCACGTATCATCCTTGGTAGGAATCGGTGTTCTTTTGCGAGGACTTGTGGTTTATCAAATCTGATGTAATGGTGGGGACGATCCTGAACATGTTCACAGACTGCAGACTTCCCGGAGCGTCGGTGCTTCACGTCAGCTATATGTTCTTTCACGCGGGTTTTTATGGATCTTTTTGTTTGACCTATGTAAGAGAGACCACATTCACAATCTAACTTGTACACTCCTGCATCTTGTAGGGGGATATTACACTTGACGGATGGTAAAAATTGACTAATCTTCTTCGGCGGCTTGTAGTATGTTTTAATGGAAGCTCGCTCAAGATGTAGCCAAGCTTGTCTGTGACTCCTCTGACATATGGTAGTACAGCAGGCACACGCTCGACTGTGGCCGGCTTCACTCGGTCACTGTGACGTAGGCGCGGGATCCGAAGCTTGTTGTCTTGCAACACTTGCTTGACATACTGAAGTCCGGCGGCCAGATGTTTTCTGTCACAGATCCCTCGTGCTCTCTGAAACAAAGATTTGCCCACGATAGCTAACTGTGAAGGATGATGGTGAGATTCACCATTTAAATATCGGTTGGTATGGGTCTTTTTTCTATACACAGTGTGACCAATAGTGTTATTAGGATTTCGAATGACTAAAACATCTAGGAAAGCTAAAGAATTATTTGCCTCAAACTCCATTGTGAATTGTATTTTAGAGTTTACAGAAATAAGGTGGTCTAAAAATGCAGTTACTTTGTCAGATGGTAAAATTGTGAAAGTGTCGTCTACGTACCGCTTGTAGAATCTTGGATTTACAGGAGCAGTAAGAAGGGCTTTCTTCTCGAAGTCCTCCATAAATATGTCAGCAACTATGGGAGATACAGGTGAGCCCATCGCCACACCATCTACTTGCTTGTAGAACTCTTCCTTCCACAATAGATAGCCAGATGTGAGGCAATGTTTAAGTAATACCGCATATTCAGCAGGCATGTTGTTATCTTCTAGCTTCGTAGTTACAATTGAGATGCAGTCCTCAATAGGTAGGCATGTGAATAGTGACTAAACATCAAAACTGACCATAGTTTCATTGTCAGCGAGATGTAGGTCTTTTATCTCACTAACAAAATCCTTTGTGTGTGCTCTGGTATGTCCTCTCAGTGGTGCCAGTATTTTTGCCAAGTGTTGTGCCAGCTTATAAGTTGGTGAATCGATCTGGCTCACTATAGGACGTAGTGGAGCGTTTGGTTTGTGTATCTTCGGCAACCCATACAACCTCGGTGGTTTGGTACAGGATGGTATTAGCGAAGTCACGTCGAGATTTAATTTTTCGGAGTATTTCTTTATTAAATCGCTAGTTGCTTTAAGCGTGTTAGTTGTGGGGTCTGTTTTGACCTTTTTATATGTACATTCATCCGATAAAAGCTGTAGTATTTTAAAACTATACTCTGACATGTGACGTGACGTGTGTATTACCGTAGCGTTTCCTTTATCCGCGCGGAGAATCGTTAGCTCTGGTCTGTTCTGTAAGTTAATCAACGCTGTAAATTTGTCTTTAGGAAGGTTTGGTTTCGGCACTGTACCACGACGTTACAAGGACGAAATATCTTGACGTATAGCCTCCAAATCTTCCTTACCGATATTATTCTTAAACAGACAATCCTCAACACTACAGATAATTTCTTCGTACGGGATTTTCCCGTAAAAAAATACTGGCACCACTGAGAGGACATACCAGAGCACACACAAAGGATTTTGTTAGTGAGATAAAAGACCTACATCTCGCTGACAAGGAAACTATGGTCAGTTTTGATGTTCAGTCACTATTCACATGCCTACCTATTGAGGACTGCATCTCAATTGTAACTAGGAAGCTAGAAGATAACAACATGCCTGCTGAATATGCGGTATTACTTAAACATTGCCTCACATCTGGCTATCTATTGTGGAAGGAAGAGTTCTACAAGCAAGTAGATGGTGTGGCGATTGGCTCAACTGTATCTCCCATAGTTGCTGACATATTTATGGAGGACTTCGAGAAGAAAGCCCTTCTTACTGCTCCTGTAAATCCAAGATTCTACAAGCGGTACGTAGACGACACTTTCACAATTTTACCATCTGACAAAGTAACTGCATTTTTAGACCACCTTAACTCTGTAAACTTTAAAATACAATTCACAATGGAGTTAGAGGCAAATAATTCTTTAGCTTTCCTAGATGTTTTAGTTATTCGAAATCCAGATAACACTATTGGTCACACTGTGTATAGAAAAAAGACCCATACCAACCGATATTTAAATGGTGAATCTCACCATCATCCTTCACAGTTAGCTACCGTGGGCAAATCTTTGTTTCAGAGAGCACGAGGGATCTGTGACAGAAAACATCTGGCCGCCGGACTTCAGTATGTCAAGCAAGTGTTGCAAGACAACAAGCTTCGGATCCCGCGCCTACGTCACGGTGACCGAGTGAAGCCGGCCACAGTCGAGCGTGTGCCTGCTGTACTACCATATGTCAGAGGAGTCACAGACAAGCTTGGCTACATCTTCCATTAAAACATACTACAAGCCGCCGAAGAAGATTAGTCAATTTTTACCATCCGTCAAGTGTAATATCCCTCTACAAGATGCAGGAGTGTACAAGTTAGATTGTGAATGTGGTCTCTCTTACATAGGTCAAACAAAAAGATCCATAAAAACCCGCGTGAAAGAACATATAGCTGACGTGAAGCACCGACGCTCCGGGAAGTCTGCAGTCTGTGAACATGTTCAGGATCGTCCCCACCAGTACATCAGATTTGATAAACCACAAGTCCTCGCAAAAGAACACCGATTCCTACCAAGGATGATACGTGAGGCTATTGAAATTAAAAAACATCCTAATTTCAATAGAGAAGATGGTTGGGTGCTGCCATCTACTTGGGATCCTATAATTAACAAAATTAAACCCAAACCCAAGCTTACCACTGCAAGACTTGAAGATACTGTAAGTTCGTTTTGCGTAAATCGGACCAAAAATTAATATTCAAAAACTGAAGGTAGCCGGGCTAACAATGACATTGGGACGTCAAACATCTCAGTCCCCCCCGTGAACATGGGTGCTGTAAAGCGCCCGAAACGTCGGGATAATAATAAAAATAAATTAAAGTAATTAAACGCGATAAAATCCGTAAATAATAGTTTTATTCAATTATAGCACTACTTGATTTCTCACTGGTTTTTGATTTTTTAACATCGAATTATTATTGTCCAAGCTTTTTTTATTACGGATTCGATCCGATTGCAATCAAGTAATTGTCCAGTTATCTAAATGACGAATTAAAGATATTAAAGAAGATGGTACACATTTTCTGTCAAATCCTTGCCCTGTAATGAGAAGAGATCCCCAAGGATCTACACTGGGTCCTCTTTTGTTCATACTGTAAATATAATGTTTGCAGACAATTTGCGAATAATACAGCTTTGTGAATTCTCGGTAAATCGTCTGACTGACGCCAAGAATCTGAGGTTGCTGATGGATGACACGATTTGCTTTGAGAGACAAGTGGTTGATATCACACGTAACTGCTTTTACAGACTTAAAGTATTATACTAAATACGATTCACAGCTCAACGTGATACAACTCCCTTGTATGTATAAAATGTATATAAATTACGTGCCACTTTGTTTGCCCGCGATGGACTCCTACACTACTTAACCGATTTTAATCAAATTTGCACACCGTGTGCAGTTTGGTCCAACTTGAGAGATAGGATAGTTTTTTGCCCATAAGTGAGCCACAATTTTTTTTCGAATTTAAGGATTTTTAATAGGACATGATAAAGAGTCGTCGAAAAGGGCAGGACAACGTCTGTCTGGCAAGCTAGTACAATATATAAAACAAAGCTACTTTCGAAAATTGACCAAATAATTCAGAGGATCCAAAATGCTTGTTTCAGATGTATACATCACATTCTCCCACGAACTCATCTCACTTCCTATTTTCAAAGTTATTGAGAATGTCTCAATCAGAGCGCTACATTTGACAACACTAATGCTTGGTGTGTTTTAAAACAAAAAGCCCGGGTATCTGTTAGAAAAACTAAAATGGCATAAGGACGGTAATGTCCTTTTAAAGAACACAGCAGCATTTTTTTAATTTTCCGGTATTAAAATTCCGCTGTAATTTCCGATATGCAGCTACTAATTGCTGGAACTACTTGCCCTCACCTATCCATCAACTAAATAGCATCAGCCTTTTTAAGATAACAGTAAAACAATATCTACTTTTGTCGGTTTAACTTTTAAAGATGATAAAACTGCTGCATAATATATTCATAATATGATATAAATATCTTTATTGTAAATACTCATTGTATTATTTATTATATACACTTATGTATATATAATGTATAACTAAAGTTCCCATCTTTTTGCATTTCCATTATTTCATTTAAATATTTTGATAACATCTTTCTCGAAAATAAAAATAAAGCGTACACACTATCCTCGCGGGCGAGTCCAACCTCAATGGGTATTGCTGAAAACCAAGGCTACCGGTACCGTACCGTACGATAGCATTATGTTGATATATGAGCCCTTTCCAGCATCACACCACTCATGTAATCGGATCATTTTATGTCTACTTTCTCGTATTCATTTTTATATTTTAGGTTCGTGTTTAGTTGCTGAATTATTGCATGTCTATATCTAAATCTACACTGCCTTACATCTATCTGGCTACCTATTTCGGAAGAAGGAGTGCTGCAAGCAAGTAGATGGTGCGGCGATGGGCTCACCTGTATCATCCATTGTCACTGACATATTCTTGAAAGACTTTAAGGAGAAAGCCCTACATATTTCTTCCATAAATCCAAAATTCTACAAGCGATACGTAGACGACATTGGCACAATCCTACTTTAAGATAAAGTAAGTGCATTTTTAGACCACTATAACTCCATAACTTCTAAAATTCTGTTCACAACGGATTTAGAAGCAAACCACGCTTTAGTTTTTCGAGATGTGTTAGTAATTCGCAATCCTGATAAATACCTTGAGCAATACTGTGTATAGAAAAAAGACTCATACAGAGAAATATTTAAACGGTGGTTCTCACCACAATCCTTCGATTTAGCAACATTAGCTAAATATTTATTTCAGAGAGCACAAGGGATCTGTGATAATAAACACCTGGCCGCCGAGCTTAATCGAGTCAAACAAGTTTTGCATGACTACAAACTTCGGGTCCCGCGCCTATTTCACAGCGATCGAGTGATCCGGCCACAGTCGAGTATTTTTGCCTGCTGTACTTCCATATGTCAGAGGTGTCACTGACTAGATTGACTCTTTATCTTGAAGCATGCTTCCATTTAACCCTTTAAACCCTTTAAACCTATTTTAAGCCACCGAAGAATATTAGTCGGTTTTTACCATCACTCAAGTGTAATTTTCCTCTGCAGGATGCAGGAGTATACAAACTTGATTGTGAATGTAGTTTCTCTTACATAAGACAAACTAAAATATCAATATAAGCCCATATAAAGAACATATAGCTGATGTGAAGAATCGACGCTCCGGGAAGTCTACAGTCTATGAACACGTACTAAGCATGATTCGCGAGGCTATTGAAATCAAAACACATCCGAATTTCAATAAAGAAGATGGCTGGACGCTACCATCTGCATGGGATTCTACAATTAACAAAATTTAAATGCCAACCCAAGCATACAACTACTAAACTTGAAGATACTATAAGTTTATACGGCGTAGATTGAAAGAAAAATTAATAATTTTGATCTGGAGGTAGCCGTGGTTAACTTTAACTCTAATTAATTACATGTCCAATTTAGTCAATGATGTGAAAACAGTTGATGGTAAAGATGTTTGTCGATTACATACACATTAAGCTAAAATAAAAACAAGGTTTTATGTAATTATCGCAGCCGGTTTATTCGTTATGAACGATTAAATATCAAATTTTGGGATATTTGCAATAAATCATAATTTTCACGATAACTAGAAATTCTAATATATTAAATTAGAGTAACCAGCTTAAGAATGTGCCCAACGATGTGATCTTTCCCTCCTCGAAGCTTTTCATTAACCTTCCGAACACCTGTAGACTATGCTATTAAAATATTTTCTTTAAAATAATACAAACACGAAGATACCTACAGATGTAATTTTTTTCATTTGATACCCATTTTATACGGGTTATTATGGAAATTATAAATTGCCATTTTGTGTCGTCCGCCGTATATAATTTAGGACATCGTCACTTTACTTATTGTGCTTCGCTCATCAAGCTCTTTCATTTCATATCCATATCAAATGGGTTGCTGTGGAACTAATAGATCGATACTATGTAATGTTTGCTGTATTCTTTAAAAATGGTGTCATTAAAGTAACCGTGCAATGTCTTATAAACCAAACATGTATGTCAAATTTTACTCGATATCTTCAGTGAAAGGTAAAATATTGATTGCAAAATTCCAGGACATACATACATGTGAAGTTAAATAAAAGCTTTTAAAAATTAAAACTGTTTTCAAAAATACAAAAGAAACAATTTCAAACATGTATGATTTCTTATATTTACGCGAGCACTGTACATTGATTAAAACTACTTTTACGGATTTTTTCGCGTTTTATTTATTTTATTTTTAATACCCGAGGAGAAGGTACTCCGGGTTAACTTTGACATCGGGACGTCAGTCACCTCAGTCCCCCGTGACCATGGGTGCTGGAAAGCACCCGAAACGTCGGGTATTAAAAATAAAATAAATAAAACTCGAAAAAATCCGTAAAAGTAGTTTTATTCAAACATGTAACTTCTGAGGCGCTAAGTCAACCATGTAAGTGTATCGAAGAATAATGAGTAAAATAGTACAAAACGGATTAACTAAACTGTCGTTAGGATGGCTGATTTAAAATCAGAAGCGTGTAGAGCGTGCTTATATACTCGTAAATGGGATGAAGCCGGTGTGCCTGCATGAAGTTGTTGCGTTTGGTAGCCTCCTCGTTATAAGTTCTAAGTTTTTTATTATGATAGTTCCTTATAATATCACAGTATAATAAATATCACCTAACGACTGTATAGTCAATCCGTTGTCGCCTGTGAGAATATGACACGACTTCAGAAACTATTAAATATTTTTTTTACTTTTTTAGTTCATTTTACTTTTTTTGAGTTTTAATTTCATTTATTTTGCCTTTTCGAGTAGTTTGAGGAACATCACTAGTGTAAGGTAACAATTAGAATGTCCTTTTAATAGGTAGGTACAATAAAATCTTCTATTATTATTTTTTCAGCCTTAGGAATCTATTTTTTTCTTGAAATTTGTACGAGACTATTCTTTTCAAACAAGCCCACACTTACCACATGATGGTAAGTGGTTGCTGCGGCCCATAGACATCGACATCAATCCTCGATCATGAATATAAATTCAGATGCGTTGTCGCACGTGAGGACTCAGATGGAATGCCTCGTTTCCATTAAAAAGGGACTCCGGTTCCATACACTCACCAAACGAAACACAGCAGCGTTAAGCTGCTATTTTACTCTAGTATTCTATGAGAGCGTGGTTCTTCTCAGGTCGAGCCGACCAATTCGTGCTACAACTATACTACTTATATAGCTGCAGCATGGCTTTACCACGTAAATCCCTATCCCTGAAGTATAACTTGCTTAATTCAGCCATATACGAAAAATCTAGATCATACATGAAAACAACTGACGAACTAAATATCAAAAAAATAAAAAAGGTTAGCGATCAGTCGATGAGTGAGAAGGAAAGAAATGTCATATCACTTCTTTGACGACTCACTAAATAAGAACACAAATTTCTTATGAATTGCTCGCTGCGGTGGAACCTTTCTACAAAGCCAATTCACCTTAAGTAAATAAATAAACAATATTCAGCGATGTTCGAAATTATTTCCTTTCACTATGTAAAGAAAACAAGTTCCATGCATAGAGATGAGTATTTGTGACAAGAATCCTTTTCTGCTTGCCTGCTTCAAATAAAGCAAATTTATTTCGGAAAAACTACGGAAAATCAACGTAAGGAAATCCATATCACAAACATACATCGGCGAATGTAGCACCCCGTTGCTACTTTTTTCAATAAATAACGTTATCTATTGCTTTCAAAGTTCTGTATTCTGAAGAGCAAAAACTTTTTCGAAGTAAAACACCAAATTTATATAGTCTGTATTGACAGATCTTTTTATTTTGCTAGTGATTTTTATACTCCGCGTGAAGTCGGTTACAGTCAAGCTTGTGCCTGTTGTACTACCATAATATATCAGAGGAGTCTCAAACAAATCTGGCTACATCTTTAAGTGGGTTCCCATAAGAACTACCATCAACATAATTCTGTTGTTTCATGCTGGTGTTGTAGTGTGACTCTACCGCATATGGAAAAAGTTCCCGTGTATTAGCATTTGGGCCGGCTCAATAGAAAGACCTTATATACAAGTCCTCTTATCTTTTATTAGTATTGGGTGGCTTTCGAAACATATAACCCAATGTTGTTTACATTATATATAACACTCGTTGAAATCGCAATCGTGGGCAGGTAGAGACTTTGAAACTTAAATAAATGAAATTTATTTTCAGAAACGTTAACATTAAATTTTGGTTATTAAATATATTAATGTTAACGTATTTAGTAGTAGGAGTAAGTCCGAGATGCAAATTAAAAACTTTAATAGTTTTAAGTTAGGCATTAATTAAAGCGACAGTAGCCTAATGGCAGGGCGCGGACCGCGAACTCAAAAAAGTCGTGGGTTCGAATCCGCCATTCGACTACTGGCGTGAACCACTCGTAACACAAGCAATTTAAGCTTACCACGAGTGGTTAAGAGGAATATTAGTAACATTTACCGCATTGTTAATATTCTTTTTAATACAAAAAAAATTAATAGCACTACATAAAATAGTCAAAACCTTACAACACGATTAGTCCGGTCTGGAGATTCGGTGATACATAAATTTAAAACAAACTGATAATCGGTAAAATTGTTCAAAATACAATTATAATAAAATTTTAAAGTTCCCCACCATTCCTGTGTATGGAAATATTTACTCAAACTCAAAGCACAGAATAAATAATAGTACTACGTACTCAAAGGTCAAAAAAATTAGTTTTTCGCGATTTTCAGCAAAACTGTAAGTTAGTTTGCAAACGTCAAATATTGATCAAAATTTCATATCAACGTAGCAAATAATATTTAAATCAAAATATCGAATCAGTGTATTAGCTATAATTCAATTTAGATCGTTTACGACTTAGAAACAATTTCTATTTAAACTTAAACAGTCAAAAGTCTCATATTGCATTCAGAATATTTTTATATATTTTTATTTTACCATTATATAGGAGTTTTTTGCATAAGTAAATTATGCAAATTGTATTTGTAACTTTGTGGCAGCTATATTGTGGTACGAATGTGTCAGCTCGACCGGGGAAGGGAAGGAACCGAATTTAACTAACGAGACAATCAATCTTAGTTCCCAGGGGTGACAACGAATACGCATTCAGATTCCTAATCGAGGATAGTTATATAGGCTACAGTATCCATTTGTTATCAGGTGGAATTAAAGAATTACTGGTAGACATATTGGAAAACCATAAAAAGTTAATAAATACAACTACACAAAATTATAAGATCCCTTTTTAAAGAAAACTTCTAAGCAGATAGGTAAATTACGTTAATATTGACATTTCCGATATAACCATAAATTTAGAACCAAAAGTCAAGTCTATATATTACCTGCAACCCACAACGCCGAACTTGTGGTAGGATGTGTTGCTAATGCTCACCACACAGCCTGAGGAAGCACTAACATCAACGAAATAGGTGAGTTACTTTATGACTTTCTCATTTCCAATCGCCCGGTAAGTCTTAATTTAGGTTGTACACCAACCTTTACAACGCATGTTAGGCAAGAAGTGTTACATATAAGCTTTGCTACCAATAACATATCCAGGCAGATAACTGAGCATGTTAGTATTGAATACTCGATGTCTGATCACAAACACATTAAGTTTGTGATTGGAGCATCAACAACATATGAAATTTTTGCTTTTAGGGATCCAAAAGCGATCTCTTGGGATGTCTACAGAGACACCCTAAGGAAGAATTTAGAAAATTTTCCTAAGAGCATCAAAACGATTGAAAGTTTGGAGTTAGCGACGGAGACAACAAACGTAGATATCCGTACAGATTTTGAGGACAGTTGTCCCGTCAAAACCAAGACACCAACATGAAAAGTTCCTTAGTGAAACCCTAAGCTAAATGGGCTTAGAGAAAGGACCAGAAAACTATTGAATGGGGCTAAAAAGAACCAAAGGTGGGATATTTATAGAGCAGCCCTAACCAAATATAATAAAGAAATTAGGAAAGCTAAGAGAGCATCGTGGAGGAAGCTATGCGAGGAAGTTGAGTCTTTGCCTCGTACTGCAATACTACACAAAATGCTATCTAAAATTAAACCTAATAAAATTGGCTCAAAAAGCTTAAAAAGCTTAGTAACTTCACTATTAGTGAAGCAGAAACTTTGGAGTTACTAGCGTTAACCCATTTCTCAGGGTCATATAAGACTTGTGTCTTTTTTTACAGGATGAGGCCGACAAACGAGCACACAGTCCATCTGATGGTAAGTGGATGCTTTGGCCAATAGACATCTACATTTAACCTCGATTAAGAACCAAAAGCGTTGTCACCCTTGAGGACTAAGATGTAATGTTTCGATTCCAGTAAAACGGGTCTGCGGTTCTCTACACACCATACGAAACACAGCAGCATTACGCTCCTATTTTACGCTAGCCTTGAATTATTTCAGAGCCCTACAAAGATCTTGTAATGAGGACTGGTAAAAGGCTGCAAAGATAATAAGGCCAAACCTGGTGCAGCGGGGTGTTGATTCCTTTAAATATAAGACAAGCGGAGGGATTGGAATAATTTCCATTCAACTACAGAGGGTTATCGATATGCTTCTTCCCCGTCCGGTGAAAATATTCAGAGCAAGTTTTACATGAGCATATATTTCAGAACGATGGACAATTGTTAATTTTTATTTATACCTAACTGGTAGAAAGGACTATTTACCAAAGTGCTTTAGACCTATAAGCCCGTCTTTCTTTCTTCTTAAAACATTGGAAAATAGATATATTAGGGATGTAGCTCTAGCTATGAGACCCATACATTACTACCAGTATGCTTACCGCAGAGACAAATCTACGGAAACAGCCCTGATCGGTGTTATTGACAGGGTTGAAAAAGGGCTGGAGAATAAATAAATAGGTCTTTGTGAATTTCTAGATATTAAAGACGCCTTCATCAGCAGCCCCAAATTACTGCTGATTGGGGGTTTGACATCTAAAAATTTTGACCCCACAACCATCAGGTGGGTGAAGTCGATACTCTCGAACAGAAAGGCACAAATTGCGCTGTTTCAATGTTCGATTGAGGTTGCAACCACAAGACGCTGTTCACGAGGAGGTGTTTTGTCACCCCTTCTTTGGACTCTTATGGTTGACCAACTATTGTACAAGATTACAGACCTTCGCATTGACACTAGGTTATGCTGATGACCTTGTGATCATTGCGAGGGGCTTTTGCCAAAGTCTTTTATCATTAATCATACAAAGAGCCCAAAACACCATAAATAAATGATAACAGTTTATCAGTTAATGCTGATAAAACTGTTATAATACTCCTTACCAAAAAGAGACGATTGGACAAGTTAGTCACACCAAAACTCAACGGCAAAGAAGTACTAATCTCCACTAAAGTCAAGTACGTGGGCGTTACCATCGATTAAAACTAACGGTCACCTTAGCAACGTATGTCATATGGCTAAAATTGTTTTAGGTACATGGAATCGTTGGTCGAGAACAACGGGGGCTTGCATCCCAATATAATCCTATGGCTGTACAGAAGCATATTGAGACCGATTCTTACTTCCGCTTCCACTGTCTGTTGTAATAACGCCAACCAAAAGACTGCTGCGGATAGACTAAATAGTCTACAAAGGACTACCTGCTTGGCAACTGGAGCGATGCGATCATCGCCTGGAGCGCTTCTTAAATGCACTTCTATGCCTACTAAAGCCTCTTGATATTTATCTAAGTAAGGAAGTGAGTGTTAGTTTGTATAGGATTAACGCCCAGGGCGGTTTGAGCTTGCTTTTAGACTTTTTATATTGAGATCCATGCTTGTCTCAATTAAGGAAACTCCTGGCATAGCTATAAACCATCGTGTCGATAGCAAGAATATGCACCTAAAACATGCTTACATTATCCATGTAGCCAGTATTAAATATCCTGCAATCAAAAATTGTAAACATTTAGAATAAGAAGTGAACGCCAGAGTCGGAAAGGGTCCTAGGCGAAAGTTTATCGGCCAAATTTGCGATATATTGAAAATGGGCCAAATTAAGAGTATCCCTATCCGACAAGCATGTATGCGTAGGTATATGGATGTGGAGGAAGCAAGAGAGGTATGTCAGGATCGTGCCAAATGGAAGTCTGCGGTCTCTGCCTACCCCTCTGGGTGATAAGCGTAAGTGTTTTTATATGTATGTACTTATGTTTGGAATACTCGCTTCGATAATAATGTCGAATATAAAATAATAATTATTGTGTGATGTTTCTTTTCGTTCGCCGAGAAGAATAGAATTATTTTTATTCAATATAGATTACAATAATACATATTGAATGTCATTTAGGCATTTCCACTTGTTTGGAATTTTAAAGCATAATTTACAATACAATATTTTCTACAATTTGTATGAAAACATTTAGAGACATCATCGTAGGAATCACCTAATTCCCAGGGATTATTATCGATTATGTGCTCATTAGTTGTATAATAACCACGATAATAAACCTCACCTATTTTTACTTAATAATCTTTTTAATGGATAAAGCCTGCAGATTTTATTTTATTTATTTATTAATTTTATATATTATTACATTTATTAATTACACATTACGGTACAATCATAAGTTTATAGAAACTTTACCGTGTACCGGTATAACCGAGAATTACAAATATGAGGGTGTAGTAAGAAAAAAGAAATACACTTAGTATTTATTAGTTAATTGCGTGACCTTCTATTGCATAATGCACCGCGCATGTATCTTATACATTATACAGGACGCTTGTTTTAGGGCGTAATCGTTATATTCATTATTAAAACATATTATATATAATTTAAATAAGTAATAATGCTTTCCATAAAGTAGTTTTTTTTTAATTTTAATTTAATATTTTTGTGATTTAGTCTGATTTCACAGATACTGGTAACTGGTTAATTAGGTTAGGGATCATATATTCCAAGGTACGATTACCATATAAATTATTATATTTAGGTAAGGCTAGTTTAGGTTTTCCATAGTTTTAGAGTATTCACGTGTATAGACAATTTTTAACTGTTCGTGGAATAAAACTTCTATAAGAAGGCTTTTCGTGTATAGGTATAATTTTGCAGTGACTAAAAAAGGTTATGTTAATCTGATTCTTTATATTGGTTTTTAATACTGTCCGCAACTATAGTTTTTAAAATACGTAACTGCAGTATATAAATACGTTCTAAATGTGATCTGTACGTTCTGCCATAGCTAGACAAACCATATGCTACTTTTGACTCCACTAGTGATTTATATAGCTGTATAAGTAACGTAAATTTATACGGAATTTTACATTTAATTATAGGAAATCTTGCAAGTATACCACGAAGTTTATCACAAACATTCTCAATGTGTTCTTTCCAAATTAGATTTTTTCCAATTTCGCCGAAGAGTTTCGAGAATTTCCAAATAGAACACAAGTATATAAGAAGGCTTACAGAAATATTTTTGCAGTGAGAATATTCTTTCAAACTTTAATCTAAATCAAATATATCATTTAGTTCTTTAGCAGAACAATATGTTTACGATAATTTTATAGTGCCGCTCATCAGACCAAGATAAGACAAATAAATATTTAGAGAGTAGTGGAAAGCGGTATGTATTTGCCAAACATTTTGTTTTTATCTCAAATATTAGTAGTCTTCTTTAATTGTTTTGAGATTTGAATTTAATGGATATACTATGACTGATTTTAGAATATTTTCAATGTTCAGGTAACTAAATGAACTTCGCCAGGATACATAGATACCGTGGACATGTTGACAGGTCCAAGTTTTGTGACCGCTAAGTACAGAGGACATGTATACATGTCCGCATTACGTGCTGCTATTTTCGTCATTAATTGATATAAAAACACAGTATATTTTCGATTGAACACTATTTCATTCGATTTTGAACGAACTAAAGAATATTCTGTAGCATTATATTCACCCGGGTACATAGACATCATCAAATATAACAGCCACTCGCTTTTGCGTGCCGGTGCGGTTGGTTGCGTAATCGTTGAAGTTTTGTGATTGTGATTTTAGTTGGATTTTCTTTCAAAAAAACTGTAAGTAATGTTATTTATCTTTACTACGTAATGTTTTTGAATGATTTAAGTTACAACAACAGTAACTTTTTATGTTTCAATTGATAAAAAAGTAGAAATAAAAAACCTCTACGCGAACAATTCGTAACGGTCAAGATTTCCAATAAGATTCTAATAAGATAATAATAGTACATATATTTCTTATTGGAATACCATAGTAAATACTTTTACTAGTAATTGCTAAATGTTATATCTTTATGATTGTATAAGAAAAATAAAGAAAGACGATATAAAATATATACACAAAAAGGTTTTGAAAATGAGTTTAGTAAGCGCGCGCAAACTGTCCATTGTCGAATTTTTAGCAAATGTTTGCGAGTGAAAAAGTAGAATTATTATAATTATTACATGCATAATTTCGTTCATTTAGGAAGAATATGTTGTATTAATTGTAAGAACATAAAAATAAAATAATAAATTACGATATTTCATTCATAAAATGAAATTTATCGTCAGTAATTACACTTTATCAAGATCCGTTAGAAACAAAGAGCTGTACAAAATAAAATAAACATTTATACGTTATGGTTATTGTGTCTACTTATCTGAAATCTTATCGGCTTTAAATAACTGTAACTAAAACCTCTTTAAACATAAATGAAAGGTCGTGAGAAACATAAATATTTAAAACAAGTGCCGCCAGCTGAGGTGACGACGGATGCCTCGGTACAAAGCTGTTTTTTGTTATGGCGGGCACAGAGAGTGATAGGTTAAACAAAAGAAAGACATTAGAGAATAGATTCAGTGTTGTTATTTACTTTCTTGCATAAAAACCTTTAAAACATAAATGATATAATTTAAAAGTTCAAAAAGTAATTAATTCCATTTAAAGACTTTACAAAACGATGAAAACAAAGATGTCGTTTTGAAGAACTTACTAAAATTAAGATTGATTGATGATTGCTTTAACAACATTTTGTCTTGTTTTAATTAACAGGTAATTTTTGACACGGAACAAAAGATAAGGTATTGTACATATTAAATGGTTCCTTAATCGATTGTCCTTAAATGCAAAAGTAGGAAACCCTTGAGCAATTTATGGGGGAGGCCTACGTTCAACAGTTGACTCTGATGGACAGTAACAATAAAAAAGTCTCGAGCAGAAAATATTTTACGCATTATTTTTTTTTAATTACTACAATCCATGTGTCAGGCCTGTGATCAGCGGTGGACTTTTTAGGAAGTAATTAATGGATGGATGGATGATTATACTAGAGGCTAAGTGGTAGAGCCACGCTGCAGCTACATTATAGCTACAGCCCGGATGGGTTACACAAGCGGGAAAGGATCACGCTTTCACAGCATTAAGCTGCTAATTTACCAACGTAAATTAGCAGCTTAATGCTGCTGTGTTTCCTATGGTGTGTTTAAAGGACCGGCGACCGTTTTTACTAGTAAAGAGACATTCTATATTAGTCCTCAACAACATTTTGATTCTTAATCGAGGATTGATGTCATTTATTAATTACACATTACGGTAATTACGGTTCATACGGTCTATGGGCCACAGCATTCATTTACTATCATGTCGACTGTGAGCTTATTTAACACTCTAATTCTCTAATTCTCTCTAGGGGATCATTGTAGAAGCGTGCTCGTCGCGAAACCTGCAGCCCTTTTCAGGGCTGCAATTCTACACAGCTGCGCACCCATGCAAACGAGAGTTAGGGCGTCCCCCCAAGGCGACGCACACCAGCTCGTCCCCGTTGGTGTGGAATGCAGCGCGCAAAGCGGCGATGGAGACCGCCACCCGTTACGCACAGCCCGACACGGCGGAAGGTGGAAGACGGACGGCAGAGTTGGCACGTGGAATGTTAGAGGGGGCATGAGAGATAAGACGAATGAGTTGATCGAAATAATGAAAGAAAGAGAATTAGATGTCGTGTGTATGTCGGAGACCAAACGGAAAGGCAGTAGTACTGAAGAGCTCCCTGGCGGGACGTTAGCTATATGGTCCGGAGTCCCGGAAAGCGAGAACGCCTGCCAGGGAGTGGGAGTGCTGTTGTTGTCCCGGTTGGTCGATCTTATGACTGAATACAAGGTTGTGAACTCAAGACTTCTCTGGGTTCGCTTTAAACTGGGACTGACGAAGTTATTCCTTTTGGCTGTTTATGCGCCGGTAGCTTCGTCGTCCAGGGCTGAGCTGAAGGAGTTTTGGGAGAATGTAAGAAAAGTTCTAGATTTGGTTAAGGGAAACGAAAGAACTGTTGTATGTGGTGATTTGAATGGATGGGTAGGTATCGCTCGACCAGGATACGAGTCGGTGCTTGGAAAGTTTGGCGATAAAAGGGTTAATGATGCTGGCAAGCTTATATTGGCTGTATGCAAGGAAAAGGGTCTTCTTGTGACAAACACTATGTTTAATCACAGGAAAATCCATATGTACACTAGAGAAAGAAAGAATGAGTGAAGTATGATTGATTTGTTCCTGGTGGATGACCGACTGCGAAAACAGGTAATGGATACACGAGTGTTCAGGGGTGCTGACCTGGGAACGGATCATTATCTAGTAATTACTAGATTTAGGGTTTTGTTCGCGGGTTGGCGCTACCGGACGACAGTAACAGAACCACAGTCGGTCTGTCGCACCCGAAGCTGGAAGCTTCAGGAAGCGGATACTAGGGACAAATATCATACGAGGGTAGCCGAAAAGCTTGACACCATCGATGGCAGGAAAGAATGTGTGGAGAGAACATGGCAGAACCTTAGGGATGGAATGGTAAGTGCAGCGGAAGAAGTATGTGGAACGATAAAAAGAGGTAGAAGTAAAAGAAGAGATGCATGGTGGAATGATGAGGTGAGAGAAGCTGTAAAAAAGAAGAAAAAAGCATGGTTAGACTACTTGGCCTCTAGTAACGATGAGCATATGAGAGAGAAGATGAAAGAAAGATATAAGCTGCAGAAAGTTCATGCGAAAACATTGATTGAGAAAGTACGTGAAAGGTGTAGAATAGAAGCGGACGAGAGGTTGTCGCACAACTTTAGGGAAAACTCCAAACTCTTCTGGAAAGAGGTTGGAAGGTCCCGGAGTGGTGTGACAGCCTTAAGAATAAACAAAGTGCTTTTGAGAACCAATGACGTCCTCTCAGAAAAATCAGACGTCATGCAGCGATGGAGTGAATTTTATAGAGAAATTTATGCGCATCATGATCTTAGTGAAAGATCCGGGGGTGACGCCGTGACTGGCACGCCAGACACGGACCTCGATGACACTGAGGTCATCAGCATGAAAGAGATTTAACGTGCGATTCGAAGTTTGAAATGTGGTAAGGCTGCGGGACTAGACAGAGTTACTGCTGAAATGGTCAAGTACGGTGGGCCTCGCGTCTGGGACAGCTTTCATCTGCTGTGCAATTTGTGCTGGCGGACGGGAGATGTCCCGGATGATTGGCGATCCGCGGTCATTGTGCCTTTATATAAAGGTAAAGGTTCACATTTTGACTGCGGGTGCTATCGGGCGATCTGCTTGACCAGTTTAGCAAGTAAAGTTTACTCGAAGGTTTTGACACGTAGGATGCAAGAGAAATCGGAAAGATTCTTATGGGAGGCACAATGCGGATTTAGACCTGGAAGAGGATGCACAGATCAAATGTTTTCCCTCCGCATGATCACGGAGAGGCTTCTGAGTGTTAACCAGAAGATTTTCTGTGCTTTTGTGGATCTGGAGAAAGCATTTTATTAGGTTATAAGGAAGAAAATGTGGGAACTGTTGCCGGCATATGGTGTGGATGGATTGTTAAGGGCTGTGCAGTCACTTTACTATGACTGTAAAGCCTGTGTGCGGGTAGGGCATGACCTGTCACCCATGTTTAGCGTCCAAGCGGGCGTAAAACAGGGTTGTGTCATGTCTTCCTGGCTGTTCATACTGTATCTCGACAGTTGTTTACAGAAGCTGAAAAATAGCTGTTTGGGTGTGAAATTGGGTGACATGAAAGTTAATTGTCTGCTGTATGCTGATGATGCAGTGCTTATTGCACCATCAGAAGCAGAACTGCAGGCATTAGTCATGTGTATGAAAGAGGAATGTAAAAGTAAAGGTCTCCGTTTGAATGCTAATAAAACTAAGGTTCTGGTATTTGAAAAGGACGAAGAGAGAACGAAATGTGAAATATGGGTAAATCAGGAATGTCTAGAACAGGTAAATGAAATTGTATACTTGGGGAGTGCTTTCAGCCGGGATGTGATTTAGATATAGATAGGCGTGTCGCTGCCGGAAACAAAGTCAATGGTGCCCTGAATGCATTAGTCAAAAGGCAAGGCGTGGTGAAGAGTGCACGCCTTGCAATACATAACGCAGTGTTGGTACCGACTTTATTATATGGCAGCGAAACCTGGGTATGCCAGAAGAAGCATAAAAGCAAGTTAAATGCAGTGGAGATGCGATCTCTTCGTAAAATGTGTGGTGTTACCATAGCCGACCGAAAGCGAAACGAAGAGATTCGCAATATGGCAGGATTGAAAGATGACCTTATCACAAAAATTGATAGGGGCGTTCTCCAATGGTTTGGGCACGTTGAACGAATGAATGAAGACCGAATGGTGAAGAAAATATATAGAGCGAAAGTAAATATTAAAAGGTGTCGAGGTAGATCGAGACTAACTTTCGAATATATATATATATATATGAGCAATATATATGAGCAAATTGCTCGAAAAGGGGAGGGTCAAGAGTACTCGGATACCTAGACGTGCATGTATGAAGAAGTTAATGAACCTGAAAGAAGCGAAAGAGGTATATAAGGATCGTGACACTTGGCGATCTGTTCTCTCTGGCTACCCCGTTAGGGATTGTGCGTGAAGATAAGTAAGAAATTCTCTAAAAATAAATAATTTGGATGTAAATAATAATAATAATTAATGACTAACAAACTGGATCATACATTGACGATGTTAAGTAATTAAGTTAGGAGATATTTAGTTAAAGGGATGTTACGTTATACGAGAAGAAAACTGTCAGTGATTGATTAATGAAGTTACTTAGTTTGGTTGACAGATCCTTCATCCGATCGGAGCCTGATAGTGTCTCCTAGTTATTCAATATGAAAGTGGAAACGCGACCTATATTGTATACTCATTGGGCACAAAAACATGCGGGGTAAAACCAATATATATATATATATATATATATATATATATATATATATATATATATATATATATATATATATATATATATATATATATAATATGTGACGTAATTAACGCACACGTTCAGACACCCCAATTAGTAATTATATTATAATCATAATACATACACTGAATTTTTAGTAAACATTTTTATGCACTGATTATTTATCAAATTAGTTATACTAATTCCGGAAGAATGTTGTGGTCATACACTGGTGGTCATAGTACAAATCCACGAACGCAAAGACTTTAACGTGCTTGAAATAAAGTTCATTTTTCTTGTTATTGAATAACAGAATTAGTAATAATACAAATAAAACTGCACTCTTAAAAGTCTTATTGCCTTAAGTTACGGTCAATTTCAGTATGTTTTGACTGAACAGATTTAGTGTGACTGTAATTTATGTAGTTTTATTTATTTTTGGAATAAAAAATTACCTATATTAAAAATGATAGGAAGCGATTCAGTAAACGATTCTGAACAAACTACTTTCTCAAAGTGCGTTAATTATGTTACATGTTGTATATATATATATATATATATATATATATATATATATATATATATATATATATATATATATAATCAAATTCAACTAAGCACTTTACGCCTGGCGATTGTCGATGATTTTGTGACGCCTTGACTTTGTGACCTTGAACCAACTGCTAGGGAAAATGTTTTACTCTAATTGGTAGATTATATCTATTGATAGTGTTTACGCCAAATGGTAGCAAGCTACAACTTGTAAGGCGCTAATTCCGAGCGGGGAACCAGTTTAGCGTCGCGCGGGAGGGGAGCATTCGCTTGCGCCTACGGCGGTGCCTGCCAGTCTGGTAGAATCATGGGCATGCAACTTAGAACATTACTTTCAGAACAAAATGATATTTTTTTTGTGCTGCCATCTACATTCCAAAGCACTAGACTAAACTAGACCCACCACGCCACTACGCAGTTAATGGTGGTCACTGGTAGTTGAGGTTAATTTGATTTCACACACACATATATATATATATATATATATATATATATATATATACACACATATATATATATATATATATATATATATATATGTATATATATATATATATATATATATATATATATATATATATTATATAAATATATACAGATATATACAGAGTGTTAGTTTAAACACTGTTGTCCTTGAAACCAGTGGTTTGGTTTCACTTATAGAACGTAAATTCAATGATTTTTTTTTAAAAGCCATTTTCTTTCGTAAAATTTAAAAAGTTTCTGTCCGACACCGTCCGTAAATTCATGGATACCCTATGCGCCCGAGTGACGTAATCACTGTAAATATCATCACCCGCACAACATACTAAAAAAATGTTGTTGTTTTTCACTGAATTTATGTTCTATAAGTGAAAACAAACCACTGGTTTCAAGGACAACGGTGTTTACACTAACATCCTGTATATATATATATATATATATATATATATATATATATATATATATATATATATATATATATATATATATATATATATATATATACATATATTTGATTTTTCCTAAAAGGATCTTTCTAAAGGCTTAGTTATAGGCTTGTATATTATAGTTGTAGCACGAATGGGTCGACCCTCTGTGAGAGGATGGTCCTACCCCGATGGTCGGGGTAGGATCATGCTCTCACAGAATACCAGCGTAAAATAGCAGCTCCATGCAGCTGTTTCTTATGGTGAGTGTAGAGAACTTGAGACCCTTTTTACTGGAAACGAGGCATTTCGTCTTAGTCCTCATTTGTATTTTTATTCTTAATCAAGGGTAAATGTAGATATCTATGGACCGCAGCAACCTCTTACCATCAGGTGGACTGTGTGCTCGTTTTCCACCCTATTCTATAAAAAGGCCGTTCGTAATATTCATGACGTGATCGTTTTGGTTAGTAACCTTATTCACTTGTGTTTGTTTATTAACTTAATTATTTTAGATGTCTTTTAGATAAACGAATATTTACTAGAGCAATCGAACGTTGTTGGTAGTGCCATATATTATTTTAAGCTGAAGTACCCCGTTCATGAAGACAGGGCTAAAAACATTAAATCATCCCTATTTCACCTGTATCAGGTTTACATCAGTCAATTCGTTATTAATTGATTCCTTTCCACTTGGAAAAGGCTCACAATGTTTATATAAAAGTACCCCATAAAAGAGCTTTGCTCTCACCCATTAAAAATATGGGGAAGGCACATGGCTCCACACACGTCGTGTGCGGTGACCGCCAACCAACGCCCTGGCCCCGTAGGGGACTTTAAGTTGGTAACTGGACCGTAGACCACAGCTAAATAACGGGCGAACCACTAAAAGAGGGCTTGGCCCTTTGGTAGTGATAGTCGAATAATAGGCACACTGGCCATAAAAAGTCCCTCGTGAGAGCCACCACCTGCCATACCGCCGCTCCGCAAACGTGATATAAGTGTCACCACCGATTTCATGTTCAGCACGGCTACTAGACTCAGAGCATGTCATGAGTCTAGAGCTCACCTCTATCGTCAACAAGTTGCCTTCAATCGTTCAGAGGTGGGAAATTTACAGATATATTAATAAGTTGTTACATAAAACATCATGAAGGCCAGACAGTCTGCAGCTCCGTAATAATGGGACCCGTCTTGGAGAAAGCTACTTAGATGTGAGTTAAACCAAGACGCAGAGAGCGCTATTGAGAATAGCGACCCGCCATAAAAGCGAAAAATTGGGAGAAGGAAGTTACATAAAGGTGGATAAGTTCAGATTTATTTGCCATCACGGAGACTGGCTGCAACGAATCAATTCTTAACGTAGAGTTTGTACTACCCGTCTATTCCATATTGCGATGTGTTCGCGCCGAAGAAGTCCTTCTATTAGCTACACCGCGGTTTGAGATATGAGAACTACCGATGTCCGGCGATGTAAATGTAGATATTTATAAATTCGAATTAATATGTGCTACCGTACTGCTAACCGTTATCTATTTACTTGTTGTGTAGTATATATCCCGCAACATAAGAAATCATTATATGCATTTTAATTTTTAATCGAGGGTAGATGAAGGTGTATATAAGTTACAGCGTTTATTTATCATTAGATACGTTGTCTATTTGTTTGTCATTCTAATTTTATAAAATAAAACTAAGATTAGTCAGAAAGACTTATTCAATATAACATTTTTAACTGTGACCACATTGCCTGTCTATAAAAAGTCAACAAAGTTTTAAATCACTCTCGTCCATAAAAAGCAAAGAGCCATTCTAACAAATCACTCTCAAGGGGTTTAGAATGGAATTGAGTTTTCGTTTTTATGTCCAAGCATTAAAGTTTTTATTACAAAATTAAAACTTTATTACACAGGCCTCTTTAACTTGTTAACATTGGCACGATCCTGAACATCTTGACATACTGTAGACTTCCCGGAGCATCGGTGCTTCACATCAGCGATGTTATATATTACACAGCTTTTTATGAATCTTTTTGTTTGTATTATGTAGGAGAGACCACATTTACAATCAACCTTGTAAACTCCTGCATCTTGTAGAGGAGTATTACACTTGACGGATGATAAGAATTGACTAATTTTCTTCGGCTTGGAGTATGTTTTTATGGAAGCCCGGTTCAAGATGTAGTCAATCTTGTCTGCGACTCCTCTGATATATGGTAATACAGCAGGGACACGCTCGACTGTGGCCGGTTTCACTCTTGTCACTGTGACCGATGCGCGAGGCCCGAAGCTTTTTTCGTGCAAAACTTGCTTGACGTGCTGGAGCTCGGCGGCCAGGTGCTTACTATCGCAAATTCCTTGTTCTCTCTGAAACAAAGATTTTCTCATGGTAACTAACTGTGAAGTATGGTGGTGAGATTCAACGTATAAATATCGGTTATTATGGTTCTTTTTTCTATACACAGTATGACTGATAGTGTTATTATGATATCGAATGACTAAAACATCTAGGAAAGCTAAAGAATTATTTGCTTCTAACTTCATAGTGAACAGAATTTTAGAGTTTATTGTGTGAAGATGGTCTAAAAATGCAGTTTCATGGTACAATTGTGATAGTTTAGTCAACGTACCGCTTGTAGAATTTAGAATACACAGGAGCAGTGAGGAGAGCTTCCTCCTCGAAGTCCTCCATGAATATCGAAAATATATCGGCGTCAATGGGTGATTCAGAGGAGCCACATCAGCTACTTGCATGTAGAACTCTTCTTTCCACAATAGATAGCCAGTTGTGAAGCAATGTCTACCGTGACCGTGACGTGGAAAATGTCTGAATAATAATAATAATAATAATTTAATTTAGGGATTTCAGCTTCGAAAAGGAGGTGCAAAAGTGACCCATTTTTCTATATGGATGACCTCAAGTTATTCGCCTCCAGTCGCTCCCATCTTATGGAATTGCTAAACATCACTTGTGAATTTAGCAATTCTATTGGAATGGAGCTGGTAACGGATAAGTGTGCGGTCCTCCATGTTGAAAGGGGAAGGGTTGCTAACTCTGAGGGCATAGAATTATCTATGCCCGTCAACTTAAGGATCCTTTCCGAGGCTGAAACATACCTGGGTATGTCACAGAACATCGGTATCTATGAGGCTGGTATGAAACAGTCAGTTTGCGACGTGTTTTGTGCACGCTTGACCAAAGTGCTTAACAGCCTTTTGTCCGGTGTGAATAAAACACACGCATATAACGGTTGGGTCATGCCTGTCCTCATGTATACCTTTGGCATACTCAGGTGGACCCAGACTGAACTTAACGCCCTGGATAGAAAAGTCCGCACTACCATGACGTCCCATAGGATGCATCATCCGAGATCGTCGGTAATGAGGCCTGAACTCTGAGTACTTGCACAGACACAACCTAGTAGCCAGAATTCTTCACTAGGAGCTTGCTCTGAAATACGGTCTCGTGGATCGGAAATTGCCGTATTACAAATACTTGCCGGAAGCCGTGCTCGAAAATGATTGCGCCAGGCTCTATTGGGACCGGGCCATCATCACAGACAGGACTATTCTTGCCAATAAGCCTGATATTGTGCTGATGGACCGGGCACAGTCAAGGATATTTTTGGTCGACATTACCATTCCGTATGACGTGAACCTCGTGAAAGCCGAAACAGATAAACGAACAAAATATCTGGACCACGGTGGTCACGAGGTGACCGACATGTGGGGTGGTCTGCCAGAAATTATTCCTGTAGTCGTCTCTGCAAACGGGCTAATCCCAGTCAGCCTCTCGGGTCATCTGAGGCGGCTGGGACTACGTGGCGGACCGCTCCTGGCTCAAATGCAGAAGGCGGTGCTCCTCGTTACCGCCCGCACCGTCCGCCGGTTTCTTTCCCTTTCCCCCTGAACCTCGGCCGTTTGGTCTCCCCTGCCGAGGGCCTCCATCTGGTTGGGCTTTTATTTATATATGTATTTTTATTTTTATTTAATTTTATTGATATTTATGTATATTTATCTTTTCATTTCCATTTATAATTATATATTTATAGAACCCGACTAGATGAGAAAACTATATTGATACCCCACAATAATAATAATAATAGTCTTTATTCGCATAAACATGCCCATATGTTTTGCTATTTTAATATAATATATCATGCAAATTACATTTAAATCAAAATAACCTATATAGTATTAAAAATTAACAAACTAAACATTTTTATTTAAATTATATGTTTAACAATGTCAAAATCTAGTTAACAATATCAGAAATTCATTGATGTCATCTCAGACAAAATAAAAAGTCTATTTTGTCTGAAGATGTCATAAGTATTTTTGTCAATTAACCAATGGTACAATCTTTTTTTGAATAAGTTCATATTATGTAGTGTTTTAATTTCGTCAGGTATTATGTTATATATACGTACACACATTGATAAACAGCATTTATAATATTTAGCTGACTTCGGAACTTCGCTTAGAACTAATCTATTCAGATTTCTTTTAAGCCTAGGAGTAATATCAGACGACTTTTTAAATAAATTTATACTGTTTTACAAATTTACCTATCTCAAAAATATATAACGAGGGCAGAGTTAGTAAAGACAGATTTTTGAATATTGGTTTACAGGATTCTCTAGTTGGGATACTACATATCGTCCTTATACATTTCTTTTGTGCGATAAATGCCCTACGCCAATCTGTGCTATCACCCCACATTATTATAAACGTTAGGAATTAAAAAGGTTAAAATTAAACACGATAGTATCCGCAAAATTAGTTTTAATCCAGATCTTAACTAATTAACACATATCTTTAATAATAAAATTCCGCAAATTACTGCTTATTAGTTTGCTGACAAAGAAACACATCGTCCATCCCATGGTAAGTGTGAATCAAAATGCAGACGCGTTGTCACCTTTGAGGATTAATTAGGAAGCCTCGTTATCACTACCGCTAAGAAAATTCTCTGGTTGTCGTACAAATGGCATTATACACTGGTACTCTGTGCGAGTGTAGTCCTACTCCACTCGAGATGACACATTCATGCTGCAACCCTTACGTTGCAGCGTAAATTTTACAAGGACAAACATTCAGACCCAAAACAATTATTTATAGGCTTTACAAATACTTGTTCCGTGCGGTAATCAAACCCGCAGCCCTAGACGCTAAATGAGTTATGGCGTCTAGGACTTATAACTATACATAGTTATAAGTCCTAGACTATACACTGTTCCTGTCATATTAATTTTTTTTAATTGAAAACTCCTTGGTTTTAAAAATCGAATACCATTTATACATTTAAAAAAAGATTCTCGGTCTTGTCACAAGGTTTTGTCAAACTTGTTTAGTCGTTGAGAAAATGGAATTGACTCGAGAAAATTCAAGAGCGATGATTTATTATGACTTTCGAAGTGGTTTAACACAAAAACAGTGTGTTGACCGGATGATTTCTGCATTTGGTGATGAAGCCCCATCCAAAACCACAATTTGTCGCTAGTTTGCTGAATTTTAACGTGGACGTGTCAAGCTCTGTGATGATCTTCGTCAAGGTCGTCCAAAAACTTCAGTCACCCAAGAAAACGTTGATGCTGTGCGTAAGCTGATTGAGGAAGATTGACATGTGAACTTTAGAAATTAGCATGAGTTAAATACAAATAATCTTACATGAAAAATTAGGTATAAAAAATTTGTTTTCCCTATTGATACCGCATTCGTTCTGTGAAGAGCAAAAAGCTGCTCGCGTTACTTGGTGCGTCAGATTCCACGCAGGATCCTCAAATGCTGTATACAACATCGTATGAGGTGACGAATCCTAGATATATGCGTACGAACCCTAAACAAAAAAAAAACAGTCACGAGTTTAGGTGTTCGAAAATGAGTTAAAGCCAACAAAAATTGTTCGTTTACGAAATGTTGCAAAAAAAATGGTGGCCACGTTTGTCTCCAAAACCGGCCATGTTACGACTATTCCTCTTGAGGGACAAAGAACGGTTAATGCAGAACGGTATGCTAGCATTTGTTGGCCACAGGTCGATTCTGAACTCCGTAAAGAGAACTGCAATCGCCGCATCATCCTCCATCACGACAATGCGAGTTCTCACACCACACACAGAACAAAAGAGTTTTAGAGCAAGAAAACATAGAATTATTAGACCAACCGCCGTACAGCCCCGACCTAAGCCCTAATGATTTCTATACTTTCCCTAAAATAAAGAATAAATTGCGTGGACAGAGATTTTCATCACCTGAAGAAGCTGTGGACGCCTACAAAACGGCCATTTTGGAGACCCCAACTTCCGAATGGAATGGTTGCTTCAATGATTGGTTCCATCGTATGGAAAAATGTGTCAAATTTCGCGGAGAATACTTCGAAAAGCAATAAATATATTTTTAAAGAGTAATGTTGTATCACTTCCTTGATTCCCGAAATTTTCAGTGCCGCCCTCGTACTAAGCCGTTGTGCTACTGAGCTGCAGTTAAAAAATCAATAACCTCAATAACTGCGCAATATTTTAAGATCATATATTATAGAAAACTTCTAAATACCACCACAGAACACCTTAAAATTATGTTAAGCTAAATTGATGTCAGCCGTGGTAACTCAGATGATTAACGCTCGCTGTAAATATAACAGAACACGTGTCACCCGTGTTCGATCCCCGCCAGCACCAATGAAATGGTTAATTGCAATTTTAAGTGCTGATTTACCACGTGCTCGACGGTGAAGGAAAACATCGTGAGGAAATCTGCATGTCTGAGGAATAAGAAAAAAATATATTTCGAAGATATGTGAAGTTTGCCAACACCCATTGGGGCAGCGCGGCGGGTACTTCCTTGCCCTAAAACCCTCTCAGAAATAAGGGGAAGCCTGTGCCCAGCGGTGGGTTTTATATAGGCTGTAACTTTACTTTTACTTTTTAGTTTTAAATTGATGTAGAGGAGACTTATCGCCACTTGAAGAAATCTGCAGCGAAATTGTTACCTAATTCGTATGGCAAAATGTTGTTTTATAATGAAAATCAGATTGTAGGCACTAATTAACACACTTATTTTAAGATTACAGACGTTTGTATGTGAAAATTCAAGAAAGAAGAGCAAGAACTATAATTTGCGTTCTTAATATAAGTTTAATGTTAAACAGAAATAATCAATCAAACATATCAATTGGCTCTCTTCTGCTACAATGTAACTAATGACCTTCCTACGGAACTCTGGGCTCATGCTTTAGTAATCACACACGTAGCTTGTACTTTAAAAAATAACAATAGTTACACAAGAGATCTTAAGAACCCACAGTAATTAAGGATTGGTGATTTACACTATTTGCTGGCGTAGAAAGATTAATTGCTTCTAAATTATTAAAGGGATTATGACTTGTAATATTAATGGATTCAGAGAGCAATTTTCGTACATAACATGTAAATATAGTTTCATGAAAAGCCTTTAAACATTTGTATTAAATATGGTACTCGTATTAGGATAATGTTTTATATTCCATAGTGACGTAGTAAATTCATACTGCTGAAGTGAGTGGGAGAATTAGCAAGAGATATCCTAGTTGTAAATTTCTTGTACGAAATAGGGCCACACTGCACCAATATTACAGGTGTATCACTTGCAGGTTGGTACAGTATCTGCTGTGTTTCGTATCGTGAGTGTGAAAAACCTGTCATCCTTTAAACTGGAAACGGGGTATCCCATTTGGTCTTCAGAGGTGACAACGCATCTGCATTTTGATTCTTAATCGAGGGTAGACGTAGATATTTATGAGGTAGATACTTACCATTCAGCATATACTTACCATTCAGTGTACTGTTATACCCTTTTTCTATCAAATAATAGTAGGTAATTATTATAATACACTACATTTAAAGAAAAACAACATTATTAAGGCTTATTTGTAACGCTGCGCATTGTTCAAACCTTTTAATGTCACATAGGACCCTTAGTGAAGGCTTACAAGGAATAGAATCTCGTATTATATTATATACTATTGTTTTCAATAGTCTTAAAACAGTACCGTAAGTTTAA
This sequence comes from Parnassius smintheus behrii, assembly GCA_036936625.1. Classification (NCBI taxonomy): domain Eukaryota; kingdom Metazoa; phylum Arthropoda; class Insecta; order Lepidoptera; family Papilionidae; genus Parnassius; species Parnassius smintheus. Next base: position 4,661,618 of record JAUPFT010000010.1, read on the forward strand.
TATACATCAGGGGGAAGGTGCAAATGATTAACGACTAAAGTTATATCGTTTACAGTCCCAATCTACACTGATTATGACCAATTAGGCAATTCACAATTATTATCTCACCAGTTACTTGTTGCTAAAATGGATTTCGGAAACTTCGTCAAGTTCTCTCGACACCTACACCGCACGATTTATGACGAAAGTCTTTCGTCGGAACGTGACACGTTGAAAATTATGCGATTACTTCGCAAACGCGAAGCCTACTCGATAGGCTACGGATCCCAAGGCAATGATATACTCGAAGTTTCTTTGATTAATAAAATTTAAACAAAAAAATCCTGTCTGCCGTCAGTGCAGAAGATCGTGTGTGTTGCACATGAAGCAATTGGTCCGCCGTTATGCTCCAGTGATGCAACAAGATTGTACAACCAGTTAGTGACGTTTCTTTGGCACAGTTGCTTAGCAATGAGTTGCACGGCAAGGGTCACGGCTTCAAACCCCGCACGAAACAAGTAGGTATTTGTACGGACTACAAATAATTGCTCCGGGTCTGGATGTTTTTAGTCCCAATCTACACTGATTATGAACAGTTAGGCTCTTTATAATAATTATCTCATGGATTGATGACTATCATGCGTAACCTACTAATAATGATATGTAACCATAACTTAGGCATAGAAATATATCCAGAGACTATAATAAATGTCAATAAAGAAACTATCCCCACAGACTTAAATTCAATTTTTTTTCTATTGTAATCATATGTATATCATGCACCAAAATATTGCTGGTTTTCTAAATAAATCTGATGTATTAACTGTTCATATTGTTACGAGCTTGAGGTTCGTGACAATAAAAACTGCCGATTGAATTACCGAAATTAACACTTTAATTCACTTTACACTAATTAAAATTTAAAACACTAATAATTAATCACACTAATTAACTTTATTCCGCTCCGAAGCTTCGCTTGTCTCGCCAAATTCAATACTTCCCCGATCGCACCTTGCAGCGCCTATAAATACACATTAGCACCGAAACATCCAGAATATTCAAGTAAATACGCGCACCAATCGGCAAGGCGTCGAAAGTTCGAGTTTCGGCTTCTAGAAGCTTAGTTCTTCGTTTCGATACTAGATGGCGCTGTCGGTTGAAAGATTAGTGATGTCATTTTCTGGAAAGCTCCCCTCACTCTCGTCCCCGACACTAGGTGGCGCTAGTGCCGGGTACATGACGTCAACTTAGGCGTGCAACACCGCCCCCTCCTATGACATGCTCGTCCCGAGCATTATCGGCATCATAATAACGCGCCAGGCGATCCACATGGACGATCTTAGAAGTCCGTCTTGCGCCTTTCTTTAACGGCTCCGCAATGTCAAGGCTGTCCTATCCCATGGTGCACCAACATTTTACAATTTCGATGCTCCTCGTGTCTGAAGTCGTGCTGAGGTCCCAGCCGCACAACTTGTACATGTACGACACCAATCCTCAACATCGTCACGATAATGGGCCCAGTAAAACTGTTCTTGGATCTTCAGTAGAGTTCGTTTAACTCTCAGATGGACTCCTGAACAACCATTATGGTGCAGCTGTAGAACATTCAGCACTTAAGCTTTAGGGACAAACGTTTGCAAACGACAGCTGTCTCCTCGACCATTGTCCCATTTACGTCACAGGACTCCATCCCGAAACAGCAAGCTGTCCCATTGGGCCCAATAGCCTCTAGTGGTCGAACTCATCGCTGAGACGTCGCTCTACTTAGGCTTGGTAGCACGGGCCTTCATCCATTCCAGAATCGGCTTGACTCGTTGCTGAGGTGGTCTGTCCTGAGCAACCTCACGTATACCACTTCCTTACTCTCTTGCCTAGTACAATGTTCCCAATCTTCAGGACAAGGTCTTCTTGACAATGCATCTGCGTTGCCATGAGATTTCCCGCTGCAATGTCTGATAGTAAAGTCGTATCCCGGCTGCTACTGGGCGGTGAGCAATGAGCGGTGAGCTCACCCTAGGTGAGCGGTGCGGCTCACCTAGGGCTGAATCCTTTGTTGCGGTCGCGAACTGTAGCTGCTACAACCTCCCTGACGCGATGGAAACGATGATCCTGCCGCACGGCTTCCACCTCCAGTGCATGGGCTAAGGCGTCCTTAAACGCCTCGTGGTGCCCGAGCCTCACAGCAGCTCTGACTTCCATGTCGCGGATGCCGTCGATGAATGTTGGCACCAGGTTCCCTTCAATGAGCGCAGGTACAGACTGGTATGCTTTTCGAACCATCTTCTCCACCTGAAGGGCCCACTGCTGCAGGTTTTCGTTGCTGCGTTTCACGCGATCTTTAAGCTGCGTGCGAAAGACGTGTTCTAGGTGAGCGTCTTCATATCTCGCCTCCAACGCCTCAAGGAGCTGCTCGTAGGTCACTTTCTTACCGAGAGCTTCCAACACAGTTAAGGCTTGGTCGCGCAGGCCTAGGTTGAGTGCAGTCATGGCTCGGCTTTTATTCCAGCCGTTAGCCTCCATGACGGCCTCGAACTGGATTTTGTAGGCCGACCAGGAAGAAATCCCGTTGAACAGCGGCACTTTGAATCCACGTAGCGAATGTGTTGTAGGTAACTACGGGAGCTGTTGTTCCATCCCCAAGTTTGATGGTCGTCCAGCGTTTTCTTCACGTCAGCCATTACGTTGTCAACCCGATTGTTTACTTGTTCGATTCGGGTTTCAGCTTCCGACAGGCGGTTGTCATGTTGAGCAACCTTATCCTTCACCTCCCGTATCTCTTTCCTGAAGGTAGCGTGAAGGTCCTTCATAAGGAGCATCTGCTCTTCCAACCGACGGGCCTGTTCCTCTTGTCGGCGAGCCTGTTCCTCCTGTCGGCGAGCCTGTTCCTCCTGTCGGCGAGCCTGTTCCTGCAGCATCACCATCAGAGCACCTAAGTCAGGTGCTGCAGATGTGGGAGCTCCTGACGGGCCAGCCTCCGTGACTGGCAGTTGGCCCTCTGACGTCTGCGGCGTTGCACCACCAAATCGTCTCTGGTCCGTCTCCTGCTGGCGTTGACTTCGGGTACGGATACCCTCCGTTTCCTCATTAGGTAAAATCGGCATGATTAATTTAATCCCACTTCTGACACCAATTGTTATGAGCTTGAGGTTCGTGACAATAAAAACTGCCAATTGAATTACCGAAATTAACACTTTAATTCACTTAACACTAATTTAAATTTAAAACACTAATAATTAATCACACTAATTAACTTTATTCCGCTCCGAAGCTTCGCTTGTCTCGCCAAATTCAATACTTCCCCGATCGCATCTTGCAGTGCCTATAAATACACATTAGCACTGAAACATCCAGAATATTCAAGTAAATACGCGCACCAATCGGCAAGGCGCCGAAAGTTCTAGTGTCGGCTTCTAAAAGCTTAGTTCTTCGTTTCGATACTAGATGGCGCTGTCGGTTGAAAGATTAGTGATGTCATTTTCTGGAAAGCTCCCCTCGCTCTCATCCCCGACACTAGATGGCGCTAGTGCCGGGTACATGACAACAACTTAGGCGCGCAACAATATTCAGGAATTATTAAACAAACAAATAGATATAGATGTATTGTGTATTACCGAGCATTTCATAATGTCTGGCCATGAAGAAGACATGATACATGAAGACATGAGACATGCTATTCAAGAAGAAATGTAAAACGAGGAGGAGCCTGCATCTTGATAAAAAAAATGTCATGAGTACACAGAATTACCAGACATCATGAAATACTCTATAACAGTGATTATTGATTGTTGTGCTATAAAATTAATAAAACAAAATACGATAATTTTATGTATTTATAGACCTCCAAAAATATGTAATATAGATACATTTTATGAAAATTTAGACTCTATTTTAAAGAAATTATGTAATAACCATAAAATTAATATAATAATATGTGATGATTTTAATATAGACATTCTGAAAAGGAACAGATTAGCAACAGAATTTGAATGCTTTCTTTTGAGCTACAACCTTAAATTGGAAATTAACCAACCTACAAGATTGGACAGCAATACCTGCTTAGACAATTTTGTTCATAATTTGAAACAAAATTGCAAATGCCAAATAATAGCCTTATCAGACCATACAGCTCAGATTCTAAAAATAGAAGCTAATAAATTAAGATAAATAAAATCTTGGCGGAAAACAATAAGAGATACGTCCAACGATAATATAAATAAATTCAATAAATATCTCCAACAATTATCATTTTCAGACGTTTACAATACTGACGACCCTAATACTGCCTATGATAATTTTATCGACTTTTTCTTTTTATTATATAATTTATGTTTTCCTTTCAAGTCGATTATAGTACGCTCTGAAAAATCAATTAAATGGGTGTCACGTGGTATTCGGATTTGTAGCAAAAGGCAGCGCCATTTATTGTGGCAAAAGAGAATAAAACCGACATGTGATAATAAAAACAATTTCTATACATATTCTCGAAGATTCAAAAAAATAATTAAACTGGCTCAGAAAGCTCAAAATAACCATCTCATTCAAAACTCCAGAAATAAATCCAAGACATATTGGCAAATAATAAATAATAGAAAAACAATTACGGAACCTATTTCTCAGACAAAAAGATGATTTATTAATAATGAACCCTAAAGAAATAGCTGAATCATCAACAATTTTTTTATCGACCATATCACAGATATACCAAAAAACGTATCAGATGACATCAAAAAAATTAAATATAACCCACACTGGATATTTATATCTCCGATTGTGCCACAAGATATAATACGAGTAATAAAAACTATAAAAAATAAAAAAAGTTTTGGTTATGATAGCATTTCAACGCAAATTATTAAATCTGTTTGCAATAGTATATCTGGACCTCTTAGCCATCTTGTTAATGTAAGCATATTAGAGGGAGTATTTCCCGAAAAGCTGAAAACGGTTATAGTAAAACCACTTTATAAAAAGAACGATAAAGAAGATATGTCTAACTAAAGACCAATTGCTTTGCTTTCTAAAATAACCCGTGTTTTCTAAAATAATGGAAAAAGTTATTTACGAATCAATTTACGCATTTTTGGTTAAATTTTACATACTCTGCGATGAACAAAATGGGTTTCGAAAAAACAAAAGCATAAATATGGCTGTTTTTAACTTATTTAAGATGGTTATGTCTAATTTAGATACCCGAACCTCCTATGTGCTATATATACAGACATGTCGAAAGCCTTTGATTATGTAAACCATGAAATACTATTACAGAAACTTAACGCATACGGCATTCGAGGTAACGTTCTCAACTTAATAAAATCATATATGATTGGCCGTAAACAATGTACAGAGATGAGAGATGTAAATAATGTACTAGAACATGCATCAAATCTAAACGTGAATGCAAATATGTATCTTCCTATAGAGAAATAAAATTTGGCGTACCGCAGGGAAGCGTCCTTGGGCCATTGTTATTTTACTTTATATAAACGGCCTCCCACGTCAAATCCATCATCCAATGGTATTATTTGCCGATGACAGTACAGCTCTAATAAATTGTCTAAATAAAGATTTTTATGAAAATGATATAAACACTACGATTGAAACTATAATTAACTAGTTGAATTATAATAATTTACTTTAAAATATTCAAAGAACTAAAATAATGCACTTTTACCAGAAACTTCGCACTGAAGATCTAAATATAAATTATAATAGTCAAACAATAGAGAGAGTAGATGTCGCAAAATTTTTAGGTATTTTAATAGATAGCCAATTGACATGAAAGGCCCAAGCAGATGATGTCTGTAAGAAACTAAGTGTGTCTGCTTATGCACTCTATAACCTGACAAAAAAGGTCAGTATCAAAACGGTATTAGTCGCTTACCATGGTCTGGTGGTTTCCATTTTTAGATATGGTATTATATTTTGGGGCAACTGTGGCGATAGAGAAATCATTTTCAAAGCCCAAAAGCGCTGTATGAGAGCAATCTTTAATTTAAAGACTACCGAAAGTTGTGTTCCCATTTTTAAAGCTCTTAAATAAATAACTTTTCCGTGTCTATATATTCTTGGAGTAGCGTTATTTGTCAAAATTAATCATCATTTATTCCCTACCTTAAAAGAAACTCGAGTACGAACTGTACCTACGAGAACGCAATATAAAGACTTATTGTACAGGAAGATTTCAAACAGCTTTATTAAAAAAGTGTTATGGGCATGGCACTAGTCATTTATAATAAAATTCCTAATTTTGTAAAAATCTACCGATAAGAATATTTAAAAAGAGTCTTACTTCTTTGTTATTGGAAAGGTGCTATTACTCAGCATCGAACTTCTTAGATGATACCCGTATAAAATAACGTTCAGTAAATTAAATGTTTGCATAATCTGTTAGTATTAATAATTTATAATGTAATAAGCTACCTGCAATAATAATTCAAAAATCTATATAATGTAATAATAATAATAATGTAACAATACTTTTAATCATAATAATGTAATAACTATTTATAATCATAATTATCATATTAAATCTATTAATAATTAATTACTAGTGTAGTATAGAAATATATTTTAATTTAATATTTGCATGCCAAATGTAAATTCTAGGTACGGATCTTTTATGTACTCTGTCAACACCATTTTTGTGAATACCTACATTCAATGCAAGTAAATCAATATTCTATTCTATTCAATAGAGAAGGAGGCTGGGTACTACCACCTGCTTGGGATCCTACAATCAATAAAATTTAAACTAAATCCAAGCATACCACTGCAAGACCTCAGGACATAGTCAGTTCATTTTGCATAGATCGGACCATAAACAATAATTAAAAAAGCTGAAGGTACTCCGGATTTAACAATGACATCGGGACGTCAGTCATCTCAGTCCCCCGTGACCATGGGTGCTGGAAAGCGCCCGAAACGTCGGGAATTAAAAATAAAAGTAATTAAAGTAAAATAAACGCGATAAAATCCGTAAAAGTAGTTTTAATCAAGCGTTTGTCTTTGTATTCGATTACAATCTGGGTTTCTTCAAGGCAAGAATAGAGAGAGAGTGTAGAGGCTTTTGTTACGCTAAGCCTGTATGATTTACCGTCTCGGGCTTCTTATGTGATCAATACGTTTATCTTTACATTACAGTATTGCGCCATATGTTTTTGTAATGTGGGAAGATTTTACCTTTTGAAAGGATAATATTGTGTTACAATAGTTGAACCGAAGTAAAATCTTGTTGCATTTAAGAACAATCATAACTACATTTTTTATAGAATAAGGGTGACAAACTGAGCGAACTGGATACCGTGACCCATAAACTATATTTATCCTTGATTAACAATCAAAATGCAGATACGTTATCATCCCTAAGACTAAGATAGAATATCTCGTTTCCAATGAAAAGTCTTCGGTTATCCATGCTCACTATACGAAACACAGCAGCATTACCTAAGCTGCTATTTTACGCTCGTCTTCTGTGTTGTCCTTCCGCAGCCGAGCTGAAACATTACATTACAGCCATAAAAAGTTAATGTTAAAGTTACAGCCTCTATACGTCCCACTCCTGGGAACAGGCCTCCACTCATTTCTGTGAGGATCTTAGGGCACGGAATTGTCCGCCGCGGTGCCCCAAAGCGTGTTGGCGAACTTCACATGTCTACGAAATATTTTTTCTTATTTCTCTGACATGCAGGTTTCCTCACGATGTTTTTCTTCACCGCCGAGCACGTAGTAAATCAGCACTTAAAATTGCATTTAACAATTTCATTGATACCGGCGGGGACCGAGAGTTAGTACCGTTAAATTTACAGCAAACTTAAAGACCTGAGCTTTCACGGCTCTATATAACTTAATTACTCGTATTACAAAGTATTTTTCATATCTAAAAAATAAAAATTTTGACTTAATATATGTATATATATATATATATATATATATATATATACTGTTTTAAATTTTGCGATAGCAGTGTTACTTTGTACTTTAAATAGGACTAAACTAAAAAGTTTTTGTGTTTGCAAATAGCTGTTTAATTTCGACGAAAAGGAAATGGCCAGTAATGACAACAGGCAGAGAAAAAAATCCTTTGTAATTAGAAGACCAGCCCGCGAAATGGCAAAACGCGATATTTCGAGGTGTGAAGAAGAAAAGACATCTAACAAATTCACGTTTACTGTTAACCAGGCACTCGATCGTGCAGTATATTACACAGGTCTGTCTAAATGTGTGTTAAGTATAATCAAGAAAGAGCCTGCAGACCTGCAAGGACATCTGAAATCATCATCTAAAAAAGAGAAAAATTATCCGAGAAAGAAAGTTTGAAATGTTGATGATTTTAATCGTCAAGTAATTTGTCGCTGCATTGAAGAGTTTATTTGCCCAAAAAAACCGTTCCAACTTGCAAAAACTTTTGTTAGCTTTATGGGAGAAAATAGATTTTCCTTGGGGTGTAACAAGTCTGAGAAGGTTTTTGAAACAAATGGAGTGTAACATAGTGGCAGAAACGCCACAGCAAAAGGTGAATTTTGATTGAGAGGCCAAATATTATTTTTGCTCCATCTATTTACTTAGGAAAAATACGTCAATAGTGTGTAAAAAATGCTGGCGCGATGATAAAATAAATGCAATATTGACGGATACGAACCATTCGAATAGATTGATTTTAATCCATGTAGGGTCGAGTAACGGCTTTATAGACGAAGCCAAACTGCTTTTTAAAGCTAGCACAGCACTGGCGACTATCATGGGCAGATGAATAGTGTAACAACGACAATGAATAATTCGATTTAACGTTCTGAAATTTTGTTAACAGTTCGTTATATTTAAATTTTATACCTGTTCGCGCCACTTTGCACTATCGCTTAACGCTTATAAGGGATTCGTTAATTATTATCCAATAAGATTACTGCAAAGCCCATTTCCGGTTTCCTATCTACCGCTTTATGCCCAGCATGTGCATTCGTGTGTTAACGGGCTCACACAAGTTGAGAAGACACGCAATCAACCGCACCGCTTATATCTCGCATCATCGCTCCCGCCCTTGTGTAATTTGGATATTGAATTATACAAGCATATAGTAAAAAGTATAGACATTTGCAATAACGCTATATTTCGTGATTATCTGTGAAGTTGATAAGTGTGAAGACAGCCGGCAGCCATCGAGACACGAGGCAGATCAGCGGAAGTCCAGGTGAGTACACATGCATTCCTTCACGTCCTTCCTATATCCCGAATTTAGGGGATTTGCAGTATCACGAATAAATTAAATTCCATTCACCGCTCGCACCGCGCTCATATACAGTCCACTATTCTATTTAAATTAATAGCCGCACCGCATAACATTATTTAATACATTTGAACCAGCAGTTTGGTGGTTGAAGGCCAAACGCCCAAATCCACCATATATTTTTGGTCACTTCGGCCGGGCTTAAATTAACCTTTAGGCCCGGAGAAGTAAATTCGTTTTTTTATATATTACAAAAAATTATACACGTATATATTATTAAATCGTAGTAAATTTTAGTTCTAATTATACTAACTACAATATTTATTTGTCCCGCATCGCTTATTACACGTATTATAATACCTTTGTAACGCATACCACACCGCTTCATTATTCCATTAATGATATTTTTCTTGTTGATTAACCGCCATCTTTCTAGTAACGCGAGATTGCTTCGTTCCCCAGTTAACTAATTCTACCGTCACTTATCGCAATAATTTTAGTCCGCATTTGTTTGTTGAAAATGACGACGAGAAGCAAAGAATCTAAACTGGTTTCGGATGAAGAAGTTAGTTTAAAAATTATTATCGCTAAACGTAATTATATTTACGAACGATTACAAAAAATTTACGAGACCTCAAAGGGCGCATTTAATTCCTTGGACGAGCAGAATTTATTTCTTAGCATCGCTTCGAATATAGAACAATTACGTAGTGAGTTTCAAGAAGTTCTAGATAACTATAATACTAAACATTTCAAATTAAACCCTAATGCAGACGTTGATTACGAGGCTTGGAACTCATTTGAAGATTTATATAGTCGTATTAAGTGCCAAATTACGAGAATATCCACATCGCACCTCACAAATGCAGACTGAGAGAAAATATAAGTAATTTGGATGAGTTGTGTGTGAATGAGTTAGACTTGGAGAATGTGTGGCATAATGTTAAGAAAGGTTTAGTGGATGCAGCTACCGAAGTATGTGGTGTTAGTAAGAGAATGAATGAAAGGAAAGACAATACGTTATGGTGGGATGACGAGGTACGTATGGAAGTTGAAGCAAAGAAGAGAGCATGGCTAGATTTACTAGCGACCAAAGCTGGTAACTCTGGCGGTAAGAATGATGAGAATGAAAGGAAAAAGGCAGAGTTTAAACGTTTAAATAAGAGAGTAAAAGAATTAGTTGAAAGGAAAAAGCAAGAAAGAACGGATAGGAATGATAGAAGAATATCGGATAACTTCCAGGCAAATATTAAAATGTTCTGGAAACTCGTAAGAAATACCTGGGGACTTTCAAAACAGCCTAGATTGAATGCGATACGAGACGAGAATGGCTGTATCCTGAATGATGAAGTGTTGAGTCTAAAGAGATGGAAGGAATATTTTGAAAGCGAATTTATGAGTGAGGAGAAGTGTGAACTAAATGAAATAGAAATTCCGAAAGAAGATGAAAGGGATAAGGAGATAAGTATGGATGAAATAATGAAAGCAATGAAAAGCATGAAAGTAGGTAAGGCAGCCGGATATGATAGAGTTTCACTCGAAATGCTAAGGGCTGGAGAGGACGTGGTGGCAGGCCTGCTGTACACCTTGTTTAATTTATGTTGGGAACTAAAGCGGGTACCGGGAGACTGGTGCAAAGCCGTGATAGTCCCAATATATAAGGGAAAAGGGTCACAGCAGGACTGTAAAAACTACCGTGGTATCAGCCTTCTTAGCATTGTGGGAAAACTGTATGCTAAGGTACTAATTGAAAGAGTTATGAAAGAAACTGATGAAAAAATTTGGGATGTGCAAGCGGGATTTAGAAAGGGAATGGGGTGTACAGATCAAGTCTTTTCCATGCGCATGATCGCGGAGAAGTTTTTGGCGAAAAACCAAAGAGTTTTTTGTGCGTTCATGGACTTGGAAAAGGCTTATGACAGAGTGGACAGGGATGTGTTATGGCAAACGCTGAACGCATTTAGGTTGAGCGCTGGTTTGATACAGGCATTAAAGTCTCTGTATAGGGACTCGAGTGCTTGTGTTAGAATCAACGGGGTCTACTCGGACTGGTTTGGCATCCATAAAGGTGTCAGACAGGGCTGTGTAGCTTCCCCGTGGCTGTTCAACCTATTTATGGACAGCTGTTTGGAAAATTTGAAAGTTGAAGAATGCGGGGTAAGAATGGGTGAGTTAACCATCAAATGCCTTTTGTACGCCGATGATCAAGTCATACTTGCGTCGTCGGCGGCCGAGTTGCAAATGATGGTTACATTAATGAACAGGTCATTAAAAGAAAGGGGAATGAAAGTGAACGCGAGTAAAACGAAAGTGATGGTTTTTGAAAGAGATGAAAGCAAAACGGTATGTGAAATAAGAATAGAAGGAGAGTTAATTGAGCAAGTGGATGAGTTCGTATATTTGGGATGTGTATTCAGCAGGGATGCGAGATATGATAAGGACATTGAACGACGAGTGAATGCAGGAAATAAAGTAAATGGGGCTCTACACTCTATTGTGAAAAGTCAGAATGTGTCAAAAAAGGCACGTATGGCAATTCACAGTGCTGTATTAGTCCCTACTTTAACGTATGGTAGTGAAAGTTGGGTGTGGCAGAAGAAGCACGAGAGTAGAATAAATGCGGTAGAAATGCGGTCGCTAAGGAGTATGTTAGGGCTGAATCTGAGTGACAGGGTGAGAAACTGTGTGATAAAAGAAGAGTGTGGTTTGCAAGATGATGCGGTGACCAGGATTAAGAAAGGAATGCTTCGGTGGTTTGGTCATGTAGAAAGAATGAATGCGGAAAGACTGACAAAGCAAATATATGTTGCAGAAGTGAATGGAAGAGTCGGAAAGGGACGTCCTAGGCGGAAGTTTGTCGACCAAATTGGCGATATACTAAAAATGGGCCAAATTAAGAGTACCCTTAACCGACGAGCATGTATGCGTAGGTATATGAATGTGGAAGAGGCGAGAAAGGTATGTCAGGATCGTGCTAAATGGAAGTCTGTAGTCTCTGCCTACCCCTCTGGGTGACAGGCGTGAGTGTTTATGTATGTATCCACATCGCCTTTCACTGTTACGTTAGAAAATAGATTTCCTACTAAATTAAAAACTTCACTTCCGCCAATTGAATTAATGTCATTTAACGGAGACATACGCCAGTGGTCCATGTTTTATCAACAATTTAAGACATTAATTCACGACAATTTACAATTAACTGATGCCGAACGTGTTTATTATTTGGTTAACAAATTGAGTGACAGGGCGTTATCAGTTTGTGCTGGGTTAGCCCCTACCGCAGAAAATTATTCCATTATTTGGAATGCGCTTATAAGAAGATATAATGACGAACACACACTCGCATCTACGTATATTAACCAACTATTGAATTTAACACAGGTGAACGCAAACACAACAGGAGGTTATCATAAATTTATGGAAAAATTTGATGCTTCAATTAATGCTCTAAAGCAATTAAAAATTGGGGACTTAGCTGATTTTTTGTTTTTAAATATTGCACTTAGAAAATTAGATCATGATACTGTTAAGTCATTTGAAATGTCTTGTCGCACAATTAGCATACCAAACTACGCCTCTTTAGTACAATTTTTATACGAACAGAATAGAGCTATATGCCATACATTTAATAATTCGCATACTTTATCTACCTACATCCAATAATAGTCGAAACAAATCACTTTCAAATAAATTTAGTAAAACAGTTATTAATAAAGATCCTTCGCATTCATGTATATTTTGTAAATCAAATGATCATGAACACTTGTATGTTTGTCCACGCTTTTTAAAATTAAATACACAACAACGTTACGATATTATTAAACAAAACAATTGTTGTATTAATTGTTTAAGTAATAAACACTCGACTTCTTTTTGTAAATCGAAGCGTAAGTGTATATACTGCGCGCGGCGCCACCATTCTTTAATTCATTCTGACCCGAATCAGAATGGCTCTAAGACTGCTTTTCGTAGTAGCAATACGTTATACTCAGAGGTTGTGCAGACGCGTAACGCTAATGCATGCAGCGCGCATTCGATTAATTACCGCGCAGTCAACGATAAGGTAAATTCTTCTGTCGCTCACAATTCGAATACGGAGGAAGATGGTAAAACACTTACCTCTTCATGTAATATTTCTCACGATTATAGTACTCTCCCACGCTATACTACTTTATTGGGGACTGCAAAAATAAAGGTCGTAGATAAATACGACAATGAACATTTTATTCGGTGTTTAGTTGACCCCGGATCCCAAAGCGACTATATTACGAAGGATTGTTGTAAACGCTTATTTCTTTCCGTTTCGAATAAAAATCATTTTACCGAAGTACACGGGATCGGTGGTGTGTCCCAAAAGATTTTAGGAGTCACTTCACTGCAGTTCACGTCTCGTTTTAATGATAACAAATTTTATCATATTGAACCATTAGTTGTTCCGATCATCACGGGTCAGTTGCCAGATTCGATAGTAGATGTTTCAAAAATTCGCTATTTAAATAAAATACGCTTAGCAGATGATCAGTTTTATCAACCTGGGTCTATAGATATTTTATTGGGGGTTAATACCTACATAAAACTTTTGTCGCCTGAAAACTTAATTCATTCACAATGGCCTAGTGCCATAGAAACATCACTCGGATATATTATTATGGGTGATGCTGAAGTCGCTATATCACATCATTCCCCGCGTTCATTTGTTTCCTGTTCTTACGATACAAATTTAAATCAAAATTGTCTTAATGATATAATGGAAAAATTTTGGAAAATTGAAGAATTTCCGCAAAAAATATATTTGAGCCGTGATGAGCAGGAATGTGAAGACATTTATACTTCTACTACTTACCGCCAAAACGACAGACGGTATGTGGTCGCCCTGCCATTTAAGAAAAGGCCTCTTACTTTTGGAAAAACGCTTTAACAAATATCCCGATCTTCGCGATCAATACAATGTTGTTATACGGGAATACATTAATAAGGGTATTTTATCCGCTGTTTCCGATAATGATTGTATACAGCCTTCTTTTTATTTGCCTCATCACCCTGTCGTACGGAATGATAAAAGTACAACGAAGTTGCGCATCGTTTTAGACGCTAGTGCTAAGTCGGATAACGATATTTATTTGAATGACATTTTGCACACCAGGCAAAATTTACAAACAGACATTTTTAATATTTTATTAAACGTTAGAATTTATTGCATCGCTTTCTTTGCAGATGTTAGGCAAATGTACTTGTGTATCGAAGTCCAAAAATCCCATCACGCTTTTCAACGCATTTTATATCGGTTTTCTACAGAAGAAACTATACGAACATATGAATTTAATCGCGTCACATTCGGATTACGCTCTTCCCCTTTCCTCGCACTTCGCACTTTACGCCAGTTAGCCGCTGGCGAAAGGGAGTCCTATCCCCTTGCTGCTTCTGTAGTGGAAAGGGATATTTATATGGATGACTTCGTTTCCTCCGCGCCTTGCGTCAACAACGCAGTCAACACCGCCACTCAACTTATCCAAATGTTTCGCCGAGGTGGATTCGATTTGGTTAAGTGGACAAGTAACTGCAAGGAGCTTTTACAACATATACCAGCATCACATCGTCAACAAGACTCGGTATCATTTGATGATAATGACATTTTAAAAATTTTAGGCCTTCGTTGGTATCCCGCTACCGATAAGTTTTCCTTTCTTGTTTCGCCGCCACCGGTCACTTGTACCAAACGCGCTATCCTCTCCGCAACCGCTCGCTTGTACGATGTTTTAGGACTTGTCGGTCCAGTAATACCTTACGCCAAATTATTAATTAAAGCCTTGTGGGTTCTTAAACTTAACTGGGATGAGACTCCACCCACTAATATTGTCAATGCATGGCAGCGATATATATCAGAGTTACCTTTAATCTCACATTTACAGATTCCACGTCATATCGGCATAAATGAAAAATCCCATTTGTCGCTACTAGCCTTCGCCGACGCTAGTGAAAAAGCTTACGGGTGTGTCATCTATTCGCATCTTGTTAACGGAAATAATACTCCAATTATAACGCTCCTATGTTCTAAATCTCGGGTGTCCCCATTAAAGGTTATAACTTTAGCCAGGCTTGAGTTGTGTGCCTTGGCTTTGCTCGCTAAGTTAGTATGCACCGTTTACGATTCGTTGTCATTGAGGCATCCGATCGACAACATTTATGCGTTTTCAGATTCGGAAGTCGCGCTCTGTTGGGCGTGTTCTTCACCGCATAAGTTCAACACTTTTGTTGCTAACCGTATTTCGCAAATACAGTCCTATTTATTACCGGATAACTTTTACCACATCGCCGGCTCGGAAAATCCTACAGATCATATTTCGCGTGGACTGTTACCCTCACAAATTTTAAATTGTGACCTTTGGTTACATGGGCCTTCGTGGGTTTCCTTGCCGTGTAAAGAATGGCCTGTACAAAGGTTCGCATCAACTCATATCATTTTACCAGAAGAAAAGACTGTGTCGCTTGGAGTCAGTGACATGGAAGAAAACCCGTTTATCTCGTTAAGCTTAAAATTTTCTAATTGGAATAAGTATTTACAATCCGTTGTTTACGTTTTAAGGTTTTTAAACAAATTACCGCGCATAAATAAAATTATAACCGCATCCAACATAGAGATTTCTGAAATCACAGTTATTAAAATTGTGCAAGGCATCGCTTTCGCCGAAGATATAAAAAATATTAAAAAAGGACAACTATGTTCATCAACATTACGAAGGTTATCGCCATTTATCACGGACGATGTACTTCGAGTAGGTGGTCGGTTAGATTATTCGTCTTTATCGGATTCCCAAAAGCATCCAATATTGCTACCAAAAAAGGGGCATATTGTTGATCTTATAATTGATTATTATCACTATAAATATTTCCACGCTGGTCCTCAGTATTTACTTGCTGCATTACGGGAGAAATATTGGATATTATCAGCTCGCCGTGTAGTGAGATACCGCATTCATAGGTGTAACATTTGTTTTCGACATAAACCCAAACCTATTTACCCCATGATGTCTGCCTTGCCTGCTTGCCGCCTAGAGCAGTGTAATGCGTTTACACACACAGGTGTGGATTTTTCGGGCCCACTTTATATCACATTGACGCTTAAACGTGGTATACGAAGGCAGAAGGCTTATTTATATGCCTCGTTACTAAGGCAGTGCATTTAGAATTAGCGTCTGATCTAAGTTCGGCGGGTTTTTTGGACGCTTTTAAGAGATTTATCTCTCGTAGAGGTCCGTGTCGATTTATATACAGTGATAACGGTACTAATTTTGTCGCCTCGCGTTCATATTTACATGAATTACATGGATTTTTAAAATCAGAAGAATATTATAAGGCATTCGAATACTTAAATACATTACAGAGTAGAGTGAAGTGGAATAAGAACGCTACTGCCATTTCTGTAGGGACGATTGTTCTAATAGACGTGGATAATACTCCACCGCTTCAGTGGCCTCTAGGCGTTGTCACCGAATTGTTTCCCGGTAAGGATGGTGTGGTACACGTTGCGCAAGTTAAACTTAAGAATTCCACTTTAAAACGCCCTCTTATCAAACTGTGTCCTTTACCAACACAGTGATTAATATAGTTAATTTTACAGTATCGTTTATATATTTAGTTTAATTCTTAGGTCATAACGTCACTTCATTTCGCTACTATATAAGTATTTATCTATATATATCTATATTTTTATACTTTACTTGCTAGTTGAGGATACCTCAAGGCCGGGGGGGTGTTCGCGCCACTTTGCACTATCGCTTAACGCTTGTTAGGGATTCGTTAATTATTATCCAATAAGATTACTGCAAAGCCCATTTCCGGTTTCCTATCTACCGCTTTATGCCCAGCATGTGCATTCGTGTGTTAACGGGCTCACACAAGTTGAGAAGACACGCAATCAACCGCACCGCTTATATCTCGCATCATCGCTCCCACCCTTGTGTAATTTGGATATTGAATTATACAAGCATATAGTAAAAAGTATAGACATTTGCAATAACGCTATATTTCGTGATTATCTGTGAAGTTGATAAGTGTGAAGACAGCCGGCAGCCATCGAGACACGAGGCAGATCAGCGGAAGTCCAGGTGGGTGCACATGCATTCCTTCACGTCCTTCCTATATCCCGAATTTAGGGGATTTACTGTATCACGAATAAATTAATTCCATTCACCGCTCGCACCGCGCTCATATACAGTCCACTATTCTATTTAAATTAATAGCCGCACCGCATAACATTATTTAATACATTTGAACCAGCAGTTTGGTGTTTAAAAACCAAAAACGCCAAACCCACCAATACCATTTGTTGTTTTTCCATTTACATCATTGCACATAGGTACTATCCTCAAACAATTATGATTTCATAATTATTAATTAAATGCACGCGCTCGGATGCTTAAGATATTGTGTTTTTGTCGTTATAGTAATATCGACTAAGTCACAACTCTAGCTTATTACGTCAACAAATAGATGAAATTCTAGCTAAATGTAAGAACAAAATAGCCAAATCAACTGAACCTCCATGAGTAATATCAGATGATGAAGGGGGATAGACTGTTTGAAAATTCCTCGGAGCTCGCGCGCGGACTCTAGACCGCGGAAGGACCACGCTCTCACAGAATACAAGCGTAAAATAGTAGCTTAATGCTGCCGTGTTTCGTATGATGAGTGTAGAGAACCGGAGACCCTTTTTATCGGAAACGAAGTATTCCATCTTAGTCCTCACGGGTGACAACACAACATCTGCATTTTGATTTGTAATCGAGGATAGACGTAGATGTGTATGTATGGACCACAGCAACTACTTACCATCAGATGGACTATGTGCTCTTTTGTCACCCTATCCTATAAAAAAATTACTTTACTTTTACTTTATAAATCGGCATTAAAAGTTTTAAAAAAAAGAGCAGAAATAAAAATCACGGAGCAGAAATATTTTATCTAGAATATTAAATTGTAGCTTTTAACGAACGCCCCTGTGATTTCTCTAAGCGTTATTAATGTTACTCTTGGCTCTTGGATTTATGAACTCTTAGAAATTTTATAAAATATTAGCTACAAACACATACCATACATAAAGCTAAATATAACTTCTACTTCAAGTATATCTTTATTGATTAAATGTATCCCTTAAATATAAATTACAGTTCTAATGCCTTTGTAAAAGTTTTATGTATCCATAATATAATTTACCGCCGTGTAGTGGCATTGTAGGAATATCCACTACCCAATATTATTATCTCGTAGGTGTCGTAAAAGGCAACTGAGGGAAACTGAACTGAACTGAGATGGGTAGCAGCATTATCATGATAACAGCGGAAAATCATAAAAAAATCCTGTTGCCAACGCACATGTTCAGGAGTGGTTTAATAGACTGCATTGAATGAATGCCCGTGTAGCCCCATATTTTCATGTGGGTGTCGTAAGATGCTACAGAGGGAAAGTGAGGCAGAAGATTGTCAGCATCATCTTTCTGATAATAGCAAAAAGCAATAAAAAGCTGCGGTTGATGATGAGCAAACGAGCATGCGGCTCACCTGATGTTAAGTGACTACCGCCGCCCATGATCAACCGCAACACCAGGGGAATTGCAGGTGCATTGCCGGCCCCTTAGAAAGGGGTACGCTCTTTTCTTGAAGGTCCCCAGGTCGTATCGGTCCGGAAAAATCGCTGGTGGTAAACTATTCCACAGAGAGGTTGTACGCGGAAGAAAACTCATCTTGAAACGTATAGTGGTGGACCGCCAAGCATCCAGATGGTGTGCATGGTATCGGGACGTTTGCCGCGTAGTTCGTTCACGAAATTTGGCGGCTGGGATTAATCCGAACAATTCCTCAGAGTACTCTCCATGGTATATGCGAAAGAAAATGCAAAGAGATGCAACATCTCTTCGCAGTGCCAGTGAATCGAGCCGATCGGAAAGCACTCGGTCGTCGACGACTCGAGCCGCTCTGCGCTGGATGCGGTCAAGTGAATGGAGCTGGTACTGTGAAGCCCCAGCCCAGAGATGGGAACAGTATTCCATTTGCGGCCGCACCTGCGCCTTGTAAAGTTGCAGGTGGTGTGCCTGCATGAAATACTGTCCCGCTCTGCTGAGCACGCCAAGCTTTTTAGAGGTCAATTTGGCCTTCTCTTCCAAGTGACCACGATACTGCACGTCACTCGATATGTCGACGCCGAGGATTCCGATACTGGCTGAGGCAACAAGGGGAGTGCCTTTAAACTGAGGGGATACGACAAAGAGGTTCTTTTTAGCGGTTAACGCGCAAACTTGTGTCTTCTGGGGGTTAAACTGGACTAGATTTAGTCGCCCCCTATCCGAAACTCTGTTCAGCAAAGACTCGACTTCAGACACAAGTTTGTGCCGGCACTCGGAGACGTTTTCCCGAGAAATGTTGGCCCGGCCGGTGTAAAGAGCATCACCAGTGCCTTCATCTGCATAGCAATGAATGTTATGGGTTTGCAACATATCATTGATATGCAGAAGAAACAGCGTTGGCGATAGCACGCAGCCTTGTGGAGCACCAGCATTAATAGGCTTGCAATCGGAGCTTGCACCGTTTACAACGACCTTGATGCCCCGATATGCAAGAAAGCTGGTGATCCAATCGCACAATTTCTCGGGAAGCCCATAGGAAGGGAGCTTCGAAAGAAGCGCTTTGTGCCAAACCCGATCGAAGGCCTTCGCAATGTCTAAACTAACGACCAACGCCTCCACCTTGGACTCTACTGCCTCCGCCCATCTGTGGGTTAGGTAGACCAGAAGATCACCAGCTGACCGACCACGGCGAAAACCGTTTTTGCGGTCACTAATCAGCTGGTGATCCTCAAGGTACCTCATGAGCTGGCAGTTTACAATGGACTCCATTGTTTTGGAGAACAAGGAGGTGATGGCGATAGGCCGGTAGTTGGACGGGTCTGAGCGGTCGCCTTTTTTAGGGATCGGGTGGACGAAAGCCGTCTTCCATGATTTTGGGACTACGCCTAGGGAGTAGAAGTACCGGAAAAGACGCGTTAAAACCGGTGCCAACTCTGTAGCACACGTCCTCAGCACAATTGGGGGATTCCGTCAGGCCCACTCGACTTGTGGGTGTCCAGGGAGAGGAGTGCTTTGCGAACCGAGTGCTGTGTAAACTGCACTTCCGGCATGGAGCACTCACACCGCGGGATGGTCGGCGGCGTACTCCCCCCGTCATCGAGAGTCGAGTCAGACGCAAAGAAAGAGCCTAGAAGATCGGCTTTCTCCTTTGCGGTATGGGCCAGTGAGTCGTCCTCCCTGTACAGAGGTGGAAAAGATGGCTGACAGAAATTCCCCTGGACAGCCTTGGCGAGAGACCAGAATGCACGGGTTCCAGAAGGAAGGCGAACTAGTTTCTCGCCAATTCTGCCCGTGTGCTCTGACTTTGCCTTGGTAATGACTCTTTTGAAGGACTTAGAGGCGGAATTATACTTCTTTTTTAGAGCGCTGGTGTTTACATCCCGGGACGCTGATGCGTCAGCCCAGGCTTGGTAGCACTCCTGCTTATAGCATGATGCTGTTTTACAGGAGCGACCAAACCATGGCTGAGATTTGCCTCCAATGGGTACCACAGAGGAAGGAGTAAAAAGTTCCATACCCTGAAGTACCACATTAGCGACAAAATCCGCAACAACTTTGGGATCGTCTGGCGAGAAGCAAACCCGCCCCCAAGGGTAGGATGCAAAGAAAGGCCGCATCCCATCCCAATCGGCTGACCTATAGTGCCACACACGGCGGCAGCCTGCAGAATGCAACTGCGATTTCAGTGTGAGTGGCACCACACTCCGAACAAGACAATGGTCCGAGGAGCCTAAAGGGGCGTCGACGGAAATCTGATATCCGTCCGGGTGAGAGGTCAGCAGAAGGTCCAACAGGGAAGGTGCATGATCCTCCACATCTGGAATCCTCGTAGGCGAAGTAACCAGTTGTGTCAGACCATATGCCAAGGCAAAATCATGAACAGATATCCCCGCATGATCGGATAAACGTGAACCAAGCCATTAGGCGTGATGGACGTTAAAGTCGCCGAGGATTACGATCTCTGCGGAGGGGATCTGCTGTAGCAACGGATCTGTAGCCATTTGGACGTGGTCGAAGAGTCGGTCTGTTTCGGCATTACCGCTATGGGACCTATAGAGGCACCCGTAGACGCGCGGATGGTCGTCGCTGTCTACGCGTAGACAAAGGATGGACAGGTCCTTACCTTCAAGTCTGCCGAGGCGTCGAGAACAGATGTCCTATCTGACGTAAACGCAAACTCCAGCCCGAGGCACAAAGGAGTGTTCCAGTTTGTACCCCGGGTAGGAGAGATACGAGACATCAGCCGGAGAGGACAACTGCGTCTCGTTTAGAAAGAGCAGAGCCGTCCTCGCCGTCTCGAGATGGTAGTGGATGGCGTCCCTGATATTGCAGAAATTCACGGACAACGTGGCAGGGGTCGCCTTGGTCTTGTTGCTCCGTTTGCCCCGAAATTTGGCTACGGTGACAATCATGGTAACTTCGGGCAGGGGCTAAAAATCTCCGGTGAGGTTTTTATGGAAAAAGAGGGACACTTTATGATGAACTCTTTCCTAAACAATCGCTCTCACAGAAAAATAACCCGGTCGAGCCCTGACGGTTCAACGAAAAATGAGATTGACTTGGTTATGACGACCAGACGACAACTGTTCAGTGATGTCTCAGTGTTCGTGAGATTAAACACAACTTCTCGTCGGGCATACCTCAAAATCTCAAAACTAGATTGTACAACCAGTGAGTGTTTTCAGTGATGACCGATGAATTTGAGACGTGGACCTTCCCTGATGGCTGCATGTGGAAGCTCAAAATTGCTCAGCGAGCTACGGAGAGAGCTATGCTCGGTGTTACTCTGCGTGATAAACTTAGGAATGAGGATATCCACAATAGAACCAGAGTTACCGACGTAGCCCAACGGATTAGTAAGCTGAACCGATAACCAATGAGGTAGAAAGGTTCTCGAATAGCAGCCTCGTACCGGCAGGTGAAGTGTAGGGCGTCCCCTCACTAGATGGAGTGGCGACCTGGTGAGACATGCAGGAAGTCGATGGACCGTACTTTGTAGCATTCCTTGAGGAAGGCTTATGTTCAGCAGTGAACTTGTAAAGGGCTTTGATGATAATAATGATGATGATTGAATGAATAAATGAATGAAAGAGCAAACAACATGGTTACAAGTGCATATGTTTGCGTGCAACCGTAATTTTGTGGGCTGTAAGTAGTTGCTTAATAAATTCAGACAAATTTTGTTCTACGAAACTACTGACCGACTCATCACGAGATCTCTAAAACTATACACCCGATTGACATGAAATTTGATATTACAGAGCAATAATAGCGAAGTTCGATCGACGAGTCGGGATTGCTTCTCTGAGAGCTTTGCCATCGTTGTTCGAAGTTCTTTTAATGACCTTTATTTTGTTTTCAACGACTCAAAAGCAATATCGAAATATAATTTCGTATATCACCTATAAAACTTTACGTTTAAATTTAAATTTAAACGTAAAGTTTTATAGGTGATAGAGCTATGACACTAGCGCGCAGCGATAAAGTTTAATTTAGTTTGCGTGCGTGATTTATCTTATCTAAATAATAATAGTCATGTAGGCAATTAAAACGTCGGCAAGTAGTCAACATCAAAGGAGTGCAACTTCTGTACGTATTATTTATACTGCGGTTCAGGGGAATCGGCGCAGCGCGAGTTATACGCGAGAGCAATCTACCAAGTTATGGTTACCAACTGTAGCATGGGTTTCTTAAATATGTCGCACACCCCTTCTCCGTTATCTCAACCCTTTGGCTGTACTTTTCTGTCCCACCGGGACAGACAATTACGGAAAAAAATTAATAGTCTAGTTGTAAGTATGAATGGGTCGGCTCGACCTGGGAAGGACCACGCTCTCACTGCTGTTTCGCATGGTGAGTGTAGAGAAACAGTGACAACATATCAGCTTTTTTATTCGTAATCGAGGATAGATTTAGATATCTATGGGCCACAGCAACCACTTACCATCAGGTTGACTGTGTCCGTTTGTCACCCTATGTTATAAAAAAATTCGAGTATTGATTGATTAAATAATGTTGTCGACTTAAAAGCTGCCACTAAAATGATGTAGCTCTCTCTATAAATTTCACACTACGCGAACAACCCAGGTTCGATTCCGGCCGGTGCAAATGAAATTCTTAATGGCAATTTTAAGATCATCGTAAGGAAACCTGTATATCTGAGAAATATAAAATCCTCTCAGAGATGAGAGGAGCCTGTGCCCAGTGGGACGTATACAGGCTGTAACTTTAACTATAACTTTTTTATTTTACCTATTTTGCAAATAAGTCAGTATTGTGGGTAACCTAATATCGACACTAATTCCTAGGTTGTTTAATATTATTAAAAATGTATAATATAGCGTCTTTTGGGTGGTCTAGCAACAGGATTAACATGCAAATTCACGAATGAATTAATTAATTAATTTTCACGAAATACGAGATCCAACAACAATATATCACATAAATGATTATGTAATATATATTTGGACTCTTAGTTTATTTTCGACAACGTTTTACCGGGAAATATTGGCACGGCCAGTGTATAAAGTATCACCAGTGCTGTAGTCCGCATAGCAATGAATGTTATGCAAATATCATTTATACGCAGGCTTGTGGAATACCAGCATTAATTAGCTTGTAATCGGAGCATGCGCCGTCTATTACGAGGTCGATGCTCCGATATGCAAGACAACTGGTAATCTATTTGCACAATTCTCGAGAAGCCCATAGGAAGGAAGCTTCGAAAACAGCGCTTTGTGTCAAACCTGATTGAGGGCCTTCGCTATGTCCAAATTAACTGCCAACGCCTCCACCTCGGATTCTACTGCTTCCGCCCATCTATGAGTTAGGTAACCCAGAAGATCACTAGCTGAGCGACCCCGACAGTAATCGTACTGGCGGTCCCTAATCAGCTGGTGATCCTCAAGATACCTCACTAACATTATTTTGGAGAACAGGGAGGTGAGATAGCGATAGGCCTGTAGTTGGACGGATCTGAGCGGTCGCCTTTTTTAGGGATCCGGTGCATCAAAGCTGTCTTCCATGAATTCGTGACTATGCCTTGGGAGTAGGAGTACCGGAAAAGACGCGTTAAAATGTATGCTAACTCTTGAGCGCACGTTTCCAGCACAATAGGTGTGGAACTCCATTAAGTCCACTCGACTTGTTGACATCTGGGAGTTCTCTGCTCACCGAGCGCTGTGTAAATAGCACATCCTGCGCTTACACTGCGAGATTTTCAGACGTGTATTCCCCTCGTCCTCGAGAGTCAAGTTGGACGCAAAGAGAGAGCCTAGCAGATCGGCTTTCTCCTTCGCGGCATTGGCCAGCGAGTCATCTTCCCTGTGCAGGGATGGTGTAGATGGCTGATAGAAGTTCCCTTGGACAGTCTTGGCGAGAGACCAGAATTCACGTGTTCCCGAAGGAAGTTGAACTAGTTTCTCGCCAATTCTGCCGATGTGCTTTGACTTTGCCTTTGCAATGACACTTTTGAAGGACCTGAAGGCGGAATTATACTTAATTTTAAGAGCGCTGGTGTTTGCATCCCGAAACGTTGATGCGTCATTCCAGGCCCGGTAGCACTCCTTATGGCGTAATGCAAATTTACAAGAGTGACCAAAGCAAGGTTGAGTTCTACCTACGATAGGCAACACGGATGGTGGAATAAATAGTTCCATTCCCTGAAGTACTACATCAGCGACAGAATCAGGAACAACGTTGGGATCATCCGGCGAGAAGCAAACCCGCCCCCAGGGGTATGATGCAAAAGAAGACCGCGTTCTGTCCCAATCGGCCAACCTATAGTGCGAAACACGGCGGCAACCTGCAGAACTCAACCGCGTTAGGTGCGTGAGTGGCACCGTACAACGGATCACCCTAATTAAGTTAAATTAATGCACTCTAACACCCTAATTAAGGACCCACTACCTTACTTTTATTACACCGCTCTTATTAATTGTTTAGGGACCCTGATTCAATGTAGTGTAATACGCCTTTTTTCACGACACGTTGTCATTTAATTGAAATGAGGACGTGAACATAATATTGCCCATTGTATTCTTCGAATTGGTTGATATTTTATTCAAGTAAATCAAAAAAAAATCATTGGATCTTTGTATTGAATTTATTGTATTATTTTCAGGTATATTATAGTACTTGATTAAAAATACTTTTACGGATTTTACCACGTTCAATTTATTTGATTTTTAACTCCCGTTTCAGGTGCTTTCCGGCACCCTTGGTCACGGGGGACTAATGTGACTAACGTCCCATTGTCAATGTTAAATCTCAGCACCTTCAGCTTTTTAATTATTATTTATGGTCTAATCTACGCAGAATATAGAGAGCCTTGATAGCTTAGATGGTTAAAGCTTGCTGTAAATATAACAGAACGCGAGTAACCCGGGTGTGATTCCCGCCGGCACCAATGAAATTGTTAATTGCAATTTTAAGTGCTGATTTACTACGTGCTCGGCGGTGAAGAAAAACATCGTGAGGAAACCTGCATGTCAGAGAAATAAGAAAAAAATATTTCGAAGACATGTGAAGTTCCCCAACATGCATTGGGGCAGCGCGGCGGATACTTCCTTGCCCTAAAACCCTCTCAGTAATGAGGGGAGGCCTGTGCCCAGCTGTGGGACGTATATAGCTATATAGGATGTAACTTTACTTTTTTTACAACGTAGAATGAGCTTACTCTGTCTATGCCTTGCAATGGGCTTTCGTTTTAATTTTATTAAGTACAGGATCCCAAGCAGATGGTAGTACCCAGCCTCCTTCTCTATTGAAATTAGGATGTCTTTTAATTTCAATAGTCTCACGTATCATCCTTGGTAGGAGATGTTCTTTCACGAGGATTTGTGCTCTATCAAATTTGATGTAATGATGATCACAAACTATAGATTACCCGAAAAGTTGATGCTTCACGCCAGCTATATGTTTACGCGGGTTCTAATTAGTAGTATTTATTTATATAAATATATGTCCTTTACTTCACTGATAAATTTTAACAAATAAATTTAAAGTCCCTGAATCCTAATATAGGTGAAACCTGTATCTCAGGAGCCAGTGTCTTCTCGCAAAAATAACTGTTAGTTAAATTGATCTTTTTGTTTGCCCTATATACATATGAGTGGTACGTGGTAGAGCCACGCTGCAGCTATATTACGGTTGCAGCACGAATGGGGAAAGACACAGCTCTCGTGTTTCGTATGGTGAGTGTAGAGATCCGGAAATCCATTTTCACTGGAAATGAATTATTCCATCCTAGTCCTCCAGGGTGACAACGAATCTGCATTTTGATTCCTAATGGAGGATAAATGTAGACGCCTATGGGCCACAGCATCCACTTACCATCAGGTGGACTGTGTGCTAATCGGTCATCCTTATTCTATAAAAAAAACAAGCTTGTACACTTTTGCTTTCCTAGAAGTGTTAGTTATCCGAAATCTTAACAACACCACAGGTCACACTGTGTATAGAAAAAAGACCCACACAAACCGATATTTAAACGGTGAATCTCACCATCATCCTTCGCAGTTAGCTACCCTGAGCAAATCTTTGTTACAGAGAGCACGAGGGATCTGTGACAGCAAACACCTGGCCGCCGAGCTTCAGCTCGTCAAGCAGGTTCTGCACGACAACAAGCTTCAGGTCCCGCACCTACGTCACAATGACCCAGTAAGGCCGGTCAGAGTCGAGCGTGTGCCTGCTGTACTACCATATGTAAAAGATGTCGCAGACAAGATTGGCTACATCTTGGAGCGAGTTTCTATTAGAGCATTCTACAAGCCGCCAAGGAAGATTAGTCTGTTCATAACATCCGTCGAGTGTCATATTCCTCTACAAGATGCAGGAGTGTACAAGCTTGATTCTGAATGTGTCGTCTTATATATAGGACAAACAAAAATATCACTTAGAACCAGCGTAAAAAATCATATAGCTGACGTGGAGCATCAACGTTCCGGGAAGTCTGCAGTTTGTGATCATATCCTAGACGGCCCCCACCATCACATCAGATTTGATAGACCTCAAATCTTCGCCAAAGAACGTCGATTCCTACCAAGGATATATAGACAATAAAACTAATTTCAATAAAGAAGGAGGTAATTCAATAGAGGAGGTAAGGTACTACGACCGGCTTGGGATACTTTAATTAATACAATTAAAACTAAACCCAAGCAAACCACTGCAAGACTTCAAGAAACAGTAAGTTAGAACTATAAATAATAATTAAAAAACTGAAGGTACTCTGGGTTAGTATTGACATCGGTACGTCAGTCACCTCAGTCCCCCGTGACCATGGGTGCTAGAAAGCACCCGAAACGACGGGAATTACAAATGAAATAAATTAGCTTTAATCAATAATATGTAGTATTCTATATGCGTAAATATAAGAAATCATTATATTTAATACTTATTCACTTAAATGTATCTACCTGTATATTTATGTAAATGTGCCAAAATAATTATACTTTCTTTTTTATTACGTTTATCTATAGTCCTAATTGTAAAAGCAACGAATATTTTACGAAAGAAAAATATTAATCTTAAATTAATAACACGATGAAGACAAATAACGTGCTATAAGGAACTCACAAAAGTTGAACTGATTGATGAGGCGATCGGTTTGATAGGATTGTCTGATCTACATTTCCTAACCAACGAAATATGACCCGTGAAAGCGCAAAAAATTTACCGGCCGCGGTCGATCAATCAACACAAGAAACAGTTAATTATTACATTATTATTTGTGATTTATCAATTATTTTTATGATATAATAAATACACAATACATGTTTCTTATTATTTTCAAGGGAATAAAATATTTTATATTTATGTATGTCTGTTACTTTATGTTCTGGTAATTCTTGTAGACTAAATAGCTGACTGATGTTTCGTCTCTCATCTCTGGAATATCCTCATAGGAATATAACATTTTGTAAATGAAATTTTCATACCGATATTATCAGTGTTTATGGGAAGTAAGTAGTGGTAGTGTACTAAGGTAAATTACGTTGAATAACAAGTGGTAAAATTAAAAATTTTGTACAACCTACTTGTATTGTATTTTGTCGAAGCCAATTAAATAAACACTATTAAGGATAACATAAAAACTACTACTCAGATCTTTATTAAATTTATATGGAACCACATGAGAAACACCAGTTTTCAAATAAAAAAGAATCGGCAAAATCGGTTCACCTAGACAGTTATGAGGTAACACATAAAAATACAGTCAAATTGAGAACCTCCTCCTTTTTTGAAGTCGATTGAAAAATGGGCAAAAGTCGATTCATTTTTTAACACATCCACAATTATTTTTTTTAATTTTAATTAAAAAAATAATTAATTGGATTGAAAGAGACGCTGGCAAATTATTAATTGATATAATTGGCCATCCATTGCATCCTACGCTTGAGGAACGAAAAAGCAAACCGGTTAATTTTAATGCGTAGTAATAATAATAATGTCCTCAAGATCGAGTTCTACAAGGAGAGGCGGCCAGTCTAAACGGAGATTAGCCATCTGCACTGGACAATCTGATATGACAGGAGAGAAATCAAGCGCAAGATCAAAGGCTTTACGTGATTTCCAAAGCTGGGGCTTGAAACACTGCCATTCAGTGGCGGCCCAAGGGCTGTGCGAGCGGTGCTACCGCACCGGGTGCCGTCATCTAGGGGGGGGGGGGGGTGAAATCGACCGAAACGCTACCCCCAGGCACCGGTTACCAATTCACTCACTCTTATCACTAACATTCCGTTTTGTTGACGCGAGTATTTTGTTGCTTACAAGCCAGTAAGAGACTCTTCGAAAAAAGGACTTCCTGGCCTCTTTCTTGATGGAATTTTACAAGTGTTTGACTTAGACATGAATGATTATCGAGGTCAAGAGTACAATAATGGTGTAAACATGGCAGGAAAATTATATGTGTTCATACCAGAATTTGACTCAATATTCTCGAACATTTTTCAATCCATGTGGTTGAAGTTATTAGAACTTAATTTGCTCATTTTCGCGTAATAAAATAAAATGATGTGTCCTACCCAGAGCACCTCTCAACCCCCCATAATTGCATGCACTAACCCCGTAGCCACCACTCCCAGTACCACCACACCCAACAACACTACACTAGGGACGACACACAACTCTCGATAATACGACACGTGATTCGCCTCTACACGAGGCATCCACAGGTGAAGTACTCTCGGAGGTAGCTGAAGGCTAAGTGAGTGGCGAGCCGAAACAGTTGCTCTTTATATAACTCTTTATGATCATCGAGTTGTATAAATAGCAGCGTGTGGAGAGCGGAGAGAGTGCTAGGAGTGATGGTGATGGGATTAGTGGTGACGAAGATAGTGTTACCCTCCGCAGAGTCTATTTCATCTGAGGATGCCTCGTGTAGAAGCGAAACACATGTCGTATTATCAAGGGTGATGTGTCTTTCCTAGTGTGGTGGTGCTGAGAGGGGTGGCGCTGGGAGTGTAGGTGCTGAGAGTGGTCGTGCTGGAAGTGGTGGTCAAGGGGATTGTGCACGCAACTGAGGGAAGGTGGGAGGTGGGTGCTCTTCAGACTTGCCAGGACACATCATTGTATATTATTACGAGGAAATAAGCAAATTAAGTTCTGTTACGAGCTTGAGGTTCGTAACAATAAAAATTGCCGATAGAATTACCTAAAATAACACTTTAATTTACTTTACACAAATTAAAGTTAAAACACTAATAATTAAACACACTAATTCACTTAATTCCGCTCCGAAGCTTCGCTTGTGTCGCTGAGTTCAACTCTGTGTCGATCGCATCTTGCGCCACCTATTTATTTAAATTAGCAAAATATCCGGAATGTTCAAGTAAACACGCGCAAGGTACCGAGAGCTCGAGTATAGATTTTCTAGAAACTTAGTTCT
The DNA here is from genome assembly GCA_036936625.1 of Parnassius smintheus behrii. Taxonomy (NCBI): domain Eukaryota; kingdom Metazoa; phylum Arthropoda; class Insecta; order Lepidoptera; family Papilionidae; genus Parnassius; species Parnassius smintheus. The sequence goes on from JAUPFT010000010.1 coordinate 4,691,825, forward strand.
TCGGGTGGCGCTGTCGGTTGAGAGATCTGTGATGTCATTCTCTGCAAAGCTCCCCTCGCTCTCGTTCCTGACACTAGATGGCGCTAGTTGACTTATTCACACAACACTGCCCCCCTCCTAAGACATGCTCGTCCCGAGCATTATCGGTCCCGTAATAACGCGCCAAGCGATCCACATGGACGATCTTAGGAGTCCCTCTTGCGCCTTTCTGTATCCGGTAGGTCACATCGTTGATCCTGGTTACATTCCGGTACGGGCCGTCCCATTTAGCTTGAAGCTTAGGAGATTTCCCTTTGCTGCGGACTGGATTGTGCAACCACACTAATGAACCTTCGTTGAACCCTTTATTGTTCATTTTGCGGTCATACCGGGTTTTCATTTTCTCAGACATTTGCTGGCCCGATTGTCTGACGTGCTCATAAATGTCATTCATTTTGTTCCGCAAGTCACATGCATAATCGGTTATACTGCTTGGGGCATCAGGTGGTATCCGCGTGATCAGGTCTGCAGACAGCCGTAATTCTCTTCCAAAGTTTGCGAAAGCTGGTGTCACTGCTGTACTTTCGTGAACAGAACTTCGATATGACAACAAAAACGGTTGTATGTGCTTGTCCCAATCTCGTTGCCGATTGTCTACAACTTTTGCTAGGTACCTCTCCAATGTCTGATTAAATCGTTCCACCATTCCATCAGATTGCGGGTGATAAGAAGTCGTTCTTGTTTTATGAGTACCCATAACTCGGCAAGTTTCCTGGAATATTTGAGACTCAAAATTCCTTCCTTGATCGCTGTGAATCTCTAAAGGTACTCCAAAACGACAGAAGACTTCATGAACTAGTTTATCTGCAACTGTTAAAGCTTCTTGATTTGGAATGGCGAAGACTTCTGGCCACTTAGTGAAGTAATCCATCACAACCATGAAATACTTGTTACCGCTTTCACTCTCCGGAAACGGCCCCGCCACGTCAATGGCTATTCTCTCCCATGGTGCACCAACATTGTACAACTTCAATGCACCTCTACTACGAGTCTGAGGTCCCTTTACAGCCGCACAACTTGTACATTTGCGACACCAGTCCTCGACATCGTTTCGACAGTGGACCCAGTAAAACCGTTCTCGGATCTTCAGTAGAGTTCGTTTAACTCCCAGATGGCCTCCTGAATAATCATTATGGTACAGCTGTATAACATCCGGTACTTTAGCTTTAGGTACAACCATTTGTAAATGACAGCTGTCTCCCCGAACATTTTCCCATTTACGGCACAGAACTCCATCCTGAAGCAGCAAGCTATCCCACTGGGCCCAATAGCTTTTAGTGGTCGAACTCATCGCTGAGACGTCGCTCCACTTGGGCTTGGGAGCACTGGCCTTCATCCATTCCAGGATCGGCTTGATGTCCGGATCTTCCTGCTGTGCACGTTGTAAGCTGTCCTTCCACTCGTTGCTGAGGTGGTCTGCCCTGAGCATCCTCACGGATACCGCTCCCTTACTCTCTTGCCTAGTACAATGTTTGCAATCTTCAGGACAAGGTCTTCGTGATAATGCATCTGCGTTGCCATGAGATTTCCCGCTGCGATGTTCGATCTCAAAGTCGTATTCCTGCAGTAGTTCAATCCACCTCGCAACTTGTCCTTCTGGATTTTTAAACTGCAATAGCCATTTTAGTGCAGCATGGTCAGTTCGTAAGTGAAATTTTCGCCCCAGAAGATATTTGCTAAAATGCTGCAACGACTTTACCACAGCTGGCAATTCGCGTCTTGTGACACAATAGTTCCTTTCCGGTTTTGACAACGACTTGCTGAAGTACGCTATCACGACCTCTTGGTCACCATTCCGTTGAGACAACACACCGCCAAGTCCTATATCACTTGCGTCTGTGTCAACTATAAATTCTTTGCTTGCATCAGGGTATCCCAAAATAGGTGTTTTGCACAGACGGTCCTTGAGCTCCTGGAATGCGATATTACAACTTACATCCCAGCAGAAATGTCGCTTCTCCTCGGTTAGCTTATGCAGAGGTTTGGCTATATCTGCAAAGTTCTTCACAAATCGCCGGTAATAGGAGCACAAACCCAAAAATGCTCTAACCTGCGTCTTGTCTTTTGGAACCGGCCAATCCTTTACAGCTGCAATTTTCTCTGGATCCGTGCGGATACCTTCTTCCGACACTACATACCCCAAAAAGTTGACTTGCCGTTTGAACAGTGAACATTTCTTCGGACTCAGCTTGAGATTGGCACTCTGAATCTTCATGAGCACGCGTCCCAGGTTTTCAAGGTGTTCCTCAAATGTACGGCCCACGATGATGATGTCATCCAAGTAGACCAGACAGGCATCGCCAATTAGCCCGGTAAGTACAAGTTCCATCAGCCTTTCAAACGTTGCTGGAGCATTGCACAACCCAAACGGCATTACTTTGAATTGCCACAGACCCTTTCCCGTCGAGAACGCAGTTTTCTCCTTGTCCTTAGGGTCAATTTCAACTTGCCAGTAGCCACTTTTTAGATCCAGCGTGCTAAGCCATTTTACTCCTGTAAGCATGTCCAACGTATCATCAATTCTTGGCAAGGGATAGCTGTCCTTCTTTGTAACGTCGTTCAGACGGCGGTAGTCAACACAAAACCGCATGCTGCCATCCTTCTTCTTTACCAGCACCACGGGTGAACACCATGGACTAGATGAAGGTTCAATAACACCATCCTTCACCATTCCCTCAATCATGGTTTCCACTTCCTTTTCACGTGCTACCGGCAATCTTCTTGGCCGCTGACGGATAGGCAATTCCTCTCCTGTGTTTATTTTGTGTTGAACTAAGCCAGTCTTTCCTATGTCAGCATCGTTTGACGAGAATACATCGGCGTACTTGAGTAACAACTTTTTCGCCTTGACCAATTCGTTCGGGGAGAGAACACTGCGTCAGTCTTCCAAAAGTGTGGTCACTCTCGTTTCTGAAACCTTGCTGGGGGTCCCACTCGATATATATTGGCACCGACGTAACCAATCCACTTCCTCACAAGTGCCAACCAGTGTGCCTTTTTCTATAATCTGTTCCCGGTCGCAAAGGTTCAACACACGTATTCTTGAGATGTCAGTGGTTCTGACCAAGGTTCGAGCTACTTTCCATGGAAGGTCATTGTTTGCCCAGCGTTTCGGGGAAGACTAACCGGAACAATCGTTTCCGATCTCGGCGGAAGAACAATCTTCTTAATGCTGTACACGTTCCCTGGTAACGCACCTTCCATAAAAAGTTCCTCCTGTCCACATTTCAAAACACCTTGCTTAACGTCGATCTCACAACAATTATTCCTCATAAAGTCTAGGCCTAGGATGCAGTCGTCCATTATATCAGCCACGATGACATTATGCAGGTAGATCACGTTGCCAAGCTTCAACTCCATCTCCTTCTCTCCACGGACGGGTATACGCTGACCGGTGGCTGTTACCAAATTAATGCGTTCTCGGTTGTATGCGGAGTCCCCAAGGAACTGACTTATAAGTTGGGAACTAACAACCGTACGAGAGGCTCCAGTGTCTATTTATTTATTTATTTATTTTGTCTACCAACGACTGTTACATTACAAAAACTTAAGTAGTTACATTGTAATAAACTATTATGAGCTAAATGCACAATCAATTACAGGTAAACACAACGTGCTATTTTAACATGTGACATAAGTACCTTTTACATTGATATAAGGTTAATTTTAAACTAGTTATAACAGGTAAAAGATGGGTGTAATTAATCTGGGATTTTTTTTAACAAATGTGCACGAAACTGGTTAAGTTTAAGAGAGAAAACATCCTTGGGATCATTAATAAACCACGTATTAAATATGTTACACAGACGAGGAACTGGTGAATGTTTTCCTAAAACAGTCCTGCGGAATGGCGGATAAAATAGAGAAACAGGTTTCCTTGGAACTCTGAAGTGGATCCTGAAATTAAAAAGGTTTAGAAGCTGAGGGCAGTCAATTTGATTATTAAAAATTTTATAAATGAATATTAGGTCGAAAAGGGTCCTTCTTTTATTCAACGAGGACATTTTAAAGTGTTTGAGGTTTTCATAATAGGATAACTTTTTCTTTGAAACTTTTGAGATGTGAGATAGATGCCATAAAAAGCGTTTTTGGACCCGTTCTATTCTTAATATGTGCGTGGCATAGTGTGGCCTCCATACCACAGGGCAGTATTCATGGTCATTCTATGGTCAGTTTACACGGCATTCCGTTGACCTCGCCCTTGATGATTAGACTGTTCCCATCATGGGTTTGTGAGATCGAGATCCTTGGGGCTCTTTTAACATCAGCCAGCACCCGCCCCGCAGTTCTGGCATTTACTCGTTTCCCTGCTACTGCTGGGCGGTGCTGTTGGCTGCACTACCCTCCTGGGATCGTTCACCTTCCCTTTCTAGGCTTTGCTTAGGGCAGCTGGATCGAAGATGGCCCTTTCCTCACAGCCATAGCACCTAGGGCTGTATCCTTTGTTGCGGTCGCGAACTGTAGCTGCTGCAACCTCCCTGACGCGATGGGAACGATGATCCTGCCGCACGGCTTCTACCTCCAGTGCATGGGCCAAGGCGTCCTTAAGCGTCTCGTGGTGCCCGAGCCTCACAGCAGCTCTGACTTCCAGGTCGCGGATGCCGTCGATGAATGTTTGCACCAGGTTCCCTCCAATGAGCGCAGGTACAGACTGGTATGCTTTTCGAACCATCTTCTCCACCTCAAGGGCCCACTGCTGCAGGTTTTCGTTGCTGCGTTGCACGCGATCTTTAAGCTGCGCGCGAAAGACGTGTTCCAGGTGAGCGTCACCATATCTCGCCTCCAAGGCCTCAAGAAGCTGCTCATAGGTCACTTTCTTACCGAGAGCTTCCAACACAGTTAAGGCTTGGTCGCGCAGGCCTAGAGTGAGTGCAGTCATGGCTTGGCTTTTATTCCAGCCGTTCGCCTCCATGACGGCCTCGAACTGGATTTTGTAGGCCGACCAGGAAGAGGTCCCGTCGAACGGCGGCACTTTGAATCCACGTAGCGAAGGTGCTGCAGCTACTACGGGAGCTGTAGTTCCATCCCCAAGTTTGAGTTCGTCCAGTGATTTCTTCATGTCAGCCATTACGTTGTCAACCCGATTGTTTACTTGGTCGATTCGGGTTTCAGCTTTCTCGATTCGGTTTTCAGCTTTCGCTATTTGGGTTTCAGCTTCCGACAGGCGGTTGTCATGCTGAGCAACCCTATCCTTCACCTCCTTTATCTCCTTCCCGAAGGTAGCGTGAAGGTCCTTCATGAGGAGCATCTGCTCTTCCAACCGACGGGCCTGTTCCTCCTGTCCGCCCCGCATCTGCTCTTCCAATCGGCGTGCCTGTTCCGCCTGCTGGCGAGCCTGTTCCTCCTGCTGGCGAGCCTGTTCCTCCTGTCGCTCTTTCAACCAACGGGCCTGTTCCTCCTGTCGGCGAGCCTGTTCCTCCTGCTGGCGAGCCTGTTCCTCCTGTCGCTCTTTCAACCAACGGGCCTGTTCCTCCTGTCCGCCCCGCAGCTGCTCTTCCAATCGGCGGACCTGTTCCTCCTGTCGGCGAGCCTGCTCCTGCAGCATCACCATCAGAGCACCTAAGTCAGGTGCGGCAGATGTAGGAGCTACCGACGGGCCTGCAGCCGGTGGCTGGCCCTCCGACGTCTGCGGCGTTGCACCACCAAATCTTCGTTGGTCCGTCTCCTGCTGGCGTTGACTTCGGGTACGGACACCCTCCGTTTCCTCCTTAGGTAAAATCAGCATTATTTTATCCCACTTCTGACACCAATTGTTACGAGCTTGAGGTTCGTGACAATAAAAATTGCCGATAGAATTACCTAAATTAACACTTTAATTTACTTTACACAAATTAAAGTTAAAACACTAATAATTAAACACACTAATTCACTTAATTCCGCTCCGAAGCTTCGCTTGTGTCGCTGAGTTCAACTCTGTGTCGATCGCATCTTGCGCCACCTATTTATTTAAATTAGCAAAATATCCGGAATGTTCAAGTAAACACGCGCAAGGTACCGAGAGCTCGAGTATAGATTTTCTAGAAACTTAGTTCTTCGGGTGGCGCTGTCGGTTGAGAGATCTGTGATGTCATTCTCTGCAAAGCTCCCCTCGCTCTCGTTCCTGACACTAGATGGCGCTAGTTGACTTATTCACACAACAGTTCTAACAACTTCAATATAATAGATTTCCGTAAAGTAACGCCTGATTATTTTAATTATCGAAATAGTTAAGTAATCGTTACAATCGACCAAAAACTAACGTAGAACTATCACTTTAGCAACGTATGTCATACTGTTAAAATTGTTTTAGGTACGTGCAGACGTATGGTTGGGAACAACTATGGCTTGCGTCCCAGCATGATCCTATGGCTGTATAGCAGCATAATGAGACCAATTATCACCTATGCCTCCATTATCTGGTGTAATAAGGCCAATCAAAAGACGACGACAGACTAAATAGTCTACAAAGGACTGCCTGCTTAATGGCAACTGGAGCGATGCGATCATCGCCTGGAACAGCTCCTAATTCGCTTCTGTGCCAAACGCCCCTTAATCCTTATTTAGACCCAGAGGCGTGAGCTGGTTTGTATAGGATTAACGTCCAGGGCGGTCTTTTTTTGGCTAGTTGATATGAGTCGCCTGAGCATTCTCTATCATCACGAAGATGGAGACCTACGCAAAAACGACCATTATCTAGACGAGTATTAGTAGCGAGAAAGTGCTTTTCATAAAGCCTTTCCTCTTCACTATAGGGTTTATATTGGGGAAAACTTTCCAGTTCCCAAAATTGGGCTACCTGACGCTCTAGGTTAGGAAGATCGCATTCCTTTAGGTGATCATGGTAGGAGCTAATAGAATTTTTAAACAATTGTTTGGATTGGATGAGCATAGAGCCTCCTACGAGCCATCCAAATTTAGAGCTACGCAGTGTAGGGCCCTTATCACTCAATGAGTACTGTTGAGATTCTATTACTTCCCAAAATAGGTCGCTACCGATGAGCGTCGATGAGCATATCAATAGGGGATGATTCATAGAAGGTAGAATCAGCTAGAGTAAAATTAAATAGATCTAGGCCTTTTAAATCAAAGTTGACTTAGGAATTTCCTCAGAAATTTTAGTTAGTATTAGGCAAAACATTGTGACACTAAATAGGCAATCACTAGATTGTAGGCGTATCATACAACGTTTTGTATTTAGGTTAAGTTGAGTACTACCAATAGCGTATACATCAACATTAGATGGATGTGTAGATAGGTTGAGTCGCTGTTTAATCGACTCAGTGATAAAGGATCACTGGCTCCCGCTATCGAGTAAAGCGCGAACCTTTATAGTTTCATTAGTTATTAGGTTTGACACAAGCATACTAGCGGTACACAGCAGAACTTGAGACGAACCAGACAAGGAGGACATAACGATAGGCGACTGTTCCGTTGACAAACTAGATTCGGGTTTTATATGTAGCAATGTATTATGTCGTTTTTTACAAGAACGACAGTGCCCTGGAAGAGTGCATTTCACAACATCATGCCAGCTCGGTCGACCGGGTACTTATACATAATATACAAGAATACTGATTCATTAACTGCAAATGTAACTTCGTAATTCTATATATTTATATGGGATTACAAAGTTATTTATGCAGTTGGTATATCTAGAAAACTCGACCGAAATTAAAAAATATTTTAGTTTTTCCTTGATTTATACACTAAAATCTAATTGTATTCTAAATTTTAAGCTTCTATATCTCCTATAAGTGCCTTAGAGTTTTGATGATCGGTCTGTTAGTGAGAGACAAAATTAAGAAACTTTGACTAGTTATACTTCTTAAACTGAATCAAATTAAATGAAATTTGAAATATATCATTTTAATACAATGCCTACTCGGTTACTAAAAATTTAGGCTTCTACTTTTATCCATTACGAAGTTATAGGGGGTCAAAATGGCCTGAATTGCGTCGAGAAAAGAATGGTACGGCCGTGCTGCTTTTTTGCTCGACTTGGCGGGGGCACTGCCGTGCCCCCAGACCCTTTTTATACAGTTTTATTAAATTAAATATTTAAACTTGGTAATAGAGAGACCTTGTATGTTTTCTGGGACTTTGTTGTAATAGCGTATACATTGCTCCAAGAATGAATTACTGACTTTGTGGAGTCGAGAAACTGGTAGCACCAGTTTGGGTTTGTTCCTAGTGTTTCCAGAGTGTATGTCACTTTTTTTTACTAAAACTACCTTTATTTTTGTGAACATACATCAAATTTTCATAGATATACTGAGAGGCCAAAGTTAATATATTTATTTCTTTAAATTTTTCTCTAAGAGACTCTCTCGGTTTAAGGTTGTAAATAGCTCTAATGGCCCTCATCTGCAAAACAAAAATAGTTTCTAAATCAGCCACATTCACCTATAGCAAAATTCCATATGACATTATGCTACGGAAATAACTGAAATAAACTAATCTAGCTGTTCGTTTAGATATATGGGGACCCCACTGAAGCTCAGCATCGAGAGTGATGCCAAGAAAACCAGAGGATTCAACAGGACTCAGTTCTTCCCCATTTAAAAACACTTTGGTACTCGAATTATTAACATTTGTTGTTGTAAATTTAATACATTTAGTTTTATTGCCGTTTAAATGTAAATTATTAACGTTAAACCAATGCACTAATCTTGGTATAGCATTATTCACTTCGTTACATTTAAATGATTTAAAAATCAAAGAAGTATCATCAGCAAATAATACTATATCATGATTATCCCCTATAAGGGAAGGTAAGTCATTAATATACACTAGAAATAGGAACGGGCCAAGAATTGAGCCCTGAGAGACACCCATATGTAGAGGCCATCCAGAATATACGTAATGTCAAGTGTTTTGTTTTTCATTTTATATAATCCGTATCCTTGCGCGGGCAGAGGGCCTCGCAAAATGTATCTTGCCCACATAATATTTAGGTCTTGCGCCGCCAATGTCGTCCGCTTTCAAAATTAAATAAAGCTGTTAGGTGGTTATTAATTAATTGACGCTTATTATCATTGCGTTCGCGTAAGAGTTTCCAGGCTTGAATTAGTTTTTATCTGTAACTACTAAATTACTAATAACGCGAGCAGCTTCTCCCTCCAGATAAGAAATAAGATAAGGAAATTTGTAAGTATTTTTTATTTTATTATTGCTGTGAATTAGTGAATTAAAGGTTTCTTTAAACTCAATACATTTATAGTAGGTACCATTAAAGTTTGATATTTTAATAACAGGTAACTTGAACCCCATAAAACCTTGACCATCACCACAACAATAAATGTGGTCAGTTGAATTAGACTCGTTAAGATTGGTGATTGATGTTAAATAATTTGCTAATATAGTTTTTGCAAGGGCCAAATGGTCAAAATTTTGTTCAATAGCGTCGCATAAAGCTAACTCGGATTCTATGGAGGAGACCTGTACTAACGACTCGATTTGTGCCTGCAACTTGTCGAACTCTTTGAATAAATCAATTTCAGGTCAATTTCATCTCAATTTTCCGTATATCTAAGTCAGATAAACTATCTTGGACTTGTACTTCAACGATATAATTTTTAAACCTAGTTAAACGACCTTTAATGTTACTACGTTTAGTAATTAGGTCCTTCAAAAATCTAACGTTATCGTATTTAGACTTCATTGGATGAAAATATCAGTCTATTCTATTGCACAAATTGAATGGAATAAGTAGGATATAATACGAACGGGCTCACACTTAGGTAGACAGGCAGGCGTTGCTGAGCCGGAGATATAGTGTAGCTACGACCGCTGGGTGCTGTCTGCTTGAATAAGCGTGAAGCTCCGCTTGGTTGAATTGGCATGGCCGTGGTTCAGCGAAAGACGATCTAGCTGCGCGGTGAGCAGTGTAGTCCTAACTTGCTGCTGGTAGTAGCCCAGGCAATCTAGGTACTGTGATGCACGACGTGGCGTTGACCTTCTAGTGTCCTTCATTCGTTGTCCCACGTGCTTGCAAAAACCCGTTTTAGTAGCAGGGTCCTGTCACGGTCGCCTTTTTTTGTTCGCGATGAACAAAAGAAACAAATCGTAGATCTTCTCAAAGATTTATTCGACTGAATTTAGAATTTTATTAATTATATTATTTCTTGGTATTGTGCTTGTGTCTTGTTTGTTCGGAGGTTAGAATGGGAATGTGAGAATGAATGTGAGTGTCGGGTGTGGGGAATGTTGTGAGTATATGTGCAGTGTGATTGGTTGAATGTACGGTTGGTGTATGACTCTATACAATAACATTACATTAAGCGCCTTATACGAAATGCAATAGAGTCGACTGTTGACTATCTGGCGTCGACAGACAGTTTATTTTTCCATTCTCCATCAGATATATGTTCCGTAAAATTCCCACTTGTAATAAACTTAAAAAAAAGTAAAGTAAGTTATTTGTATTTGAAAGTAATTGGTATTTGTCAGGGAGCGAACTATTCGATCCGAAACTAGAACATGTAGCGCGCCGATACTTACCTATGTCACCCGATGTTTCTCTATCCCCTCTCGTACGGTGCCCCACCTGCGCCACGGGATCGCGCCACTCGTCCGAACCTTTGACTGCCGATACAAGCAGTATGCCAGCCGACTAGCTCTGAGCTATACATATGTGTATTATTGTTTGATCCCGCGCTCGCGCTGCGTTCGTGAGACGCCGTCTATGTACTTACGTGTCAAATATTGCCTATACTGTTACTATTTAAGTGAATAAACTGTGCATTCGGATTATTTGTAACGTTTCATTTATCATGCGTGACCAGTGAACGTTATATTGGCTCCCAACGGTGGGCCACGAACGAACCTACCGTGGCTCTCGAAGTTTCTAGTGCACAAGTACGTACGCGAGTGTATGCCTAGTGTACCCACGCGTTTTTCCTTGATATTGAGACGTGAACTACAAGGACACAGTCATAATGCCACCGCGAAAACCGCGTAATAATGACTCCAGTTCGGATGAGGAACCGGTGAATCCGACACCTGTAAACCCGACACCGGCAGCACCTGTGCTTATGTCCGAGAACCAGCTTTCGTCGCTTCTGGCCGCCTTCTCTGCGGCACAAGCCGAGGCAAACCAGAAGCTCGTCCAGTCTCTTCTGACATCGCACTTAGGGGCGCCGCCGAAGGTCGATTCAAGCGCTGCCGGCGCGGCCACTGTCACGTCACCGCGGTCGTCATCTATCCCAGGAACATTCGTAAAATGCACTACACGGTTCGACGGTTCATCTCAACACCCGGAAGCAGTGGAAGCATTCATTGACGCGGTGGAAATGTATAAGGATTGTGCATCAGTTAGTGATGAGATGGCACTTCGCGGTATCCCTATGTTACTTCAAGGAGATGCTGCAGTGTGGTGGCGTGGAATCCGAAACGAAATACACTCGTGGTCGGATGCTGTGAAACGCTTGCGCTCGATGTACGGAGTTCCACGACCTGCATATAAGTTGTACCGAGACGTTTTTGCCGCCGAACAAGGATCGGAGCGTGCCGATATTTTCGTCGTAAGGATAAGGGCTTTGTTAGCGAAACTACCCTATGAATTACCAGAGGAAGCGAGATTAGATATGATTTATGGGCTTCTACATAAGAGAATCAGAAAACGATTGTCGAGAGATACTGTGAATGACATCGAATCTCTCATTGAAAGATCTCGAGCTATAGAAGAGTCGCTGACGGAGAACGCTGCGCTGCCACCGCTCGCGCCACCACAACCGCTGGCGTCGCCGCTGAGTGTGCCCGCGAGACCTAGCCGCAGGCATGGCGAGGGACTTCAACATAGTACTTCGGGTTCGAGTTCGACGGCGCCGCAACTGCGCGCCCCCGACTCCGCTTCGCAGTCATCACGCGACCGTGTGCCTGTGCCGCGTAGTGATCATTGTGTGAGCAAAAATAGTGATGGTGAGAGAAAGCTATTCTGTGTTTACTGCAAAACGCGAGGACACGTCCGTAACTCCTGTGATAAGTTAAGTAAAAGATCTCATTCTTCTAACTCAGGTATTGTTTGTTATAATTGTGGCGAGAAAGGTCATATTAGAGTAAATTGCCCTAAATGTTTACAAAGTATACCTTCTAATGATGACATTAAAGTTGAAAATGTATTTTCGTCCATCTTTGTTAATAATTGCATCTCGAATTCGAAATCCGATTGTAAGGAGCAAGGTCGGCCTATCGTACGAGTGAGTATAGGGGGATACTCGGGTACCGCGTTGTTAGATACCGCCGCGCGTCGTAGTGTTGCGAGTTGTTCACTTTATGCGTTAATGAAACGTATCGGTTTAAATTTTCGTACCGAAATGATGTCGGTAAAGCTTGCGGACGGTACTATTAGGAATAGTGAGGTGCTACTTACGGAGGTCAATGTTCAACTTGCTTCCTTAAGTGTACCTATCGAGTTCATTATTTTACCGAATGCCGTCAATAACGATACTTTGTTAGGTATTGACTTTATAACAAAGGCTAGAATGATTATTGATTTTGATAAATGGAATTGGCGTACAGTTGATCAGCCCCGGACATTTCACGCCTTGTCATGGGAGACTCGTCGCGAACCTGTTGAGTGCGCCGCCGCATTGAACGTGTTGCGAGAGGACGAGGCCACCGTGCTATCGGAGTCGGAGAGGTCTAGACTGGCGAATCTATTAGGTGAGTATTCTGACGTTTTTGATGTTGTCGGAGAACCGACACCATTCGCCGAACACCATATAGATACCGGTGACCACCCGCCGATTGCCGTGCCCCGTATCGGGTCACGCCTGCGAAGAAGGAAATCATGCGCGCCGAGTTAGACAAGATGCTGGCTGATGGTGTGATTGAGGAGTGCGAATCCGCCTGGGCCGCACCATGCGTCCTGGTACCGAAGTCTAATGGTACCTATAGGTTTTGTGTAGACTATCGCAAGCTAAATGCGGTTACCAAGACAGATGCATACCCCATGCCGCGTATCGACGAGCTGTTACAGTCGACCAAGAAGGGCTGTGTGATGAGCTCGCTAGACCTCCGTAGTGGGTACTGGCAGGTCAGTACGGCGGATAGGGATAAAACGGCCTTCGTTACACCTTTTGGGACCTACCGCTTCACGCGTATGCCGTTCGGCCTGAAGGGGTCTCCGGCAACGTTCCAGCGTCTCATAGATCGCTTCCGGTCAGGACCTTCACTTGGTGGTAGGCATATTCTAGGTTATCTTGATGACCTATTAGTAATTTCAGAGGACTTTGAGTCCCATTTGTCTGATTTACGTGCGGTATTTGAGCGTCTTCGGATGTTCAAGTTAAGAGCCAACCGTGAAAAATGCGTGTTCGCTAGGGACCGGCTCAAATACCTAGGTCACGTAATATCCAACGACGGTATATCTCCAGACGAAGATAAGGTGCGTGCTGTCCTAGAGATGAGAGAACCGACTAATCTCCAGCAACTTCGTACCTTCCTGCAAACTTGCTCTTGGTTTAGGAAGTTCATACCAGAGTTTGCGAAGGTAGCTGAACCGCTTACGCACCTTACCAAAAAGTCACAGATCTGGCAATGGGGAGATGATCAGGCCAAAGCCTTCGTACATCTTAAGTCCCTTCTGGCTTCACCACCCATTCTTGTTCAGCCAGACTACTCGAAGCCATTTATCCTTAGGACGGATGCCAGCGATTTTGCCCTAGGTGCAGCTTTACTCCAGGGGGAGTCTCCACAGGATGAACACCCAATCGAGTACGCAAGCCGTCTCCTCACATCAGCCGAGAAAAATTATACCACTACGGAGCGGGAGGCGCTAGCAGTTGTGTGGGCCGTGGAAAGATTCCGTGGCTATATTGATGGTCACCAGGTAGTGGTCAGAAGTGATCATCAACCCCTGAAGTGGCTTTTTTCTGTCAAATCGCCTAGTGGTAGGCTTGTTCGTTGGGCTTTAAAGCTACAATCATTTGGTCTCCAAATGGAATACACCCCTGGGAAGGTTAACGTGCTAGCTGACGCACTCAGCCGTCCAGTCATCGATAGCACTTTGACGGAATGTGGTGTCTGCCCCGTGTCTGTGGATGTTCCACGTTGGGATGCTACATCAACCCGTGAAGCCCAGCTGGCTGATCCAGAAGTAGCCAAAATCCTTAAGGATTTGGAAAGTTCTGATGAGCTGTCAGTTCATCGGTGGTCGGAGAGGGGGTACCTGATAAACCAAGGTGTATTGTACCGGTACGTGGACAACACCGATACTGAGGAGCCTCAGCTGGTAGTACCTGAGAGTTTGCGGGGCAAAGTTATGTTTGAGTGTCATGACTCGCCAACCGCCGCTCATGGAGGTATTCAACGGACTTTGCATCGTATATCCCAGCAGTTCTATTTCCCTGGTATGAGACGCTATATCACCGATTACCTGAAGACCTGCACTGAGTGTCAGCGGTACAAGTCTTCCAACTTGAAACCGCCCGGCTTACTCCAGACTCCGGTACCGGCTCAACGATTCGAGGTCATCGCCGTCGATCTCTTTGGACCGTTACCCAAAGGACCTCAGGGTGAAAGGTGGATTTTGATAGTGGAGGACACTGCTAGTAAGTGGGTCGAACTGTTTGCTCTAACCGAGGCCACAGCCGAAAACTGTGCGAAAACTCTTGTTGGTGAAATCTTTATGAGGTATGGACTTCCTAGGCGGATGATCTCCGATAACGGTGTCCAGTTTGTGGCTGATGTTATGCAGAAGGCTCTGTTTGTCCTAGGCGTAAAACAGAACCTGGTGCCTTTGTATCACCCAGAAGCGAATCCTGTGGAACGGAAGAATCGGGACCTCAAATCTCACCTCGCCATTCTCGTGGAGGGTAACCATAAGCAATGGTCTGAGATATTGCCTTTCGTCCGATTTGCTCTTAATAGCTCAGTCACCGTTTCTACGGGTACCACTCCGGCTTTCTTGACATTTGGACGTGAGCTCCGGTCTCCTTTGTCGGTTCAGGCTGATCTACGAGCGGTCACCGAGTCTGAAAACTTTGTCCCTCAGATTACGCCTTACCTCTTGAAGCTTGCTGACTCTCTCTCGGAAGCTAAGGAGAACATTGAACATCAACAGGATCTTCATAAGCTCCAAGCCGATTCCGATCGCCGTGGTTCGGATCCGTTACAAGAAGGTGATCTCGTACTCATGAAGACACATGTCCTGAGTAATGCTGCTAAGGGTGTTACTTCTAAATTCATCCCGAAGCAGGATGGTCCGTATGTGATCTCCAAACAGGTCAGTCCAACTACCTACCTTCTAACTTCGCAGAAGACTGGTGAAGGCGTTGGTAAGTATCATGTGTCGGATCTGCGTAATTACCATGACAGGGGTGGTGAAGAATGTCCGGAGCCGGTTGCTCCTAAGCGTCGTAGGGGTCGTCCGCGTAAGGATCGCAGCTAGGCGCTAACTAATAGTTTGACCATTCGTGATGTTCCCTCTTGGTCAAAAGGGGGAGTATGTAGCGCGCCGATACTTACCTATGTCACCCGATGTTTCTCTATCCCCTCTCGTACGGTGCCCCACCTGCGCCACGGGATCGCGCCACTCGTCCGAACCTTTGACTGCCGATACAAGCAGTATGCCAGCCGACTAGCTCTGAGCTATACATATGTGTATTATTGTTTGATCCCGCGCTCGCGCTGCGTTCGTGAGACGCCGTCTATGTACTTACGTGTCAAATATTGCCTATACTGTTACTATTTAAGTGAATAAACTGTGCATTCGGATTATTTGTAACGTTTCATTTATCATGCGTGACCAGTGAACGTTATAAACATTATTAAACGGAATAACAAACGGACGTCTTTTATTTCTGACGTATTTATTCAAAGTGAACGTAAAAGCCAAATCCATTTTATTCAGAATAGACTTTTAAAATAAAATAAATAGTTTTGGCCAAGCGTAACGTAATAACAACACGTATAAAGGTTTTACTCATAAAAATCGACATCATCTGTAATGTTTGGAGTTCTCTCTCTCTCTCTCTCTCTCTCTCTCTCTCTCTCTCTCTCTCTCTCTCTCTGTTCGCTAAAAGATAGTAGAAAAGTCAGTTACGTATAGAGATTATTAATTCTTATGTTTAGCTACCGATAATCAACGTTCACTTTTTTATTATGGTATGGCACTTTAAAATTTAATAACAAGCGCTACTTGATGATTTACTTCTTAGATATTAATTAGTATAGATTAGGCATGACCATGAGACCGATATATCAAAACATAACTAATAACGTTATGTTATCACAATATCATATCATATCTATAAACCTTAGTACATAACCCATATCACATATCTAACCAAAACTAACCACCTAAACAACGCATGAAAACGAAACGCTCAAAATATGGAACAGTCTGCCAACACGGCCCATGAACTAACCGTTGTCCTTGGTTGATATTCGTTTCTTCTCGTTCTTGCGACAATACCAAAAATAAGTAAAGAAAAAATGAAATGAATATGAATAGGAATTTCGTTGCGATGTTTTGATAGCAATGACTTAGTGAGGTTAATTGCCTAAATTTTAAGTTTATGTAGTTGTGAGAGTTATCAAATTTTAAATGATCTTTAGATCAGACACAAGGCTTAGATTTGTATGACCATACTATATTTATAAATGTAAATGTAACATCGTCATTGACGAGATGTTGTCATATATACAAAATAAAATATCGATCGCAGACGAGGAAACTCTAGTGCGTATTTGTAAGTCGGCATTTACAAGTGAGGATATCAAGAACTCCAAGACACTTTTGTTTGAGTCTATCCCAACGGACAAAAGAAAAATATTACGAAATAATAAAGGGAAAGAAGAGCGTGACGTAGCAGATATTATAAACTTATTTAAAACTACGGAGCCCGACCTTATCCCAGTTTTTGTGGCAAGACAGTTAGATAAACTGCCACCAATCTTATGGGATCATTTGTACTGTTCTAAACTGTTGAAGGACATGATAACGATGAAGACTGAAATCGAAGACATAAAGTCAACTTATGCTACGCTAGAGTGTGTAAATGAACTAAAAACGGAAAAACTAAAAACTGAAGTCTATCAGCTAAAAACCAATTCCTCACCGCCGGCGTCAGCTTTCAAAATGAACACGAAACGAGGTGCGTGGCTAGACAGTGGACCGATGGGACTGATTATGATATGTTGCCCAATGAGATAAGTACAAGAAACATAAATGAATCATTGATCATAAAATCGCCTTCGACGCAATCTTAAAAATGGAGGGTAGAACGACATAAGCAAACAGAAAATAAACTAAACGACCGGCAACGTCTGTCGGTGGAACGGACTCAGGCAAGCGCACTTACAGGCTGCAGTGAGGGAAGAGTAAGGCCAATAGTGAATCAGGAGGCAAACACTCGAACCGGTCCGGCGGTGACGTTACACTCGTCGAGCACGAATCTACAGCTAGCGGAGCAGCTGACCACTACTGATAAGGCAGGCGATAGATGCGCGTTAGAAACGTGTGAACCGGAGCGCTCGCAAAATATTAATAGCGAAGACTGGCAAATTGGTATATCGTAAAAAACAAAACAAATATCGTTACGTAGGAAAGTCAGGCATAGCAAGAGACCTAGAATGCACCTTCAGAGCTGCCGATAGGAAAATTCCTATGTTCATTACGTATGTGCATGTCTCTGCAACAGAAAAAGATATAACTAACCATATCTATAATAAGACAAAGGAAATAGTGAATCTGGAGAAAATAAATATGAATATGAAAGTCATATTCCGACGTTTTGTAAACTTTAAGTACAGGAAAACGAACGTTGCAGTTTCTACCAGCGTAGACGGTCAAAATAAACCCAATAATGGATAGTTCCCCATTTAGACTTGCCACATTTAATTGCAAAAAAAGACGTGTGGCACTCGGGGACAGCCGCGGTAAAGCTATTGCATAGCATTTTTTATCAACTTATGCAATTATAATTAATTATTTATTTTATTTATGCAGTTAAGTCTTTGATATTAAATCAAGTTACACTTTTTGAGCGTGGTGACCGATAAGAAAACAATTTTTTTTCTCTTATTGTATAAATGAGAAGTTAATATTGTTTAAACTATTTTTAATATCTTACAATACATGTAGGTTATTCAGAAATTTTTATCATTCAGTTAGCAGCTAGTGTACACGCATACGACTAGTCGCACGCACACAAACACCGTGCCGAAGTTTGCCGAGTGCCGAAGTCTGCCGAACTGAAACGACGTTAGACGATGCACGGCTTTCAACGCCACACCTCCGTGCCCGTCGGAGTGGGGAGCGTGAGGTTTTTTTCGTTAAGGAATTTCTGGATTTGGTCCCCGCGCTCAAGGCCCGCGATAGAAGCTATGCAATAGCTTAATATAAAACGATCAACAGGCGATGTCCGAGAACTCTGCCGATCATGTGATGTGGTGTGTCTTCAGGAAACTTGGCTAATGCCACACGACATACCCTACATTGGCACCATTGACAGGGGTTTCGGATACACAGCAACATCGGCGATGGATATGTCTGCGGGCATCCTTAGAGGACGTCCGTTTGGGGGAACTGCAGTGTTATGGCGATATAGTGCGTTTCAACAGGTGTCAATATTACAGTGCGATAATAGCCGTATTTGTGTTATAAAAATTATAACGTGTGATAGACCTGTGATCATAATGAGTGTTTATATGCCAACAAATTCGGTAAAAAATTTACCAGAATTTATAAACTGTTTGAGTACGGTGAGTGCAATTGTTGACGAGTACGGAATTGATGCCGTATTTATTTTGGGAGACTTTAATGCGGACCCGGGTGAGTTGTTTTACGGTGAACTTATTAATTTTTGTAATGACCAACTATGGTCGTGTATAGACACAGAGATATTAGGGTTAAACTCGGGCACTTTTACTTTTATTAGTGATGTGTTCGGGACATGCAGCTGGCTGGATCACTGCATTACTACTCAGTCGGCAAAGCAGTCTGTGAGTAATGTTGATGTAATATATGACACTCAATGGTCAGACCACTTTCCACTTATTATAAATTGCGATTTAAAATTACTCACCCCTAAAATATTACCTAAAATTATGAATCCAAATAAAGATATATTATGGGGTGAAAGAAGTGTTGAAGAAATCTCCATGTATACCATTGAGTGTCATAAGAGGCTAAGATTGATTGACTTTCCTTCGGATTGTGTGAGCTGTGCTGATTATGCTTGTAATGACCGTGGCCACTGGCGTATTCTAGATAAGCTTTACGCCGACATTGTGACCGCCCTTCGTGACGCAGCAGTGGTAAGTCGGGAAGCATGAAAGTGGGGGGAGTGGCTCGCGTATAGTGGGTTGGAACAAGCACGTCAGCGCTGCTCATAGGGAGGCTAGGTCCAAGTTATATGAATGGGTGATGTGCGGAAAACCAAAATCGGGTCCTGTTTGCCGAGAAATGTGCGTAAGCAGACGAGTTTTCAAGTCCAGATTAAAATGATGCCAAGATCACCAAGAACAAATAAAAATGGACTCTCTTGCGGAAAAGCATTCAAAGGGTAACTTTAAGGGCTTCTGGAAAAACACTAGTAAAATTAATGTACGGCCTGGCCTCCCTGTGAGCATTGATGGTGTGAACGACCCCAAGGACATTGCAAATGTCTTTAGGGACTACTTCTCTGTGAAATCGCCACTGGGCCCCACCGGGGATGTGATCAATAGTGACGTAAGTAGTCACGTGGTAACTACCGCGTTTTTGGCAAAAGATGTTTCAAAAGCCATAAAAAGTATTTCAAGAGGTAAGTCACCGGGACATGACGGTCTTAGTATTGAGCACCTACAGTACGGCGGGCCACATGTCGCGAGGGTATTGGCTATGTTTTATTCGCTGTGCGTGGGCCATTCTTACTTACCAGCCGATTTTATGAAGACAGTTGTGGTGCCTGTAGTGAAAAATAAAACTGGTGATCTTACCGACAAAAGTAACTACAGGCCAATCTCCCTTGCCACTGACATAGCAAAGGTGTTTGACGGGTTGCTTAATGCACAGTTAAATAA
Source organism: Parnassius smintheus behrii (assembly GCA_036936625.1). NCBI lineage: Eukaryota > Metazoa > Arthropoda > Insecta > Lepidoptera > Papilionidae > Parnassius > Parnassius smintheus. The sequence continues at coordinate 4,711,853 of JAUPFT010000010.1, forward strand.
ACACGTAAAGATGAATGATAGCCAGTTCGGGTTTCGACCGCAGCTGTCGACTGAAAGCGCAATACTGTGTTTTAAGCATACCGTTAAATACTACACAAACCGCAAGACGCCTGTATATGCCTGCTTCCTCGACTTATCAAGGGCTTTTGATTTAGTCCGATACGACCGTTTATGGGATAAGCTGAGAAGCATAAACTTATCTGAGGAACTCATTAGCGTGTTCCAGTATTGGTATTCACACCAATCTAACAGCGTACGTTGGGCGGGAGCAGTGTCGGATCCGTATTGGCTCGAATGTGGAGTCAGGCAGGCGGATTAACATCTCCGACACTTTTTAATTTGTATATGAATGATTTGATCGTCGCCCTCAGCAGCCAGCGCGTCGGCTGTCATATCGACGCCGTATGTGTTAATAATCTGAGTTACGCTGACGACATGGTTTTGCTGAGTGCGTCGATCTGTGGCTTAAGAAAACTGATACGCATTTGTGAAGAGTATGCGAGTGGACACGGTCTAAAGTACAATGTGAAGAAAAGTCAATGCATGGTCTTCAAGGCAGGTACCAAGTGTCCCCAGGGTTTACCTCCAGTCTTACTGAATAGGGTGCCGCTAGAAGTTGTCAACCAATTTAAGTAACTGGGACACATAATAACTAATGACCTCAAGGACAATGCGGACATTGAGCGGGAGCGGAGAGCGTTGTCCATCAGAGCAAACATGATAGCCAGCAGATTTGCGCGTTGCTCACAGGAGGTAAAAATTACACCGTTTAGAGCTTATTGTACGTCACTATATTCATCGAGCCTGTGGGCAGACTATAATAAACGAAGTTACAACGATCTCCGCGTCCTGTACAATAACGCTTTCAGGGTGGATTTGGGGCTGCCCCGCTTCTGCAGTGCCTCTGGCATGTTTGCGAAGGCGCGCACTGCCTGTTTTCACGAAACGAGGTGCGTGGCTAGACAGTGGACCGATGGGACTGATTATGATATGTTGCCCAATGAGATAAGTACAAGAAACATAAATGAATCATTGATCATAAAATCGCCTTCGACGCAATCTTAAAAATGGAGGGTAGAACGACATAAGCAAACAGAAAATAAACTAAACGACCGGCAACGTCTGTCGGTGGAACGGACTCAGGCAAGCGCACTTACAGGCTGCAGTGAGGGAAGAGTAAGGCCAATAGTGAATCAGGAGGCAAACACTCGAACCGGTCCGGCGGTGACGTTACACTCGTCGAGCACGAATCTACAGCTAGCGGAGCAGCTGACCACTACTGATAAGGCAGGCGATAGATGCGCGTTAGAAACGTGTGAACCGGAGCGCTCGCAAAATATTAATAGCGAAGACTGGCAAATTGGTATATCGTAAAAAACAAAACAAATATCGTTACGTAGGAAAGTCAGGCATAGCAAGAGACCTAGAATGCACCTTCAGAGCTGCCGATAGGAAAATTCCTATGTTCATTACGTATGTGCATGTCTCTGCAACAGAAAAAGATATAACTAACCATATCTATAATAAGACAAAGGAAATAGTGAATCTGGAGAAAATAAATATGAATATGAAAGTCATATTCCGACGTTTTGTAAACTTTAAGTACAGGAAAACGAACGTTGCAGTTTCTACCAGCGTAGACGGTCAAAATAAACCCAATAATGGATAGTTCCCCATTTAGACTTGCCACATTTAATTGCAAAAAAAGACGTGTGGCACTCGGGGACAGCCGCGGTAAAGCTATTGCATAGCATTTTTTATCAACTTATGCAATTATAATTAATTATTTATTTTATTTATGCAGTTAAGTCTTTGATATTAAATCAAGTTACACTTTTTGAGCGTGGTGACCGATAAGAAAACAATTTTTTTTCTCTTATTGTATAAATGAGAAGTTAATATTGTTTAAACTATTTTTAATATCTTACAATACATGTAGGTTATTCAGAAATTTTTATCATTCAGTTAGCAGCTAGTGTACACGCATACGACTAGTCGCACGCACACAAACACCGTGCCGAAGTTTGCCGAGTGCCGAAGTCTGCCGAACTGAAACGACGTTAGACGATGCACGGCTTTCAACGCCACACCTCCGTGCCCGTCGGAGTGGGGAGCGTGAGGTTTTTTTCGTTAAGGAATTTCTGGATTTGGTCCCCGCGCTCAAGGCCCGCGATAGAAGCTATGCAATAGCTTAATATAAAACGATCAACAGGCGATGTCCGAGAACTCTGCCGATCATGTGATGTGGTGTGTCTTCAGGAAACTTGGCTAATGCCACACGACATACCCTACATTGGCACCATTGACAGGGGTTTCGGATACACAGCAACATCGGCGATGGATATGTCTGCGGGCATCCTTAGAGGACGTCCGTTTGGGGGAACTGCAGTGTTATGGCGATATAGTGCGTTTCAACAGGTGTCAATATTACAGTGCGATAATAGCCGTATTTGTGTTATAAAAATTATAACGTGTGATAGACCTGTGATCATAATGAGTGTTTATATGCCAACAAATTCGGTAAAAAATTTACCAGAATTTATAAACTGTTTGAGTACGGTGAGTGCAATTGTTGACGAGTACGGAATTGATGCCGTATTTATTTTGGGAGACTTTAATGCGGACCCGGGTGAGTTGTTTTACGGTGAACTTATTAATTTTTGTAATGACCAACTATGGTCGTGTATAGACACAGAGATATTAGGGTTAAACTCGGGCACTTTTACTTTTATTAGTGATGTGTTCGGGACATGCAGCTGGCTGGATCACTGCATTACTACTCAGTCGGCAAAGCAGTCTGTGAGTAATGTTGATGTAATATATGACACTCAATGGTCAGACCACTTTCCACTTATTATAAATTGCGATTTAAAATTACTCACCCCTAAAATATTACCTAAAATTATGAATCCAAATAAAGATATATTATGGGGTGAAAGAAGTGTTGAAGAAATCTCCATGTATACCATTGAGTGTCATAAGAGGCTAAGATTGATTGACTTTCCTTCGGATTGTGTGAGCTGTGCTGATTATGCTTGTAATGACCGTGGCCACTGGCGTATTCTAGATAAGCTTTACGCCGACATTGTGACCGCCCTTCGTGACGCAGCAGTGGTAAGTCGGGAAGCATGAAAGTGGGGGGAGTGGCTCGCGTATAGTGGGTTGGAACAAGCACGTCAGCGCTGCTCATAGGGAGGCTAGGTCCAAGTTATATGAATGGGTGATGTGCGGAAAACCAAAATCGGGTCCTGTTTGCCGAGAAATGTGCGTAAGCAGACGAGTTTTCAAGTCCAGATTAAAATGATGCCAAGATCACCAAGAACAAATAAAAATGGACTCTCTTGCGGAAAAGCATTCAAAGGGTAACTTTAAGGGCTTCTGGAAAAACACTAGTAAAATTAATGTACGGCCTGGCCTCCCTGTGAGCATTGATGGTGTGAACGACCCCAAGGACATTGCAAATGTCTTTAGGGACTACTTCTCTGTGAAATCGCCACTGGGCCCCACCGGGGATGTGATCAATAGTGACGTAAGTAGTCACGTGGTAACTACCGCGTTTTTGGCAAAAGATGTTTCAAAAGCCATAAAAAGTATTTCAAGAGGTAAGTCACCGGGACATGACGGTCTTAGTATTGAGCACCTACAGTACGGCGGGCCACATGTCGCGAGGGTATTGGCTATGTTTTATTCGCTGTGCGTGGGCCATTCTTACTTACCAGCCGATTTTATGAAGACAGTTGTGGTGCCTGTAGTGAAAAATAAAACTGGTGATCTTACCGACAAAAGTAACTACAGGCCAATCTCCCTTGCCACTGACATAGCAAAGGTGTTTGACGGGTTGCTTAATGCACAGTTAAATAAACACGTAAAGATGAATGATAGCCAGTTCGGGTTTCGACCGCAGCTGTCGACTGAAAGCGCAATACTGTGTTTTAAGCATACCGTTAAATACTACACAAACCGCAAGACGCCTGTATATGCCTGCTTCCTCGACTTATCAAGGGCTTTTGATTTAGTCCGATACGACCGTTTATGGGATAAGCTGAGAAGCATAAACTTATCTGAGGAACTCATTAGCGTGTTCCAGTATTGGTATTCACACCAATCTAACAGCGTACGTTGGGCGGGAGCAGTGTCGGATCCGTATTGGCTCGAATGTGGAGTCAGGCAGGCGGATTAACATCTCCGACACTTTTTAATTTGTATATGAATGATTTGATCGTCGCCCTCAGCAGCCAGCGCGTCGGCTGTCATATCGACGCCGTATGTGTTAATAATCTGAGTTACGCTGACGACATGGTTTTGCTGAGTGCGTCGATCTGTGGCTTAAGAAAACTGATACGCATTTGTGAAGAGTATGCGAGTGGACACGGTCTAAAGTACAATGTGAAGAAAAGTCAATGCATGGTCTTCAAGGCAGGTACCAAGTGTCCCCAGGGTTTACCTCCAGTCTTACTGAATAGGGTGCCGCTAGAAGTTGTCAACCAATTTAAGTAACTGGGACACATAATAACTAATGACCTCAAGGACAATGCGGACATTGAGCGGGAGCGGAGAGCGTTGTCCATCAGAGCAAACATGATAGCCAGCAGATTTGCGCGTTGCTCACAGGAGGTAAAAATTACACCGTTTAGAGCTTATTGTACGTCACTATATTCATCGAGCCTGTGGGCAGACTATAATAAACGAAGTTACAACGATCTCCGCGTCCTGTACAATAACGCTTTCAGGGTGGATTTGGGGCTGCCCCGCTTCTGCAGTGCCTCTGGCATGTTTGCGAAGGCGCGCACTGCCTGTTTTCACGCGACCATGCGTAAGCAGTGCGCGTCACTGGTGCGCAGAGTGCGGGCCAGCTCCAATATTATTCTGAAAATGATAGGAGACAGATTGGACTGTCCTATCCTCCGGCATTGCTGTAACAAACATGTCCCAGTAATTGTGGGAGTGAGAAGATACTAAATAATAATTATGTGTTAGTTATTATTGTGTTTATATGTTATGTTATGTACCTACGTTAGTTATTGTATTTTCATGACATATTATTATTATTATTTATTATCAATTAATTAATGTTTTTAAATCAATCAATTTTAATGATATGGATCTTATGTCATCTGAAATAAATTAATAAAAAAAATATTTGGTTAAGACAACTTTTTGTTTATGAGCCTTTAATGTAATATGAGCCTAAGTTAATTCAGAAAATTATGTGTACAGTGAAAATATACTATACTAGTATAGTTTAAGTTGAGTTAGACTTTCTTAATCATTTTTGTAAATAGACTTTCAAAATAATGTCGCGTAAGGTTAGTGAAATATGGTCTCACTTTGATAAAAAAAAACACTTCCGTGTAGGTACTTTGCTGTTTGTAAATATTGTCAACAAAATTTGTCCTACAAAACTTTAGTTCTAGCTTAAGAAACTTTTCTGCTAGTCCTAAGCCTAGTCAAGCACGTAGAATAATCGTCAACTTGAATAATCATCTGCAAACGGTTTTCAATAACGATAGGAAAACACAATTTTGGTTATGTAACCGTTGCAGCTAAAAACTAAAAAAGCCAATGCTTGGTATGGATGCGTTCAATTTATATAAAGAGCATCACATATCTTGGTTCAAGATGATTTTGAACACAGCATAAGGTGATCTAGTATTCCAATTTCAATAGATTTTCGACTAATACCTATTACATATCCTTTGCTTAAGTCAAATGTCAATGTCAAATGTCATAACAGTCATAAGCATGGGCGTGCAACTTAGAACATTATTTTGAGAACAAATTGATATCTTTTTGTGCTGCCATCTTTCGTGTGGGGCACGTAAACTAAGACTTACTTTTAACGAACTAGAGGGCACAATTATGTATTAAGTCTATGCAAAGGAAACAATCCATGTGCTACGTACATACGCAATAAACAATAATGGCGGTCGCTACTCACTAATAGTAAAGCTAATAGTATAAAAATCAAAATCACTAATAGTATAGAAATCAATTTAATATTATTCCGATTTCTAGTGCATTTATATACTGTGCTGTGTGTGTATTTAGAAAGGATAAAACCGATTGTGAAATTTACAATAACTACATTTGTGATCGGATCTTTGAGGATCGTTTTTTATATCCTCGAACCAAGATTTCCCAGACCCCAGTCTTAACCTTGGTAAGCTTAAGCTTTCTCACTGTCATGTTTAATAGCAATTCTTTTAGCAGTAAGCCCTAGATTATAACGCAGGGTAAGGTTTACAATTCACACACTGACTTAGCAATAAAAGCTTATTCACTTTTATCGGTTTCTTTGTTAAATATTAAGCTTTAGTCGTATTTTTCATTACAGTCATGTCATGTGTCCCCTCTACCAACTCTTTTTTGGAAATGTGGAAAGTATACTCAATGGTAGCATATATAATGTAATTAAAAGGAAAACTATCGCAGCAAATTAGAATTAACAAGTTGGATTAGTAAAAATTTTGTCACAACTCCATAGAAAATGACATAAAACAACATTATAACTTTGTAATGCTATTGTGAACTGTAAGAAATAAACATTTTATGAAGAAATCTTACTTACTTACTACTTTCACTTATTTTTTAGTTGGTAGTTATTGTTGTCCCTTTCGAAGTACTCATATAATGAAATAGCCTGACACAGTTTCATTTGTAATACTCTTGGTTTATGCGGGTGACCCACAGTATAATTTAGGGTAGTAACAGATTACCTAATTGGTAAAGTTTTCGATTATTACTTATAACATTATTTTGAATGATTTTAATAGAAAAAAAGCATGTATCACAATAAAAAATATCTACATATAGAGTGTAACTTCATCTTTTTGTAAATTTTAAGTATTTGACTGCTTTATTACACACCTTAATTGCACAGATCGGCAAAGAGTGCCTACTTAGTGGTAATGATTCTTGTAATAATAAAATAGATTCTGTAAACAGTTTTTATAAATGCAGAAAGTTTTTAAAACCATTACCTTGGCAGAGGGAAATAACCATGCGGGGCGAGTCCATTGGGTTTAATGGTTTAAGGTGTGGCCCGCCGCGCACTTGGCCCGTACTTTTTATTTTTTATTTTGTGATGTGAATGATTACAATGAAAATACATTAATTTATTCCTTAATATTATAATAACACTTGAATGCCTCATTGGTCTAGTGTCGTAAATGCAATTGTTGACCATGAGATCCTGGGTTGGGCCAAAATCTGTTTTTGGGTATTTCTATCAAGAAATTCTCAGCAGCAGTCTGGAGATAAGAAATTAGCTGCGTTTCACCCCTCTTGCCTTGGAAAGCATGAAAAGCCGTTAGTCCTGTTTTCTCACTCTCCGGTCGTGACGAAATACCATCCCATTGGATTATGAGATGACCTGTGCTTGCACATACACTTGGGCACTATAAAATTTGGTCTGGAGGACATTATTATTATTATTAAATCTGTAGAAAAGTTGTGTCTGTAATTCTAATATATTTTTGAAAAAACAAGTCCAAGGGACTAAGTAAAAGGCATTGAAGCCAAATTAGTGGTTTTTTGATACTTGACAGTACCCATGGTCACGGGGGGGGGGGGGGGATTGAAATTCATCATTGTTTTGTTAAAACTAATTTTAATGATGAAAGAATGTACATATTAACACAATTTTTTCCAAATTTAAAAAGGTTAATAAAAAATTGATTTTAAGACAATTTGGTTATTGATACCTTTTTTATGGATACATCAGAAGATACACCTGATATAAAAAAAATAGCAGGTGATTATAGACATAAGATATTAATGCAATTACGAAAAACTTCATTCACATGTTCCTATAACATATTATATCTATGCCAAATATCAATCATCTATGTTCAATAGTCTTTGAGAATTCAAAACCAAATCTTTGACAAACAGACATAAAGAAAGACACACAGCGAGGTGACTCTAATAGTGATTGAATTTTGCTAAATTTAGAATGAAACAACATTTATCAATGTTGCTTAATTAAACCCCACGCTAGCGAAGCCGCGGGTAAAAAGCTAGTAATTATGATATATGGTATGTAGCAGTGAACAAAACAAGCCCAAGAGAGTTTTATGTGTTACTTATATACTTTCACTACTATTACAGGTTTAGATGCTGAAACATTAGGAATTGAACCCACATCACTTATACCGGATGTGCTTTCTTCACAAATTTCTACTACAAGATCACACGATAATCGTATAAGAGGTATTTAATTTATTTTTTTAAAAGAAGAGGCGGCGTGGAAACGAGCATGCGGCTCACCTGATGGATAGTGACTACCGCCACCCATGTAGGACCACAACACTAGGGGCATACGCATTGCCAGCTTTAAAAAAAGAGTAGGCTCATTTCTTGAAAGTCCCAAATTGTATTGGTTCAGAAAATTCTCTGGTGGTAGTATAATATTGATAAACTCTTAATTATTGTAACTATATTCTATTACTACACCAGCAAGTGTGCGATTAGTTAAAGATTTAGTGACTGGAATTTAATAATGATAATGTCCTCCAGACTGAATTTCGGTCACTGCGGCCAGCCTCAACGGAGACTAGCCATCGGCGTGGGACAGGATTATAGTGCCCAAATGTATGCGCAAGCACAGGTGCGCTATCTACTCCATCATTCTCATATTCCGATCGGACGTAAACCGACACGACCGGAGAGATATCAGGCGCAGGACCAACGGCTTTACGTACCTTCCGAAGCACGGGGGTGATATACCGTCAATTTCCTGACTCCGGGCAGCTATTGAGAATTTCTTGATAGAAAAACCCAATAATTAATTTTTTCGTCCGACCCGGGATTCGAACCCAGGACCTCATGATCAGAAGTCGCGCCAATATAACTACTAAACCAACGAGGCAGTCAATTTTTAAGGCTAGAATTTACTATAATAATAACAAGTACAACATTAAGATTTAATATCCTGAGAATCTTTTTATAGCTGAAACAAGTCAAAAGGCTTTATATCTAAACCTGGCTCACAACTCACTAGGTAAATAACATGTGGGGTAGGCAGTTGACCGAAATTATTCCTGTATCCAAACCTAGGAACGGGTTAGTCCTGGTTGCACCTTGCTTTTGTTGCATCTGAAATAACTAGAACTTTGAGAGGAAGCACTCCAGACTCAAAACTTTTGCAGATATAACTTCAAATTTTTGTTATCACTGGTCCGCAAGCCATGCAGTAGGAATGCTACTTTTTTGCACTGTGCACACAGCAGCACTGTGCCAGCTCCAAAAGCATTCTAATAGTATATTGCATAATATGTATAATATCATTACAATGCAGAAGTTAGAATTAAAATTCTTTAAAAAAGAGATTCCAATACAATCAGGTCTACGCTGTCATTATTTCATCTGATCTCTATATGATTATCTGTTTGGCATACTTTTTTCAGATACATTGATTAAAAGAAAATGTACAGATAAAACATAAAGAAAATGTTAAACAAAATAATGATTTCAAAAAACAAAATATAAGACAAAAAAGTCAAGTAACAGCAGCAGAAAAAATTGAAGCTTTACGATTTTGTGCAAGTGTACGTATATATACTTTGTTAAATAACATTCAATATTGAAATTATTTTTTGTAAGATATCTTTTTATCGCATATTTAGTATTTACTTGTATTTCCTCTTGTGTCAAACATTTTATTGCTTCTTATTATTTAAAAAGTGCTCATAACATTTTATTTCTTTGCAGAAAATAAGTTGCTGCTACAAGAATGTGAAGATACGGCAGATATACTACTCCTGTTTGATCAATTGTTTGATTCTTTTAATGGAGGTTCCTGTAAGAAAACATACAGGATCTATAAAAATTGTGTAAAACCAAATTCATTGTTTAAGTTAGTAGTTAAGTGTTATTTTGTCATTATCGATTTTAATATGTCTGCCTTTTAATATTTTATTGCACCATCTCTTATGCAATCTTTGAGGGTCTGAACTATGTACAATTAACTTGATCAACAAATTTATGATAAGGGTCCTTACTTTTTATGTTTATGTCATGTTGGAAATTTTAATTTGATATTTATTAACAATTTAATGACTCGAAATATCCCATTTAGGGGGAATCATTGGTCAAATGTTTTTATTTATTTTTGTTATAATCTCCTCAACACATTATGAAGTTCTGTGAAAGTTGCAAAAACGTTTTTCTTGAAACTACAAATTTGATGTATTTGCTTGGTGTGGGGTTGTCTTACAAAGATCATCATTACAATTATTACATCAATTACATACTATATTAATTTTTGTAATTGCTTGTATGTGTGGTCGTAATTACGTCGACGGAAGTGCTATTCTATTGTATATTAAAGTATTCTATGGTATGTTATAATACATATATGAAATGCTCATTTTGTAGAAAAAAATATATTGATTTACACATGTAAACTATGGTATCGTGGGCATAAGAAAGTCACTTTTGTAAATTATTTGTATTTTAAAAAAGTGTAGTTATTACACACATTTAAAAAAATAGTTATGTTACCAAAATATAATAACGTTATCAAGTACATATTTTAAAGATTAATAATGCAGCTCCAAAATGTATCTTTTAATATTAAGTAAAAGATGCAACAATTAATTGATACTAATTCTTAAAATTATCGAAGAGGAGCAAACCTTTGCAGAGGATTCAATTATCAGTGTGCTCTTAAATGGGTAGTAGTTGAGTCTTTCTTGTGGATACCACTGTTTTTCTTGGTATTACTATTGGAGCCATGCGACTGACATTGAAGCCATATTTGTTTTATATAAGAGAGAGACGTACATTCAATTAATATTATTAACTTTGGCATAGCAATATATTTATGAAAATGTAATAATATAATATGTATTTTTTGTATTTATTTTATTTTATTGATATTTATGTATATTTATCTTTTCATTTTAATTTATAATTATATATTTATAGAAACCAACCAGATGAGAAAACTATACAGATACCCCAAAAATAATAATAATAATTCATTACTGACATTTTCATAGTTCACATACTTTTTACAAATATATACAATACATTATGAGTACCAATTTGAAATGGGTAGAAACCTGCTTCTCCTAGCTAGGTTTACTTAGTAACCTGTATTTAGGAGAACAGTCCCATCTCCCCTGTTGATGAGGAATACATAGTTGTATTGTTTAAATTAATTTAATTTTTTGTATAAAGAAATCATAAAATTTTACAGACATAATAAGCGATCCCTCTCTCTCTCTCTCGCGCGCGCGCGCGCGCGCGTGTTTGTGTGTGTGTGTGTGTGTGTGTGTGTGTGTGTGTCAGTGCATGTACATGTATTAAATTTGTTTTATAAAATACCTCCTTACTTTTTTATGTTTATGTCATGTTAAAAATTGAAATTTGCTATTTATTAACAATGATTTCAAATATCCTATTTCGGGGAAATCATTGGTCATCATCATCATCATTACAGCCCTTCACAAGTCCACTGCTGAACATAGGCCTCCCCCAAGTAATGCCACAAAGCACGGTCCTGAGCCACCTGCATCCATCGACTTCCTGCATGTCTTGACAGGTCGTCACTCCATCTAGTGGGGGGTCGCCCTACACTACGCTTACCGGTACGAGGCTGCCACTCGAGAACCTTTCTTCCCCATCGGTTATCGGTTCTTCGAGCTATATGGCCGGCCCATTGCCACTTCAGCTTACTAATCCGTTGGGCTATGTCGGTCACTCCGGTTTTACTGCGGATATCCTCATTTCTGAGTCTATCACGCAGAGAAACTCCGAGCATAGCCCTCTCCATAGCTCGCTGAGCGACCTTAAGCGTCCTCATACGGCCAGCAGTGAAGGACCACGTCTCAGATCCGTAAGTCATCACTGGCAACACGCACTGGTTGTACAATCTAGTTTTTAGAGATTGAGGTGTACCTCAATCATTGGTCAAATGTTTTTAATTATTTTTGTTACAATCTCCAACACATGAAAAGTTTTCTGAAAGTCGCAAAGGTGTTTTTCTTGAAACATTACAAATTTGATGTATTTGCTTGGTGTGGGGTTGTCTTACGAATGTCATTATTACAATTATTACATTATTTACATACCTGCATTAATTTTCATCTTTTTATATATAACTCGTTAAATAAAAATATTTTTGACTAACAGAAGTTATTATAACAGGCCCGAATTAGCACACGTAGCATTGGCCGCTCCCCGAGCATAACACCTTGCACGGCGATAGATCTAATACAGGTTTTTCCATTGCTGCTTATAAAAGTCCACTGCTGAACATAGGCCTCCCCAATAGCCTCATAGGGGGGGGGGATTTTGCCATGTTGCCACGCTTGTTAAGTTGTAACAGTTATTATTCTAAGTAGACCATTTTAAATTTATTCATACTCGTGTAATTGAAGTGTTTGTCTGTACCTAAAATTGAAATAACGGACTTCTGTTAAACTCAGGGGGTTATTTGAATACTGAGTGCGCGAAAAGTGACGACTAAAGGCATGGCGGGTCGAACGATGAAGTAGACAGTATTAGTGTGGTTCGAAAGAAACCAAAACAAAATGGCGGACGTGGCACGTGGCGGACTTTGGACAATATACTTGCTATGAAGTATCTTTGCTCTCTTGGGGTAATTAAAAATGTTTTGAAAATAAAATCAAAACAAAGTTGTTAAAGACAAATATTTATTGAACATTAATTATTAATATGTAATGACTTATTTGCACAAAGTCAAAGACAACCTAATACACGTTGGTTAAAATTCGTGCTTTACTCCTAATTTTAGGTATTTTATCAGGTTACACTTAGGTATATGTCAGCTTACTTATGCATCATCCGTAGTTCATTTTCTCCCACATCACTATCTAAGAGCAATTATAAATGCTCCCATTTAGCAGTTTACTACGTCATGCGTATAAATCTTAATTCTTTTGAAATAAAATTTCCCCTTTCGATAAGTGTAAGTATCAAATAAAGAGAATTATTTTTTATTTTAAATTTCAAAAGCATTCTTGCTGTCTTTGTCCTATTAACTTAATTATTGCTTACTTTGGTGTTAATTGTAAATTGATCATTGACACCATTTAATCATGTTTGTTATAAATCTTTTATTATATATATTTTTTAATTACTGCCATCGTAGCATTTTTGCAAAATCCATAACTAGTTGAAAGCTTAATATGAACTTTATCTCCTTTATCATCAAACCAAAACATGTTCATCATATTTTCACTCTTAACATCCTCAGTCTTCAAAACCTATGACATTGGCATTGTAATGTAGTGAGGAGAACACTAGCATCTCATCAAGCATTAAGAAACACAAGCACTCTGCCATGCTCAAGTCTTTCATTTCTTTAATTTAAAAAAGTTTATGCCTGGCTTAATTAGTATTTATTTAAGGACATTTTTAATGTCCGTTTTGAGTAAAGTGAACAATTTACCTAAGAATATATATCTTTTAAGGCTTTTTTTGTTTTTATCGACGTGGCCAAACAATTTGTCTTCGAAATTGTACCATCTTCCACGATATTCATATTATACTGTACTAACTGCACATTCAGGAATATGTGGGTGTGCATAGTCAATGATATCAGTTTTATTGAAATATTATTTCTTAGTATTATTTTTGTTGCTCTATGTGATTATATGGTACCTTCCACAATTTATTAGATTGATTATAGTTTCGCAAATGGTTTGTGAGGTTGTATTATGTATGAGTATGTTATAATACATATATAAAATGCTGATTTTGTAAAAAAAATATTGATTTACACATGTGCAATGGTATAGTGGTCTTTAAAGATTAATAATGCTGCTACAAAATGTATCTTTTTATATTAAGTTAATGATGTACCACTATTAATTAATTAATACTAATTCTTGAAATTATGGAAAAGGAGCAAACCTTTGGAGAGGATTCAATAATTAATGTGCTCTTAAATGGATTGGGAAAGCACAGTTTTTCTTGGTATTACTACTAGAGTCATGTGACTGACATTGAAGTCATATCTGTTTTTTAAAAGAGAGCCGTACGTTCAATTTATATCTTAAATTGTAAAAGTCGCGTAGAGAAAAATTTAAAGAAATAAATATATTAACTTTGGCATAGCAATAATGTATGTACAATAATGTATGTATTGTTGTACATATATATATGTATATTGTATATATATATATATATATATATATATATATATATATATATGTATATATATATATATATATATATATATATATATATATATATACTAATGTATGTACATAAAAACATAAAAAGCTTTCATAAGAATAAAGATGTTTATACTTTAAAAACTAAGAACAAACATAAGCTTGTAACACCAGTTACTAGACTCCACTGAGTCAGTAGTGCTTTTATGAGGCAACATATACGCTTTTAAAACAAAATTTCAGAAAATGTACAAAATTTGTCAATAAGTTGAAATGTTTTATTAAAGGAAAAATGTACAAAAAGTGTCATCCATATAAATCTTAATTCTTTTGAAATAAAATTTCCCATTTCGATAAGTATAAGTATCAAATAAAGGAAGTTATTTTTTATTTTAAATTTCAAAAGCATTCTTGCTGTCTTTGTCCTATTAACTTAATTATTGCTTACTTTGGTGTTAATTGTAAATTGATCATAGACACCATTTAATCATGTTTGTTATAAATCTTTTATTATATATATTTTTTAATTACTGCCATCGAAGCATTTTTACAAAATCTATAACTAGTTGATAGCTTAATATGAACTTTATCTCCTTTATCATCAAACCAAAACATGTTCATGATCATATTTTCGCTCTTAACATCCTCAGTCCTCAAAACCTATGACATTTGCATTGTAATGTAGTGAGGAGAACACTAGCATCTCATCAAGCATTTAGAAACACAAGCACTCTGCCATGCTCAAGCGTTGTTCTTTCGTTTGCTTAAATATAATTGAGTTTATATCTGGTTTAATTAGTATTTATGTAAGGACATTTTTTAATGTTCGTCTTTGCCAAACAATTTGTCTTCGAAATTGTACTATCTTCCACGATATTCATATTATGCTGTACTAACTGCACATTCAGGAATATGTGGGTGTGCCATAGTCAACGATATCAGTTTTATTGAAATATTATTTCCTAGTATTAAAATAATATAAATGTTGCTTTATGTGATTATATGGTACCTTCCACAATTTATTAGATACAATACAATATTTATTTGCATTCCATAATGTGGATTGATTATAATTTCGCAAATGGTTTGTGAGGTTGTCTTATGTATGAGTATGTTATAATACATATATAAAATGCTGATTTTGTAAAAAAAAATATATTGATTTACACATTTACAATGGTATAGTGGGCATAAGAAAGTCACTTTTGTAAATTGTTTGTATTTTTAAAAGTATAGTTATTACACACATTTAAAAAAAGTTTTGTTACCAAAATATGATAACGTTATCAAGTACATATTTTAAAGATTAATAATGGTGCTACAAAATGTATCTTTTTATATTAAGTTAAAGATGTACCACTATTAACAATTAATTGATACTAATTCTTGAAATTATGGAAAAGAAGCAAACCTTTGGAGAGGATTCAATTATCAATGTGCTCTTAAATGGGAAGTAGTTGAGTCCTGTGAATACCACAGTTTTTCTTAGTATTAGACATTGAAGCCGTATGTGTTTTATAAAAGAGAGCCGTACGTTCAATTTATATCTTAAATTGTAAAAGTCGCGTAGAGAAAAATTTAAAGAAATAAATATATTAACTTTGGCATAGCAATAATATATGTACAATAATGTATGTATTGTTGTACATATTATATATATATATATATATATATATATATATATATATATATATATATATATACTAATGTATGTACATAAAAACATAAAAAGCTTTCATAAGAATAAAGATGTTTATACTTTAAAAGCTAAGAACAAACATAAGCTTGTAACACCAGTTACTAGACACCACTGAGTCAGTAGTGCTTTTATGGGGCAACATATACGCTTTTAAAACAAAATTTCAGAAAATGTACAAAATTTGTCAATAAATAAGTTGAAATGTTTTATTTAAGGAAAAATGTACAAAAAGTGTTATTATAATATCAAAAAATACATCAATAATAACCCCTGTGATTGAGGTGATCGCCACCATGCCTGTACTATTAAAATTTATTTAAAAAATGTATAAACAAAATGATTGTAAAGTGAAATATGTTTTAAAAAACGTCCCGCTGGGTTTCTTGTTGGTTCTTCCCAGGACAGAGGTATCTGTAGTAAATAAAACATGACTTTCAATAAGTATTATGTAATAATCTATATTTAATAATAATAATTCTATTGTATTGTATTCTCTGTAACATAATATATTTCCTAACTTAACTAACCAGTTAAAAAGAATATGTTTAAAGAAATCAATTGATATTGTGCAAATATTGTTAAATTTAACACATCTCATGTTATTAATTTAGGCAAGAAATTTTTAAACAATAAACATTTTAAATATATCCGGTTTTTATTTTATTAATAGGAACTAGCAATTAGCACAAGAAATATAAAGAACCATTAATTACATTGCAGCACTTATGCAATGTAATTAATGGTTCTGAAAATATAAAATTGTAAAGTGCAAATAAAGGGCGGGCCCAAAGCACTCTTAATTTTACGCCACCTGACGGTTGGGCACGGAACTTAACGTAAATAAAACTTGAGTTGCTCATCTATCTCTAGTATATAGTCAGTAATCTATGGTCATAAGCTCGACGAGTCGACGATTGAACACAACGCAAAAACTCTAATCCTATAATCTCTCTTGTACATACAACTTTATAATTTGTGATAATCTCTAGTATATATACTGTAATCTATGCTCTAATCCCACACATAAATAAGAGTGAAATCCCACATTTAAAAATTTTTAGACTTGTAATCTATTTGTACAACCGCTAATTGTACTATTTGTACTTTTTTCATCATATTTGCTTAGTTAATTTATTAAACATTAGTTATGGATGATGGTTCAGTTCACAGCATAAGGGAATCTACCCGAAACGTACTAAGATTAAATCGTAGATTTCACAGGGATGAAGTGAATGATGTTCAACGTTCTATCAAAGAAATAAGGTATTGTAATAACTAACCCCTCTCCATACTCTCCAACTCGCATTCCTGCATTCTTCCACTTCACAAACATCGTAAAACTCTAACGGTGATACCTTAAAATCATGGTTTGTAAGTCATCACACCACCAAAGTTTTAAGTTCTTTTTTTTTTTTAATAAAAGGCTTCAATGACAAGACACTTTAAATTAATTAAACTTGTCTGCGAAATATAAAGAAGAAAACAAATCTTGGAGTTTTAAATTTGAAAAATAATTTTATCACATTTAATCATTTTCTTTGTAGTACCGGTGCATGTTGCCAGTAGACATATGGTTTTGAGATGTGGTCTTTTACTGCTGGCCGTATGAAGAAGCTCAATTTCCCTCAGGAATCTATAAAAAAGACTGCTCAGAGTTTTTCTGTGTGATAGATAGACATGAAAATGACGATATTCATAGTAGAGAACTACAGTAACCAATATAGCTCAACAGATCTGTAAGCTGCAGTAGCACTGAACCACACTTATAGCTTGAAGAACCAACACTCGATGAAGAAGAAAGGTTGTCTAATGGTAGCCTCTTCCATTAAGCAAAGTGTAGGGCGGCCCCCCAATCAACACAGTGATGACACAGACTCAGGACCGTGACATTTGTTGTACTCCTTGGGGGAGGCTTATGTTCAGCAGTGGACTTGTGAATAGCTATTAAGATGACGATGATGAATCTTTATTTATTCTACATGCACAGTGCTGCCACTGCCTAGAGCATTACCAGAATAACATGCAGATGAGTTTCCTATAGGTTTTCAGTTGTTGTCACTTACTATATGCAATACTATCATAATATTACTATTTTATGAAAGTGTGGTCCTTTCCTGGTTGATCAAGCCGACCCATATATGCTAGCACCATAATACTGTAGTGTAACTCTGCCACATCATGATTGTAGTTTATGCAGATGTATATATAAAGTATGTAATTAGAGCCTATTTTTGTATTACAGTATATCACCACAGAATGTAGCTGATGTAGTTCAGAAGCTTAAATCTAAGTGTCTAATAACTGTCACAGATCTTCATACTCTCAAGAATGGCTTGATGGAGGATCCAAAAAATATTGAAGTTGTTTTGAGTACTCACGGAGCATTGAGAGGTCTTGTTAGAGAACTTTCAGGTAATAATATTATTATATTTGATGGAAGATTATGCTTCTAAACCTTTTAAATAAAAGAAATATTTCCCAGTAACAACTTAGCATAATAAAACAAAGAACACTGTAAGTAGTTAGAAGTAAATACTACTACTTACCAGTACTAATCAAAAGTCTTTAGTGCAATGATCAAAGAGTAAAATAATTTTTATGAAAGGAATGATCACAAATAATGGAATCATAACAAACAAGATCAAATAACTTGACCAAATTGTTCCATCTATATGAGAAGCCAGACTTGAGGTGGAGACGTAGGGAGTGGTGTGAGGTACTCACGGCTCTAAACATGCTGTTTAATACAAGTAAACAGCATGTATTTTACATGGTAGAGCAATGCTGCAACTACATTATAATTGTAGCATGAATGAGTTGGCTCGACTGGGGTAGGACCACACTCTCATAGAATACTAACGTTAAAAAGCAGCTCAATGTTGATGTGTTTCATATAGATAGTGTAGAGAACCAAAGACCCTTTTTACTGGAAACGAGGTATTCTATCTTAGTCCTCAGGGGTGACAACGCATCTGTATTTTGAATCTTAATTGAGGATAAATACAGATGTATTTATCCTCCGTATCCATATTTATCCGAGGAATATGGGCCAAAGCATCCACTTACCATCACATGAACTGTGTGCTCGTTTGACATCCTATTCTATAAAATAAAGTACTGTTTGAAATGTCTTAATTTTTTCATCTCATAATGCTGACATTGTCATATTTATTTCTTATATTAATAATTATGACATAATGTAAAAATAATGCCTCCTTTAGATTATCTAGGCAAGCAAGCCGTAATCTTCAAATTAAAACAACAATTTTGCTGCTTAGTACACAGGTAGAAAAGTGGGTGCTACCTTCTTTGGAAGATTGATTGACAGAATAGAAATCCATATTTGTCTGAGACTCAATGTTTATATAATTATCAAAACGAATGTACCGACTTTGTGTTACTTGCCTAGCTTTACTGCTTAAAAGTCCACTGTTGAACATAGGCCTCCCTCCTCCGCAGTTTTTTTTATTTTTTATTTATACGGAAGTTGTTGCTGCCCTTCTCCAGGTTTGTTTCCCTCTGTCGCCTCTTACGACACCCACAGGACGTAATGGGGTAGTGATATTCTTATACTACCACTAGACTGTATCCAGGTTTTTTTTATTATGGAATCAGGGTGACAAACAAGCACAAAGTCCACCTGATTGTAAGTGGTTGCTGTAGACATCTATATAGACATACACATCTATCCTCATAGACATCTACATCTATCCTCGATTACTTATCAAAATGCCTCTGGGGTAAAGAAGTCTCCGGTCCTCTACACTCACCATACGAAACACAGCAGCGTTAAGCTGCTATTTTACACTGGCATTCTGTCCTTCCCCGGTCGTGCCGATCCATTTATGCTACAACTATACTACTAATATAGCTGCAGCATTGCTTTACCATGTACCAACTCTGTGTGCATGTGTCATAAAAGGCAATTAATTGAATTTTGGGTTTGTGAGTGTGTAAACAATGGGCTAGATTCTTATTACATCTTTTGCAAATTTCCATCTTAACCCATATTTATTGCTCATATATCTAAACATTATCTGAGCACCTAGCTAGTCTTTATGTGCTTACACCCTAGAGGATTACAGACGTGATGATATGATGCACAAGGGGTGTTCAATATATTCTTGGTATAGGTATGTTAGAAAAAAGATAAGATGATGAAATATTTTTTATTTTTCAATAGTCTCCCATGACATAAATATTTTAATTGTTTGTGAAAAAAGGTTTTGCTATTCCTTTGAAAAAATATTCTTCGTTTTGGCCTGAAAAGTGCTCATTTACAGCAGACTTGAGGTCATTATCATCAGCAAATCACTTACCCCAAAGGTCTTTTAAGTTTTGGGAATAAAATGTAGTTCTTGGGGGCTAGATGCCCCCAAAGGGGCCTCAATGGGAATTGTATGGTGGGTGTTTAATTTCCTCAAACCCTCAATCTTGTACAGCAGCATTGGAGAGCCGTGCCGTGTGAACCAGTGCATGCAGCAGCACTCCCTTGGTCAGCTTCTTGTTTTCTTTTATTGCTCTCAAACGACGTAAAGTGGCTGAGTATGTGTCTGCGTTGATGTTTTGGCCTTTTTTGTGAACTCGATCACTACTATTCCTTTGAAATCCCAAAACACTGTGACCATGATTTTACCGGCCCATAGAGTGACTGAACTTTTTGGGGGAGTCTTATCCCTTTTTATGCCATTGCATTGACTCTTGTTTACTATCAGGGTCATAGTGGTGAACCCACATTTCATTCCTTTCGAAAACACTTGTTGGGTCGTCATCACTCAGCTCTAAAAACTCCCTACATCATCATCGTCATCAATGCTTTCCCTGCCTCTTTTGAATTCACTTAAGCACAAGTATGATTGACATTGAAGGAGCGGAATTCTGGTAAATGGCCACTATTTCTTCATATATCTTTTTGTGAGTATTTCCTTGTTCAGTGAGGAATTTAATCCCCGCACGGTGTTCAATTTTTTTCAACATTGTCAAGTCAGTCATTCCCATCATCTGTGACTGAATGTTACATAAGAAGTAATGAACTTATAAAAAAAAAGAAATTTCATATTTATACCCTCAGGTTGTGTCATTAGCTAATGAATTTTTTTTACTAGCCACATTATTATCAAGTCACCCGAATACTGAGAATACATTGAACACTCCTCATATATATAGAAAAAACTACCATGTATGTAGTAAATAAGCAAGTTTTGGTCAAACCATTTGTCATTTTTAGGTCATGACATAAGAAAACAATGTGCAGCTGCAGGATGTTGCTGTAACTTAGCTCTTGGCGACGCCAGAGCATGCTTGGCGATTGCAAAGGCAGCTGGTCCATATCTAAATGCCGCACTAGATAATCTTACTACTGAATTAGCTGTAAGTATTAGAATTATTAATGCCACTTCAGCTTACTAATCTTATGTTAATGTACGCAATGGGCAAGCCAAAGAGCTCGAAGAATCGACAATGGTTAGGGAAGAAAAATTCTATTGGCAACCTTATACCAGTAAGTGAAGTGTAGGGTGGCCCCCCCACTAACACCCGTATTTATAAATAATTTCTTGTTGCTAAGTTATTTCTTAATTAAGTCTTTACTTAAGGTTAGAATTCCTTATTACAAAATCTCATTCTATAGTTGAGTAACATATGTTAGTTACTTGAGCAAAGGCCCAAGTACACGTTCGGCGTTTCATTTCATGAAAAAGCAAACGCAAGGTCTAGATTACTTTTACAATATCTTGCAATAATATCTTCGATATTACTTTATTTTATATTTATAATAGCAATAGTGTTCTATAAAGTAGTTCATATTGTAAAAGGTTTATTATATCATTATTGTCATTTAATTTTGACGGTACAAAAAAAAGAATACTTGGAAAAACAAAATGTTTGATATGTTAAAACCCTTGTAAATGTAAATGTTCACGAGGGTTTGGACCTAGTAAGAAATGCATAAAGTTCTAGGTCGCTCAGGACATGCTTTTTAGCATGTTTTGGGACCTCCCCTAAAAAACGCCATCTTCAGCAGTGGACTTGTGAAGGGTTTTAATGATAATGATGACGATGGTATTATATTATACTGTTTTGTGGTTTTTACAATAAAGCTATGAGTCTAGTGTATACTTATCAGGGTAGTACAGAATCATAGTATAAAACCTAGCTAAATACATATAGAATATAAGTACAAGATATGATAGCATTGTATCCTGGAATCTTGCCACTGCTATACTGGAAAGAAGGAAAGGGATATAGTATGAATATTAATTAACAGTTGTCAATTCAAATATTTTTACGAGCTGTCAAAAACTTGAATATTTTTATAATCATCAAATTTCACTTAAAACATAAACATGTGTAAGTATACCTATAAGTATGTGTTATGACACAAATAAACGATATTCCTGTCATGTAGTAGCGGTGTAAGTACGGTGTAAATACCCCATATTGTCCTGTGCATGGCGTAAGAAACAACATACACAAAACTGAAACAGAAAATAGGCCTCGGCATCTTCCTGATAACAATTCAAAATTATAAGACTGTGGTTGCCAAACCGTATGCCAAGCGTGGCAACTATGGCAAAATCCCCTATAAGGCAATTTTTATACGTGGTAGAGCCACGCTGCAGCTATATTATGGTTGTAGCATGAATGGGTCGGCTGGAAAGGGGAAGGACCACGCTCTCACAGAATACCTGCGTAAAATAGCAGTTTAATATTGCTGTGTTTCCTATGGTAAGTGTAGAGATCCAGAGACCCCTTTTTACTGGAAACGAAGCATTCCATCTTAGTCCTCACGGGTGACAACGCATTTGCATTTTGATTCGTAATCGAGGATACATGTAGATGTCTGTGGGCCACAGCATACATTTACCATCATGTGGACTGTGTGCTCGTTTGTCACCCTTAGTCTATAAAAAAAATATGGGGTAAGCTTTTTTATAGACGTGAGGGCAAACAAGCATGCAGCTCATCTGGTGGTAAGTGTCTTCCGCCGGCTATGACTAACTGCAACACCAGGAAAACTGCAGATGCATTTCCAGCCTTTTAAAAAAGAGTAGGCTTTTTTCTTAAGCTAAGCTATATTATATTAAAATAGCAAAACATGTGGGCATAATAATACTCTGAAATATCTGTATAATTACCATGTTTTATCTAAATAAAGACTATTATTATTATTATTATTTACAGTTAGTGTTTTCACTTCTCAGCTCTAGGCTGGATTTCAACTACATTTACGGGCCGAAGCCAAAGCAAATGCAGCGTGTGGTGTGTAGTGTAGTTCATGTGATTTGATAAGGTTCTATTTCGTTTTCTTCTATCTGCATGAATTTCCGAACTATTCTGCATGTATTTAATATAGCTGCTTTTTGAAGTGTAATATATAGAGTTTCTTTTCGTTGTAATAATTTTAAGCTACGGAGTAGATGATTTGGGATGGCACCTGTTGTGGAGAGGACTATAGGGACCACATATACTTTTTCTTGTTGCCAGATTCTAGTCACTTCATCTTTAAGTTCTGCGTACTTACTAATTTTTTCAATTATCGTCTTCTGCAAGTTGTGTGTGTTGGGGACTGCAATGTCTGTCAGGTAAGTAATATTATTTATTTTATCTTGTAGAATTATATCTGGTCGGTTATAGTGGATTGTCCTATCGGTGAGAATGCCGCGGTCGTAAAAAAGTTTATGTGTGGTGTTTTCTAGAGTAGGTTTTGGTGTATAATTGTAGTACGGAGTGTTGGCATCTGGAGTGAGTGCGTGTTTGAGTGCTAGTTTTTGATGAATGACATTGGCCACCTGGTTGTGTCTGCGAGTGTAGTCAGTCTGTGTGAGAGTTGCGCATGCGCCTGTGATGTGTTGAATGGTTTCTGGATGTGTGTGGCATTTGCGACATTTGTCATTATTTACTGTAGGATCTTTGATTATATATTTTCTGTAATTTTTTGTGTTTATGATCTGGTCTTGAATAGCTACTATAAATCCTTCTGTTTCTGGAAATAAGTTGCCTATTTTCAGCCACTTATTTGAAGCTAACTTATTTATGTGGGATTGCTCTAAGTCATGAGGGTGCCGACCGTGGAGAACTTTCTTCTTCCATTCGTCAATTTTGTGTGTCTGTGGGATCAGATTGAATCTCAAAACACTAGTAGTGTTTTGAGATTCAATCTGATTGCTTAAGTTAAGTGGAGTGTAGTTAATATCATTAGTTACGATGGCTTTATGAATATTGCTAGTATGGGATTTTGTATAGAAGAATGATTTTAATCGACTAACTTGTTTCCGCCATAGGTGCTGGATATCCATTAGGCCTCTCTCTCCATGTTCTCGTTTTATTGTTTGTCTCTCTATGGCGGATTTAGGGTGTAGGTTGTTGTGTTTCGTGAGTGTTGTACGTGTAGTTCGCTCTAATTGTTCTGCGTCAGTTTTGGACCATTTTATAACTCCGAATGAGTACGTTAATATGGGGATGGCATAGGTGTTAATGGCTTTGATGAGATGTTGACTTGAAAGTTGAGTTTTACAAACGGCGTTAAGTCTTCTCTTGTATTCCGTAGTGAGAGAATTTTTAATTCGTACGTGGTCAAGACTTTTAAGTTGGACATACCCTAAATATTTGTATAAGTCAGTCGATTCCATTGCTGTAATAGCCTCCGTTTCATTTACTACATAGTCTCCGGGCCTTACTTTGCCTCTTACAATGTGAAGTGTTTTACATTTATCTAAACCAAAATGCATATTAATATCGCTACTGAATTCTGTTGTTATATCTATTAATTTCTTCATATCCTTGTCTGTTTTTGCATATAATTTGATGTCGTCCATGTATATAAGATGCGATATTGTTGTTTCGTCTGTATTAAGTTTGAGGCAATATCCGGCCCCGCAGCTCTGCAGCAAACGAGACAGAGGGTTTAGGGCGAGACAGAACCACAGTGGGCTCAGGGAATCACCTTGGTAGATGCCTTTTGTAATTGAGATTTGTCGCGTGGTGACAGTATTTTGGTTACAATTTATTTGTAGAGTTGTTTTCCATTGTAACATTATTCGGCGTAAGAAATCGATTATTTTCGGATTTATTCTATAAATTTCTAATATTTTTAATAACCATGAATGAGGAACACTGTCAAACGCTATTTTATAATCAATATAGGTGCAATGTAAATTTCTATTTTTAGGGGTGGCCAGCGTGTTTATGAATAGTGGAATCAATTATCAGCTGTTCTTTACATCCCATGTGGCCCTGTCTACATCCCTTCTGTTCTTCTGCTATTATATTGTGGTGTTCAATGTGCGACTGAATTTTCTTTGTGATTGCAGATGTCAATATTTTGTAAATTGTGGGTAGGCATGTAATTGGTCGGTATTGGGAAGGCTGAAGTGAATTTTTTGTTTTAGGTAGCATATAAGTAATTCCTGTTGCAATAAATTCGGGAGTGTTCTGTTGTCCTGTTATTATATCTGTTAAATTTCTTGCTAAAGGTTTGTGTAGAGATGTTAATTTTTTGTACCAAAAATTATGAATTTTGTCTATACCAGGTGATTTCCAATTATGTAACCTAGCTGTAATGAGTGTTATGTCTAACTCTGTTACCTCTTCGAATTCCATTTCGTCAATATCTCTCCATTTTGCTTCCTCTTCAATTATCCAAGATGCTTTGTCGTTATGTTGTTTTTGCTCTTCCCAAATACTCGCCCAATATGCTTCTAGTTTTTCTTTTGTAGGTAGGTTAGGCGTATGTGTGTTACGTTCATCGATTATGTTTGTGGTTTGTGTAAGTTTCTATAAAACAATTTTTCGTTTGTGGCAAATGTGACGTTATCTTTTTTGCGCTGTTGTGCTTTTTTTATACCTTTTGAGCCTATGAACTTTAAGTGCTAATTTTTGTTTTAACGTGTCTAAAAATTCTGCAGGTCTTGTGTTACTCTTTTCGTGTCTGGTACGCGTAGCATTATCCCTAAATATGACCTCTACTTTTTTGACTAGTTTATTAGATCTACAACCGTTAATATACTGAGTGAGTCTACCTATGTTTGCTCTTAATTTTTCAATGTCTTTTTCTAGTCTCTGTTGCCATGCTGGTTCTGTATTTTGTCTTGTTCTTGTAGATCTTGCATTGTCTGTGATTTTAAAGTTCAATTCTTCGGATATTACTATCGCTGTGCAGTATATAAGTAAATGTATGTCTATAAGTTGTGTGTCATCAGATATATATATATATATATTGTGTGAGTATAGTTTCATTAAATAAATTAACCAGTCGAAACAGGTTAGGTGTGTACTTAAGTTTAGGTAATCTTGGTCGTGCTGCGGGATCCATCCCAGAGTATAACGTTATTGTTGTTCTAAATTTCTCATTGATTTCTTGGATATATGTATCTGTTGTTAAGTGTTGATCTGGGACAACTATGGTCTCAATGTCATTTTCTAGCGTTAGGATTACGGTTTCGGTTTGTGTGGATGTGTGTGATATTTGTGAATGGTCGCATGGCTGAGATTGTATATAAATGAGTTGTGATTGACTGAGCAATTGTGGTTGTACTTGGCGATCATTTTCACTTGTGTGTTGTGTTTTGTGTGATATTAGTTTCTACATAGCTGTTAGTCGCTTCTTCTTGAATTAATTGTGTTCGTACTTCTTCTTTTAATTGATCTATAACTTCTTGGGATAGAAGTTTATTCCTAACTATGGTTCTTCTTTGGTCTGAGATTCTTTGTTCTGAAACAGTAATTTCTGGATATTGTCGAGTGAAATGTGCGTGTAATTGTTGTCTGTACGTGGTCATATCGGTCTCTAGTTTAGTAATGTATAGATAAGTTCTCATGATAAATAGAATTACTTCTTTACTCCATTTCATTCGAACTCTTGCTTTTCCAGCCTTGGTGGACGCGGGTAAGAAGGTAGATACCTCCCGCGCAGCACTCTAGGTCGTAGTAGGTGGAAATGTATTTAAACTAGTAATAGGGGGTGATGGAGGTGTTGGTGACGATGGTATGGTTGGTGATGTTGGCCTCGAGGGTGTGCATGATACTGTGCTTGGACTATATGGTTCTACAGGGGTGTCTGTCCTGTCCGTCAGTCTGTCACCATCGTCAATGAGTTCGGCTGTAGTATCTTTGTGGGTGGGAGCCCGCCTGTTCAACTCCTCACCGCTGACGGATCGCATGCTGATGCACCTGGATGCTGACACCCAGCGTCAGCTCCAGGTGCACCCCGGCGATCGCCCCCGGGTAGCGGCCCTATACGTTTACTTTTAGAACGAGTCTCCATTTTATTTATGGGTTTCCAGAGCCACGTTAGCCACGCCAGTAATTTCTCATTCGTGTGTCCGCCCCCCACGTGATTAGATGGTCAATCAGGACGTGTGGTTGTTTAGGGGGCTTATTATTATTATTATATGTGGGGTATCTATATAGTTTTCTCATCTTGTTGGGATGTATAAATATATAATTATAAACGAAAATGAAAAGATAAATATACATAAATATCAATAACATAAAATAAATACAAAAATACATAAATAAATAAAAGCCCAACCAGATGGAAGCCCTCGGCAGGGGAGACCAAACGGCCGAGGCCGAATTATTATTATTATTCTTAAAGCTCCCTAAGTGTATCAGTCCTGAAAAATCGCTGGTGGTCGTGGATTCCACAAGGTAGAGAAAATTTCTCGTAAATTGTACACTGGTGGACGCCCATCATCCAGATGGTATCACGCGTTTAGTCGAGATGTGCGATGGTGAAATTGAGCGGCTGGATTTAATCCGAACAATTCCTCTGAGGACTCCCCGTAGTAGATGCGATAGAATACTAAACGCAGCGCCAGTGAGTCAAATGATCAGAAAGAGCTCGGTCGCCAACGATTCGAACCGTTCTGCACTGGATGCGGTCGAGTGGAAGGTGCTGGCACTGGAGTGCCCCAACCCAGAGATTAGAACAGTATTCCATGTGAGGCCGAACTTGCGAGCTCTCCAGAGCCGTGGTAGCTCAGATGGTTAGGGCTCACTGTAAATTTCACAGTACCTGCGCAACCAGCACCAGTGAAATTAACAAAGGAAAGGAAACATCATGAGGAAACCTGGATGTTGGAAGGTAGTTCGTCAACACGCCTGCAACTGCCCCAATGGCAGCGTGGCGGACAATTCCTTGCACTTTTTCAGAAATGAGAGGGAGGCCTGTGCCCAGCTGTGGGACATATATGGGCTGTAACTTTAATTTTTTTTAATGGATCTATGGGAACGATAGTCATTTAAATTGAATAATGAAGTAATTTATAATATACAATATACTGTAATATTATCTCTCAAGATATGTATATAGATAAGAGAAACCATACACACATATACTGAACTATGCACTTAAAGAATTTGTTGTTAAATGTGACGAAATTTTATGTTTGTATATACTTACAATTGCAGATTTTGTCTCCAGGTAACTTGTGCATGGGCGTTAGGCAACCTAGCAGGTTCAGGGGCTAAGGTGTGTGATATTCTAGTAGCTCAAGGCGCCTTAGCCAAACTCTGCGAACTTCTGCTTGTGAACAATTCGGATGTACAAGACGCCGCTCTGTATGCACTTCTACACTTTGCTTTTCACATGGAGGATGATTTTAAGTATGTTCTGTTTTTAATTTATTTTTCAAATCATTAATCTAGAGATATTATACCGTGTAGTGGCGGTGTAAGAGTATCCACTGCCCCGTATCATGCCGCGGGTGTCGTGAGAGTGTAGTGGCGGTGTAAGAGTATTCACTGCCCCATATCATGCCGCGGGTGTCGTGAGAGTGTAGTGGCGGTGTAAGAGTATTCACTGCCCCATATCATGCCGCGGGTGTCGTGAGAGTGTAGTGGCGGTGTAAGAGTATCCACTGCCCCATATCATGCCGCGGGTGTCGTGAGAGTGTAGTGGCGGTGTAAGAGTATCCACTGCCCCATATCATGCCGCGGGTGTCGTGAGAGTGTAGTGGCGGTGTAAGAGTATCCACTGCCCCATATCATGCCGCGGGTGTCGTGAGAGTGTAGTGGCGGTGTAAGAGTATCCACTGCCCCGTATCATGCCGCGGGTGTCGTGAGAGTGTAGTGGCGGTGTAAGAGTATCCACTGCCCCATATCATGCCGCGGGTGTCGTGAGAGTGTAGTGGCGGTGTAAGAGTATCCACTGCCCCGTATCATGCCGCGGGTGTCGTGAGAGTGTAGTGGCGGTGTAAGAGTATCCACTGCCCCGTATCATGCCGCGGGTGTCGTGAGAGTGTAGTGGCGGTGTAAGAGTATTCACTGCCCCATATCATGCCGCGGGTGTCGTGAGAGTGTAGTGGCGGTGTAAGAGTATTCACTGCCCCATATCATGCCGCGGGTGTCGTGAGAGTGTAGTGGCGGTGTAAGAGTATCCACTGCCCCATATCATGCCGCGGGTGTCGTGAGAGTGTAGTGGCGGTGTAAGA
This sequence comes from Parnassius smintheus behrii, assembly GCA_036936625.1. Classification (NCBI taxonomy): domain Eukaryota; kingdom Metazoa; phylum Arthropoda; class Insecta; order Lepidoptera; family Papilionidae; genus Parnassius; species Parnassius smintheus. Next base: position 4,741,132 of record JAUPFT010000010.1, read on the forward strand.
GTATCCACTGCCCCATATCATGCCGCGGGTGTCGTGAGAGTGTAGTGGCGGTGTAAGAGTATCCACTGCCCCATATCATGCCGCGGGTGTCGTGAGAGTGTAGTGGCGGTGTAAGAGTATCCACTGCCCCGTATCATGCCGCGGGTGTCGTGAGAGTGTAGTGGCGGTGTAAGAGTATCCACTGCCCCATATCATGCCGCGGGTGTCGTGAGAGTGTAGTGGCGGTGTAAGAGTATCCACTGCCCCATATCATGCCGCGGGTGTCGTGAGAGTGTAGTGGCGGTGTAAGAGTATCCACTGCCCCATATCATGCCGCGGGTGTCGTGAGAGTGTAGTGGCGGTGTAAGAGTATCCACTGCCCCGTATCATGCCGCGGGTGTCGTGAGAGTGTAGTGGCGGTGTAAGAGTATCCACTGCCCCATATCATGCCGCGGGTGTCGTGAGAGTGTAGTGGCGGTGTAAGAGTATCCACTGCCCCGTATCATGCCGCGGGTGTCGTGAGAGTGTAGTGGCGGTGTAAGAGTATCCACTGCCCCATATCATGCCGCGGGTGTCGTGAGAGTGTAGTGGCGGTGTAAGAGTATCCACTGCCCCATATCATGCCGCGGGTGTCGTGAGAGTGTAGTGGCGGTGTAAGAGTATCCACTGCCCCGTATCATGTCGCGGGTGTCGTGAGAGTGTAGTGGCGGTGTAAGAGTATCCACTGCCCCATATCATGCCGCGGGTGTCGTGAGAGTGTAGTGGCGGTGTAAGAGTATCCACTGCCCCGTATCATGCCGCGGGTGTCGTGAGAGTGTAGTGGCGGTGTAAGAGTATCCACTGCCCCGTATCATGCCGCGGGTGTCGTGAGAGTGTAGTGGCGGTGTAAGAGTATCCACTGCCCCATATCATGCCGCGGGTGTCGTGAGAGTGTAGTGGCGGTGTAAGAGTATCCACTGCCCCGTATCATGCCGCGGGTGTCGTGAGAGTGTAGTGGCGGTGTAAGAGTATCCACTGCCCCATATCATGCCGCGGGTGTCGTGAGAGTGTAGTGGCGGTGTAAGAGTATCCACTGCCCCATATCATGCCGCGGGTGTCGTGAGAGTGTAGTGGCGGTGTAAGAGTATCCACTGCCCCGTATCATGCCGCGGGTGTCGTGAGAGTGTAGTGGCGGTGTAAGAGTATCCACTGCCCCATATCATGCCGCGGGTGTCGTGAGAGTGTAGTGGCGGTGTAAGAGTATCCACTGCCCCATATCATGCCGCGGGTGTCGTGAGTGTGTAGTGGCGGTGTAAGAGTATCCACTGCCCCGTATCATGCCGCGGGTGTTGTGAGAGTGTAGTGGCGGTGTAAGAGTATCCACTGCCCCATATCATGCCGCGGGTGTCGTGAGAGTGTAGTGGCGGTGTAAGAGTATCCACTGCCCCATATCATGCCGCGGGTGTCGTGAGAGTGTAGTGGCGGTGTAAGAGTATCCACTGCCCCATATCATGCCGCGGGTGTCGTGAGAGTGTAGTGGCGGTGTAAGAGTATCCACTGCCCCGTATCATGCCGCGGGTGTCGTGAGAGTGTAGTGGCGGTGTAAGAGTATCCACTGCCCCATATCATGCCGCGGGTGTCGTGAGAGTGTAGTGGCGGTGTAAGAGTATCCACTGCCCCATATCATGCCGCGGGTGTCGTGAGAGTGTAGTGGCGGTGTAAGAGTATCCACTGCCCCGTATCATGCCGCGGGTGTCGTGAGAGTGTAGTGGCGGTGTAAGAGTATCCACTGCCCCATATCATGCCGCGGGTGTCGTGAGAGTGTAGTGGCGGTGTAAGAGTATCCACTGCCCCGTATCATGCCGCGGGTGTCGTGAGAGTGTAGTGGCGGTGTAAGAGTATCCACTGCCCCGTATCATGCCGCGGGTGTCGTGAGAGTGTAGTGGCGGTGTAAGAGTATCCACTGCCCCATATCATGCCGCGGGTGTCGTGAGAGTGTAGTGGCGGTGTAAGAGTATCCACTGCCCCGTATCATGCCGCGGGTGTCGTGAGAGTGTAGTGGCGGTGTAAGAGTATCCACTGCCCCATATCATGCCGCGGGTGTCGTGAGAGTGTAGTGGCGGTGTAAGAGTATCCACTGCCCCATATCATGCCGCGGGTGTCGTGAGAGTGTAGTGGCGGTGTAAGAGTATCCACTGCCCCGTATCATGCCGCGGGTGTCGTGAGAGTGTAGTGGCGGTGTAAGAGTATCCACTGCCCCATATCATGCCGCGGGTGTCGTGAGAGTGTAGTGGCGGTGTAAGAGTATCCACTGCCCCGTATCATGCCGCGGGTGTCGTGAGAGTGTAGTGGCGGTGTAAGAGTATCCACTGCCCCATATCATGCCGCGGGTGTCGTGAGAGTGTAGTGGCGGTGTAAGAGTATCCACTGCCCCGTATCATGCCGCGGGTGTCGTGAGAGTGTAGTGGCGGTGTAAGAGTATCCACTGCCCCATATCATGCCGCGGGTGTCGTGAGAGTGTAGTGGCGGTGTAAGAGTATCCACTGCCCCATATCATGCCGCGGGTGTCGTGAGAGTGTAGTGGCGGTGTAAGAGTATCCACTGCCCCGTATCATGCCGCGGGTGTCGTGAGAGTGTAGTGGCGGTGTAAGAGTATCCACTGCCCCATATCATGCCGCGGGTGTCGTGAGAGTGTAGTGGCGGTGTAAGAGTATCCACTGCCCCGTATCATGCCGCGGGTGTCGTGAGAGTGTAGTGGCGGTGTAAGAGTATCCACTGCCCCATATCATGCCGCGGGTGTCGTGAGAGTGTAGTGGCGGTGTAAGAGTATCCACTGCCCCGTATCATGCCGCGGGTGTCGTGAGAGTGTAGTGGCGGTGTAAGAGTATCCACTGCCCCATATCATGCCGCGGGTGTCGTGAGAGTGTAGTGGCGGTGTAAGAGTATCCACTGCCCCATATCATGCCGCGGGTGTCGTGAGAGTGTAGTGGCGGTGTAAGAGTATCCACTGCCCCATATCATGCCGCGGGTGTCGTGAGAGTGTAGTGGCGGTGTAAGAGTATCCACTGCCCCGTATCATGCCGCGGGTGTCGTGAGAGTGTAGTGGCGGTGTAAGAGTATCCACTGCCCCATATCATGCCGCGGGTGTCGTGAGAGTGTAGTGGCGGTGTAAGAGTATCCACTGCCCCGTATCATGCCGCGGGTGTCGTGAGAGTGTAGTGGCGGTGTAAGAGTATCCACTGCCCCATATCATGCCGCGGGTGTCGTGAGAGTGTAGTGGCGGTGTAAGAGTATCCACTGCCCCATATCATGCCGCGGGTGTCGTGAGAGTGTAGTGGCGGTGTAAGAGTATCCACTGCCCCATATCATGCCGCGGGTGTCGTGAGAGTGTAGTGGCGGTGTAAGAGTATCCACTGCCCCATATCATGCCGCGGGTGTCGTGAGAGTGTAGTGGCGGTGTAAGAGTATCCACTGCCCCATATCATGTCGCGGGTGTCGTGAGAGTGTAGTGGCGGTGTAAGAGTATCCACTGCCCCATATCATGCCGCGGGTGTCGTGAGAGTGTAGTGGCGGTGTAAGAGTATCCACTGCCCCGTATCATGCCGCGGGTGTCGTGAGAGGCGACAGAGGGACACAGATCAGGAGATGGGCAGTAGCATCTTTCTAATAACGACTAAAAATGAAAACTACGGTCACCGACCCGCCTGCCAGGCGTGGCAATTATGGCAAATATATCCCCTATGAGGCAATATATGGGGGAGACCTATGTTGAGCAGTAGACTTTAGTAGGCTGTAATCGTAACGATAATCTGGATATATTTAAGGGTCTCGACAGTTCACTTACCAGTGCAAGGCTGTATGAGGCTGTATAACAGCCTCATACAGCCTTGCACCGCTGAGTGAACTGTAATACGGCCTCCCACTAGAGGGAGTGACGATTTGGTAAAAAAGCAGGAAGTTGAAGGATGCAGGTCGATCAGGACTGTGCTTTGTGTCATTCCCTAGTAGGGGCGTACATACAGCAGCGGTTTGAGAAGGGCTGAATTGATGTTGATGATGACTTATTCACAGACATGACTCCGTTGCATAATTAAATTGTATCCTTGTATCCGTCATATTGAGTACACATGGTTTGGCGTTTGCATTTTTTTAATTTATTTTGGCAACAAACAGTCGTATACTAAGGAAATAAAATACTAAAACTTATCTATTATAAATTGACCTACAGTGCCGAAAACTTAAACACAATTTAAAAGAAAGTTACATGGTAACACTACATAGTGACTATTAACATAAAAAAAAAAACTAAGTACATAAACATAATTAAAATTAGAATATCAATTCAAAAAAAAATGCAACTCACTAGCAAACCTTACTTAAATTATTTTTATTGTCTGTTTTAAGGTATTGAGAGATGAATTAAAAAGGTCGATATTAGTAAATTGCTTATTATATATGTCAGTGGAACGGTATAAAAATGAATTACGAGTATATCTTTTATGTAACTGCGGAGGAACAAAAAGTGGTGTTTTACGTGAGGATCGCACCGGAAGACGAACACGAGCAATAAGTGATACCTTTGAGAGAAGTTGAGAAGAGTCAATTAAATTATTCAAAATTTTATATAAAAAGATTATATCAAACAATTTGCGTCTATCGCAAAGGGATAATAATTTATACCTACGCAAAGATTCATCATATGATTCGTTAGTAATATTATTACGATAGTTAAGTGACCTAAGGAATGTCTTTTGTACTCTTTCAATTCTATTCCTATGTATATGATAACAGGGACTCCATACAGTACTACAAATATCTAAGATTGACCGAATAAAGGAAAAGTACAGCAGCGGTTTGAGAAGGGCTGAATTGATGTTGGTGATGACTTATTCACAGACGTGGCTCCGTCACATAATTAAATTCTATCCTTGTATCCGCCATATTGAGTACACGGTTTGGCGTTTGCATTATCAGACTAATGCAGCCAACAACAAGGCTATAGGTGTGTTGTCATCTGTGAGGATTAAGTCAATGTCACACGGCCTGTAATTATACTAACTCTCTACGTCTTCTATACTTGAACATATTCTTCGTCTTCATAATCACTCCGTAAAGTCCTCAGCCAGATGTGGGCCTCTTTAGGGTGGATGAGAACATCATCATTTTATTCAATATAAAGTCATTTAATATGGTTTTACCATTGAGTTGTGGAAAACCTCTCCTGGTAAAAACCAGCAAGAAACTTAGCGGGACTTTTTCTACTTTTATTGCTTCTCTTAAATAGCTAGGATTTTACTCATTCTCTTAGTAGATAGTCTCTTAGATAGAAGGCCCACGCTCTCACTGAATACCAGCGTAAAGTAGCAGCTTTTTGCTGCTGTGTTTCATTTGGTGAGTGTAGAGAACCGGAGACCTGTTTTACTGGAAATAAGGCATTCCATCTTAGTCCTCAGAGGTAACAAGGCATCTGCATTTTGATTCTTAATCAAGGTTAAATGTACATGTCTATGGGCCACAGTATCCACTTACCATCAGGTGGACTGTGTGCTCGTTTGTCACCCTAATCCTATTAAGAAAAAGGTGTGAAATTTTACGATAGATAAAGCTTAACTATATAACTTTAATAATTGTTTAATATAATTTATTTTTCAGGACAGAATATCTACCAAAGGTTCTTTCGGCCCTGTCAAAATTGGAAGTCAATTTGACATCTAGTCAACTGTCATTTGTCCTCTCCTGTCATACAGACTTCAGAGACAACATGCCTGAGGAATTTCTACAGAAAATGTTGGCAACCCTTGCATTAAGTGTTAAAAACCATACAGCAAACTGTAAAGAAAATAATTGGTGTTGTGAATTGGTTTATCTGATAAGAACCTTGGCTAATGTGGATGTAGAAGTGTATGGTGCTATATTGAAGTATTTATTGGAGAATAACCTAGGCCAAAGTCTCTGGCAAATTTTGAATATGGACAACAGTGTTATTAACGAATCCCTATTGTGGCTGTTAGGTAATTTATATAATTGTTGCGGCGATAACGCATTTTTTAGTAATTTATAAGTGTTACTTTATTTTCATAAAGAAATGTGCTTTTTTAAACATCATTTTCATTTGTCGATAGGGAAACTTATTCAGGGTGCGGGGGATTTCTAAAACATTTTCATAGTGTCTTCGTAGATATCACCGCCATTCTGTGCCTTGTCCTCCTATAAGTAATAAACGAGTAACAAGATTACCTGTACCTAGAGCCCAGACCGTGTTTGCTAGAAGAAGCTACAATTTTTGTGCACCAATGCTTTATAATAAATTATTCAACAAAGTTAAAACGGTTAATAACAGAAATGTTAAAACTATTATTAACCTTAATAATCATGAATTCAAGAAAATATTAAAACAAACTCTTAACGACTTGAATTATAATGCAATTGCGCGCGCGCGCGCACGCACACACACACACACACACACACACACACACACACACACACACACACACACACACATACACACACACACACACACACACACACACACACACACACACACACACACACACACACACACACACACACACACACACACGCGCGCGCGCGCATTTTGGCCTTACATTAGAATTAGTACCATATTATCACTTTTTTAATTACTTATCATTTTATCTTTTTAACTAACAAATTTCTTTATAATAGTAATATACTTACATTATAATACTAAGACAATAGATGGGGAAGTCTGAGGCCTGTAGCACAGTTTTTACTAACACAGGCTTCATAGCTCAAAAATAATTGTAACAACAATGTAATGTAGGTTAATAATAAATTTCATTTCATTTCAATTTCATATGGAACTTCATTGCGTGCGTAGAGGTGACATTGTCGATAAACGTCAAGTCACTTGTCTGAGTTATTGACCTGCTAGTTTTATTAGAAGTTTATCCGCTTGCTGTGTCGACTGAGTTATCAGCCATAATTCAGCATTCGCAATTACCGCTTTGCAGTGTTGTATAGATAATACGTGGTAATCATTACCGTTGTGAGAGAACCACGACGGTAATGATTACCACGAAACCACGCTAGCACAGAATAAAAGTCTGAAATAGCAGCTAAATTCTGATGTGTTTCGTATGATGAGTGTAAAGAACAAGAGACCCTTTTTACTGGGAACACGCCATTTCATCTTTGTCTTTAGGTGACAGCGGGTCTGCGTTTTGATTATTTATGGAGGATAGCTGATGTGGACGTCTATGGGTCAGAGTATCCACTTACCGTCAGGTGGACTGTGTGCTCGTTTGTCACCCTTATACTATAAAAAAATTTATCGTTCAAATTGGCTACAATAAAATCATCATAATTATAACTTTAATATTTCTTTGGCACACACATAAAAGGCAGTACTTACTTTAAATATCAAAGAAACAAAGGGTTTTCTGTGACAATAAATATATTAATATATCATTAGTTATAGTAATATAATTTAATTACTAGATTAATACGGATAAGGCTACAAATATAGCATTTAGAGATTTACTATCATTCTCACAAATGTAGCTAATCTGTATTCACACTAGCGGCAGCTTCTACAAATGTTTTATTTTACTCTAAAGCAATTACATATTTTGTACCAAGACTTCTATATATACTACGACTCTGGGCGCTAGCACGGTAAATATTACACGCAGTTGTATTTTAATTTGCGACAGTCGTTACTGTTTTTAGGCAAATACGAAATAAAAGTACATACTTATCTGATATAAACTTGAAATCACGTTGAAAGTACGCACATGAATAATGACAGCGTTTTGATAGTTCATAATTTACAGAACAAGTCTTCTCGCCCACTCGTAGTTGAGTCAAGGAGTTACTGAGAATCGACTGTATTGAAGTGCCCGTTTAGAAGAATACATAGAAATCTTTGATTATGTGTTACATAAATGATCATAAATACATACAGTACATTATTTTGTTCACAATTTCGTACGGATAAGAAGACAAATCTAAAACAAGCACAACTCGCTACAACTCAATAGGTAAAAACTATGATTTTTGTTTGTTTAAAAGTATGATCTTCGTCTGTACCAAAATAGTGTTTCTTTCTTTCTAGGTATGATTTTTTAATACGTCAAATTCTTTTTAGTTATAAATATCAATAAATTAGTAACCCTTATTACTGTTTTGCCAATTTGACAGAGTAACTTGTTATAATGTTTAAGTTTACCCTTTGGGTAAAAGAAGCGAATTCAAATACGTAATTACATATTTGAATTTGTTTCTTTTACCCAAACAATAACAACTATATAATATAAATAACAACTGTATACTTTTTTACCCGCGCAGTTTAAGAATGGGATTGCAAATGACCTCTCGCTTGCACAATGTCACTATCTATACTAACACCCGCCCGATCATATCAGGATCGGGTTAACTACGTCCCGAATAGTTGGAGTGGCCTCAAGATTAGTAGAGCCGCGGTTTTGTTGGAACTCGGCGTGGAGGATCAACTAACAATAATTAAACTTTCCCAACTGGTTTAGTGTAACGTAACTTACATAGTCAAGAGAATATAATGTATACATACAAAATAAAAAATAGTTTTGTTAAAAACAGTGATCCATCTATCACATCCTATAATAGTCCGCTTGTGTACGCAGGTCCCACAAAGATAGCCTTATAGAGGGGATTTTGTCATAGTTGCCACGTAGGCATTCGGATTGGCAACTGCAGTTTTTATTTTTATTTGAGTTGTTACCAGGAAGGTGCCAGTGCCCATATCCCGTTTCAGTTTTCCTTAGTCGTATCTTGCGACACCCAAGGGACTGTATGGGTATGTGTATATATTCTTACACCGCAACTACATTTTATAAAACCGATATCATTCTCTAAATATTAAGAACAAACACAAACTATCAGTTGCTTTTTAATAACTCAACTCATAGAGTCAATCATACTGAAATTAATAGATTCTTGAGACAATTTATACACTTTTAAAACAAAATCCCAGAAATAAAGTTTGAGACAAAACATGCACGTTTAAACCCGCTGGTAAAGACTGCAAAATAATACGTTGCGATATGCAGTTTTCGTACGTTGTGTAACTTCAGTTCAACTTCATTCACAACTTCACAAGTCGTTGAATTCAATGAAAACAAAGAGCCATAAATTATACAAAAAATTCAGTCCGGTTTTGCTATATTGTAGGCTACGACGCGTTCTGAGAGTTTTCTTCATAAATATTGTTGATTTTGTTTCTATAAAATATTTACATACCATTGAGACATGGGTAACCATTATTAAAACTTTCGTTTGTTTGCCTGTCCGAGATAATCTTCCGAATGGTTAAACCGATTGTAATAAAACTTTACGAACAAATATAGGAGTGATCAAGACTAAATTTACGTTTTCCCAGTAATAGAAAATTTAAAATTAACAGAATATTATAACGTAATAACTATATTATATCGTTATTAGCTCGCCTACGCTATTCGTACTGTACATGTTGACGGTATGGGCCCGATGAGCCGCCATTTCAAATCCCATTCTTATTCCATGCTACAACTTGATTGTGTGGAGTATATGAACAGTAGGCTCATAACATGAGCAGCAGATTGTTAACTCTTGTCTCTCGAATATTCAAAAAAAATATGTGCTGACCAACAGCTGAAGATGTCTCTTTTATCGATTGGACGTCAGTAAGCCGCTAATGTGAATGGGTGTTTAACTCTATGCTATAATATTTCCGCGTACACATTAAATATTGTTTTTTAAGTATCCCATTGAGATACTTAATTTACAGTTTATTATATAATTGATTAATATGGCGATTGCGGTGGTAAATATTCTCTGGAATGGATAAAATTACCCTAGAGTAAAATAAGACAATATATTGAGCACGTAAAAATATTTTCAAATATAATATTTAAAATGGGTGGAAAGGGAAGGCATACAATTTGCTAGTAAAAATCAGAGTTCTCTTTAATTTTTGATACTACTATTATAAAAAATGGATTTCTACTAGTGTTTCTGTAGTTGTTATTTCTATACAATTGACATATCATAAGTAGTTTCTTTACCTCTTTGAGCCTATGAATTTCTACCACATGCGTACAATGTGCGTTTTATATTTTAATTATGTCACAGACTCTTTACTTTTATTATTATACTTAAAAACCTCATTATTATTTTCGATATCTTAAATATTTTTAAAATTTCTATTAAATTTTAATAGGAATTCAAAAATGAAAAGGCTCAAAGCACGAGTCGTATATAACAAAACAAAAAAAAAATAGTGATCACTAAGTTACAACGTCATTTACATATCAAAATGACAGCGTTGGAAAACATTAAACGTTCCGTTCAACAATTTGGTCTTTCTTTTAAATATAATTATTTTCAGCGCCACAAACTGTACAATACAACAATCACAGGTATATTTCGAAAAATCGCCAACGACAAAGCGTGCACCACGCGTGCACACAACAAAAATTTCTAATCATAGCCTCTAAACCACAATTATTCCACAATAAGAACAGGGCAACATTGTGTTCGGCTATTCTGATAATTTAAAAAGTATCTTGGTATTTTGATTCAGTCGTTCTGAGGCTAGTGAAATAAATGGCGATCTATATTTATGGGAGGGTCTTGACCGAGTGTGGTTACGTGTGGTCCGCCGTGGAGTGCTTGCGGTGGTGCGTGCGCCGCGAGCGTCGCGCCTCGCCCCCCGCAGCGCCCGCGCCCACCGCACCCCCCGCAGCTCCCGAGCACACCGCACCCCCCGCAGCTCCCGAGCACACTGTAATTAATTTATAGGAATTTAATTTATACCAAGCACTACTATGCATACTACCAGACAGGTACTATCGTAATACATCACGCATTAAGTTACAGTCGATTCTCCGTATCTTCTTAAAGGTGCAATTCCGTAGCCGACTGCAGGCAGCAGCAGGAGGCGACGTGTCCCTGCGACATGTCGTGGCGTCATTTCGCTGCAGTCATGATTCCGAACCCAACTGCAGATGGCAGCAGCTCATGTCCAGTCAGTTCCCAGAGTTCAGTGGGACATGATGTCTGATGTGTTTGAAATTAGCGATCGCGATTTATTTTAGTATCTTTCGTTAGAAGAGGAAGAAGGTGATTGTGACTTGCTTTTATTATACAAGTATAAAAAGAAAAGACACACGTCCTTTGTTGAAATGCAGAGGAAGTGAGGGAATGTACAGTTCAGGATATTGGGCCACCTGGTTTATCAGTTTCTGTTCCTCGGAATCGGTGAAACTCATTTTTTTTTTTAGAAAAATTCCACGTCTTGTCGCTTGGGCATCGGCGGCACTACTGATCTGCGGTCGGGCTACAGTGTCGTCTGCCGCTAGGCAAACGACGTGTCGCTAGCTAGTAGCTACGGAACGTATTTCATAGAACTACATAGAAACCAGTTGTGTCACGACGAAACGTCGCTTGCTGCTGCTGTCTGCAGTCGGCTACGGAATTGTACCTTAGGATGACTGCGCGCAGATAAGAACACTATTTCTTTGTTTTGTAAACCGTGAACGTTATTTTCAACAACCCAACACTGATTTTTGTTTAATGTAACTAAGAAAACGCTGTCATTATTTATGTGCGCATTTTGTCAATGTGACTCGCAAGTTTATTTCAGATGAGTATGTAATGTAATTTCGTATTTACTTAAAACCAGTAACTGTCGTAAATGAAAATATAACTGCATGGCATATTTAGCGTGCCAGCTACACTCCCCGCTGGCGCCCGCGTCCGCGTGATCCACAACTGTGACATAGTTTTTGTTTTGATGCCGGTCTGATAGTATATATAGAAGGTCTTTGATTTATATTGCATATTGATAAGTCAAAAAGAATATTGTTTTTGGTTGCGTGCTTCACAGCACAGCATGGCACGCAATTCACGCCAAACGCTAACGTTTAATTCCCAAAATACAAGTGAAAACATTAAAAATTTTGTACAACCGACTTAAATATTAATAAAACGAGAACATAATCAATGTATTCGAAGTCAATTAAATACACATTATTAAGGATAACTCAAAAAACTACTAGTCAGATCTTAATCAAATTTATATGGGCGTACATGGGAAGCACCAGCTTTCAAATGAAAAAAGAATCATCAAAATCTATTCACCTGGAAAAAATTCTTACAAATAAAAATACAGTCGAATTTTTAACTTCCTCCTTTTTTAGAGTCGGTAGAAAATAGTTTAATTCTAACAGTAATGTATATGATGACTGCTTTGTTGGTTTAGTGGTCATATGTGCGACTGTAGATCATGTGGTCTCGGTTCCGAAACCTATGTACGAGACATTACTATACTACAGCGCCACCTATCGGATCCTAGCGTATAGCTATGAATTATCGTATCAACAAACAACAAATATATTGTGTGATCCTCAATTTATCCAGCAACAGCAACAACATTGGCGCAGGACAAGATTATAGTACCCAAATGTATACGCAAGCACAGATGCACTCTCATTCCTTTTTCGTAATTTCGTATTGTCATCTACAATGGGACTACTATTATTTATCCCATGCAGGTTCGGGCCTCGGGGAGTTCCCCATTACCCGGGTAATCCTCACAGCCCATTTCTATGGGCCGGTCTTGGGAGCCGTACATTGTACGTCATTGTAGGTTATCTTCTTTGGCGTATTGCGCGCCACCAGTTAGGTGCTACCGGAGGGTCAGCCGTCTCGAAGGTGCCCCGAGGAGAAGGAGTCGACGCAGGGCCAATCTTGCCGACAGGAGTGCGCTCCTGATAGCAGCACTCCGGGCCTCCAGTGCTCCTTCCTGGCTCTAGGTAATGGCCTGGTATCCCTAGGCAGAAGTTGGCGTATCTCGCGCCTCTGAGAAGGGATCTGCCGAAGGGTCAGCAACCTTCAGGTCCTGCGGAGACGCATCTCGACGCGGAACCGAAGTCACCAACAGGCGCGCGCTCCCAGCAGTGCGCCGGGCCTTCGGAGTTCGCTTCCCAGCATGTAGATTAAGCGCAGTGTTGGGTATGTAACATCCCGGGCGGGGTCAGGGGCGTCCTCGAGGCTCTACGCAAGCCGAGTTGGCCCCACAGCACGTGCACCCATTGCGAAGCGACGCGCTGTACTTCTCCCATCCGGGCGGGAGCCGACGACCGACGGACGTGACCGCCTGCCAGCGCGGTCCGGACGTGACTTCTCATTCCTTTACTTTCATACTTGGATGGGACGGTAAACCGACACGACCGGAGAGAGATCAGGCGCAGGACCAACGGCTTTACTTGCTTTCCGAGGCATTGGGGTGAGACAGCGCCAAATTCCTTACTCCGGGCGGCTACTGAGATTTTCTTGATGGAAAAACTCAAAACTGATTTTTTTTATCCGACCCGGAATTCGAACCCGAAACCTCATGATCAGCAGTTTCACTAATACAGCCACTAGACCAACGAGTTAGTCACAGTATTAATAATATAGTTGGTTATACACCATCACCAACAGTAGTTGTACTGGTAGTAACACTAATCATCGCTTATTTTATATTATATCTACTCGTGGAAAGATTTTTATGAAGAAAATTAACTATGTACCTATATCACTTTGCAATTGCTTGTGGCAATACATTTTATATGACAATAAAATAAAATTTATTGCCTCATTTAAATGGTGTTAAGACCTCTTGGAGTATCGTTATCAATGCCATAGATAATATTACTATACTTATGTGTTGTTATCGAAAAGGTACTTCAGTGTGACATGTGCCAAATATCAAAACACGTATGAAATATAAATATTCTGTTACGAAATTGCTGTACAGATAACAAAAAAAATGGTTAATGATTAATGTTCACACAATATGTGTATTATGTATTTTATTGTTAATAACTATAAAGCATTACGCAGATAATGGAAGTTATATTATGGCAAAAGAATATTTGAATAATATACGCTTGTAAATATCAGATAAATTAAGAAAATAGAAAGAACATTACGCACATTTACAAGACTCGGAAGCCGAGCTCAACTTTTTATAAGAACACGAAGTCTTATAAAACATGTATTCCGGCTCGAAGGACCATTCGCTTCCATGTTGTAGTAAAATGAAATAAATAAAATGTAGGTCGCCATGTATATTTCTTTTGTACACGTTTCAATATCAGGAGAAATAATGAATAGTTTCATAGACTATTTAGTGTTGCTATAGCTGTAACATTGCCCTTTTCCGAAGTTTCTTAAAACAACGCACAAATAAGTATCTAAAACCATAGTGTTCGTAGCAAATGGACATTAAGTTGAACATGAGCATCGTTTCCGTGACACTTAAAATATACTTAAAATTCTGTCTGCTTTTCTCCGTTACTTTAAATTGTTAATCAAAAATGTTAATTGAGTTAAAAACAGAAAGCACTGAGTTATGAAGAAAAAGCAACTAAGAAATAATTGCCTAATTACCTCCCACAGATCTCGTGAAAAATGATTAAAAGAAGTACAAAACCTCAGTGTATTCTCACCCTTTCCATGTGGTATTATTTTCGTTACCACAATTTTCAACTCCGGATATGTGATCATAGAGTCCACTCGCGATTTATCGTTCGATTTCGATAAATTGTCAGTGCTTAGTTCTTTTAATCGGAGCTCGTCTGAAATAAACAAAAAGGGACATGTTCCTAGCAGCAGCAAAATCACAAATATAATATGTTGATAATAATTTAGTTTACCCATCTTATGGATTTTGGACTTAAGATATCATTTAAAAGTGATTGATAAAAGTCGCGAGTATAAATTGCATAATCGCGGGGTATGAGTGTTGTACAAATACGCTCAGATCAGCTTTACAGTTCTAGGTTTTTCTGTATTTTCAAGTAGATACTTAAAACACCTTTTAAATAAATTAATGTTTGTCCTTGTGAAATGTATGTATGTAAACTGACCTTACAATACAGGACAAAATCATAGTGTGGAGGTTACGTTTAAAAAAATGAATACGCTGCAGTGGAATTTATGTGGAATTTATTTTTATTTAACACTAAACAATAAAGAAACGAATGACCGATGTACAGTATTTTCAAAATTTTGAAGAAAAATAAATAATATTATTTTTCTTTCACAAAGGTACTTCGATATATGTATTAATCACAGTACTTAATATCCTAATGTTATCATTCCTTTGTTAGAGACTGGTATCCGTATTAGGTTGCCCTCTCTAATAAATTACTACATAACAGATGATCGTTATTGAACGCGAACGAAACTTTATGTAACTAAAATAATACAATATTTGAGGTTTGATTTAACTCAGTTTATTAAACAATCACGGCAATTAATAAAATTAGGCGTTACTTTGCGATAATTCATAATATTAAAGATGTTAAAAGTAAATAGTTAAGATCCACGCAAATAAAAACATGATGTAGATATCTTACCTAGTTTAAAAAGCACGTCTCTCCCTCCCTCAATTGGCTTACTGCTAATTATAGCAGAGTCTACTTCTCGTTTGTCTCGTTTAGAAGCCAAATACGTGTCATATTATTGACGGTAAAGTCTTTCCTAGTGAAGTGGTATTGAGATTAGTGGTGATGGTGATAGTGCATGTAATTGAGAAAGAGAGTTTCTTTTCAAATCAGCTAAGACACATTTTTTTCACGCGAATCTTAATTAATTAATTTTAACATCTTAAATATACCTACTATCACTTGCAATAATTGTTTTAGACCGTAAAATATTCGCGAATAGTTGGATCAGTTATTATTTTCCGCGTGTCACACATGTGACTTGTGATTAATTCACCTTATGGCATGCATCAATAATACTTGTTTTACAGGTTCAAGCCTAAAGATAATAGAAGTAGAAAGCTTATAAGTAAATTCTTTGGAATTAATTTACTTATTTCTGTGTTTTCCTTAATTTATCAAACAGCCTGTATAGATAATAACGATAAAGGTTTGTATGTAAAATAAATAGATTTTTAAAATATCGGTGTTAACGCTATCATATTTCTAAAAGTACAAGAGAATAGTAAAACACCTAATTTTTCTTTTCTCAAATTTAACAAGTGATCAAAACTTAATGTCTAAACAAAGTACGTGCCAAGTGTAATTGTTGAATTTAAACAATAAGGGGAAGGATTTTTATCCTTTGGTAAGAACTTGTAAAATATCCCTTGTTGATGTTTTTTTTCTTACAGTTTTGATAGTGCAATTTACCTTGTGGTTCCTCCTGCGTTTTGGTGCCTGCCGTATCTCCATTGGTGACGGGCGGCTTTTTACTCTTCTCATAACCGTAGCCTCGGCCACGTGCGTGTGCTGAAAAAATAACACTTGATATAGAAACTTTTTCCTTTATTGATTAGAACTATATTCACTACGTGGTACCAAACTGCAGTTATATCATGGTTGTAGCACAACTGGGTCGGCCCGACCGGTGCAAAACCACACACTCGCAGAATACCATCGTAAAATACTAGCTTAATGCTGCCGTGTTTCTTATGGCGAGGGGGGGGGGGACTTGAAAACCTTTTTACTGGATACGAGGCATTCCATCTTAGTACCTACATTATTCCTGATGAACATAGGCGATAGAACGTTTTCAAAAAAATTAGGGATCCGTATGAAAACTTCGTTAATGTAACCCAAGGTGTGAAAAAAATACCAAAAAAAACCTTATATCGCGTACGCTGCGGAAACTATTGACAATAGAGCAAAGTGATGTGCTGCAGTTTTATGGAGGACATCAATATCTACATAAAAGTCTGCAATACCATATGTCTAACTATTATAGTTATCTCACAATAACTACTTTTCCATGTTAAAATATTCAATACTAACGTCGAAAAATCCTTATATCGCGTATACTGCCAGCACCATGCGATGCGGATGTCACTGGGGTGTGGGAGGGGAGTCTATGTCAAAAAATAAATTGCCGCGCGGCCCACTGATATACGCGGGTGAAAGCGCGGGGTACAGCTAGTTAATAAATATAATAATAAAGTAATTTAATGCTTAATTAAATTATTACAAAATAGAAAAAAGAATTGAATAATGTGAAAGAATTTAATTCAAAGCGGTGGATTGAAAAGTACTCGGCCTAACCAAGAAAATAAACACATACTAAATCAGTAATATTTTTATTTTTCTACATAATCACCATCAAGTTCAATAAACTTTTGCCACCTCCCCTTCCAAGCATTTAGACCGTTGAAAAAAAATGATTCTTCCTTAGAGTCAAAATATGCGTCTACAGCTGCTTTGACCTCGTCGTTTGTCGAAAATCTTTGACCTCCCAAGTGCTTTTTTAGGTTAGGGAACAGAAAGAAGTCTGATGGTGCCAGATCAGGTGAATACGGCGGATGCGGTAACAGTTCAAAGCCACAGTTGTGAATTTCAGCCATTGACTGTACTGACGTGTGAACACGGGCGTTATCTTGATGAAACAGGACTTTTCTTCTGAGCATTCCTCGACGTTTTTCTTTTATTTCCTCTCGTAAACGACGAAGTAAGGTGCAGTAGTAATCAGAGTTTATAGTCTGACCCCTTTCAAGATAATCAATCATAATCACACCTTTCAAGTCCCAGAATACTGAAGCCATCACCTTATTTGCCGACAAAATCGACTTAGCCTTTTTAGGGGGTGGTGAACCAGGTCTTCTCCACTGTTTTGATTGTTGTTTTGTTTCCGGTGTACAGTAATGAACCCATGTTTCGTCCATAGTAACAAAACGATTCAAAAAATCATCTGCATCGGCTTCAAATAACTCCAAACAGTCGCGTGAAATATTCAATCGCGTCCTTTTTTGTTCAACTGAAAGCAGTCGCGGAACCCACCTCGCAGACACCTTGTGGAAACCCAACTCGTTGACAATGATGTTTTGAGTTCGTTCATAATAGATGCCTATAATCTCGGCTATCTCTCTAATTTTTAATCTGCGGTCTCCCATTATTAAATCAAGTACTTTTTTAATATTTTCGTCAGTAGTTGACGTCGAAGGCCTTCCAGAGCGGGGTTCATCTTTCACACTCTCTCTACCACGCTTAAATTCTGCTATCCATTTTTTGACGGATGAATATGACAGAGCACAATCGCCTAATGTACTGACCATGTCATCATGGATGGCTTTTGATGATAGCCCCTTCTTATGGAGGTACTTAATGACGGCACGCTGCTCGATTTGCTCCATTCGCGGAAATTATGTCCGATTACTTTGTTAATAAATTTATAAAATCACAACTAATTATCGCACACGTTTCGAACTTCACACAATGAACTAGTCTGAACTGAACTAAATAATGTGGGTAGATTTGATTTTTAGAATTGTATGGATCTGTGTTAGGCCGAGTACTTTTCAATCCACCCTCGTATTATATTAGGTAACGATAATGATGATCATGGTGGTGATGATGATTGTGATGATATATGTGTGTACGTACTGTTTGCGTAGACGGTGGCGCGGTGCGGCGCCAGCTCGGGCAGCGCCAGCGGCCGCCGGCGAGCTCCTCGTGTAACTTCGCTACAATAGTCATCACATAATGCTTTCAATTCAATTATATTTGCATACTAACCACCAGCCCCGGCTTCACGTGGGTAGGCTCTTTTAATGAGGTGTTATTTAGATTTATGATAAAGACAATTTATTTTATCTTTTTTTTATAAATGATAAAGTTTACAGTACACTTAAATTTAACCCACTACTGCTGGCCGCACTTAGTTCTAGCTTCTTTTTTTGCGTCAGTTTAAGGATTTTGCATTTGCTGTGAATTCAATTTTTTATTTTATCACCACATTGAATTGACTATCTCCATTTTTGACAAAAATAGACTCAAATTAATGTAGAGACTGATCTATGCCTAAACTGGGTGATGGGCCTATATTTCAGGTCATCAGATCTCCCTCCCAGTTGACAAATATAAAAGTAAGCTTAATTCGGTGTTTAAACCGCCATCTATCGGAAGCCTTTTTGGCATTTTTCTGTCATTTCCTATAGTTGCCTAATACGACAACCATAGGAAGAAATGGAGCCATGAATTTTTAATATTTATATTTATATAAATATTTATATAGTTAAAACTCACTCTCTGATATGTTCGCCCCAGAAGTCTTGTACAGGTGGAAAATGGTAGGTATTCTGGTAACCGTAGCTGTCCAGGCCACTTGCTCGCAAACTTGCATGTAATGAGTTCTTCATGCACTGCAACTGTGCGTCCGCAGATAAGAATATGGACCATTTTTTACATGAGTAAGGGTGAAGTGGACTAATGGGAATATGATAACTTCTGATGCTGACTTGATCTCCACATAGTGTTGTACCACTAACAACCAAATGAGGCTCTAGAGTCAGATACATAACGATATATTCAACGATGAAAGCATATTCTTTATATATATGCATATGCATATTCATATTCTAGGAGAAGAAGTACGAGGGTATGCATATCTTCAGCTGTGAGTGTCTTGGTGCCGGCAAATTTAAATAAACTTTGAAGTTTATTCCGAAAATCTCACTTTTCCTCACAAATGTGACTGTGTGTGGGATGTGTGTCTAAAACCCTTCCATCCATTATAACCTATATAAATCCGCTGTTGAAAATAGGCATCTCTCACAGTTTAACTTATAGGGCGATGAGCTTGGCAACTATTACAGTAGTTGTTTGGCGGGCTTGAAAAGAACCGCAATGCCTTTTTTACTGGTAATGAGGTATTCCATCTTAGTCTTATTTACTAATTAGTATTTATTTTCAAATAAAGGCAGCTATCTGTAGACCACAACAATCACATACCATCAGGTGAATCGTTTGCCCGATTTTAAATGTTTCTATAAAAAAAAGTTAATTAAATGTAACACTACAGTTGGAAAGTAGAAGAGATAAAACTACACTTATAATTTTGGATTGGCTGACATAATAATTAAATGAATATTAATACAAGCAAAATGTACGTTCTAATTATATACACACTTATTACTTATATCATAATTATAAGTACCCGGTTGACCGAGCTTTGCTCGGTATTTTTCGCTCGATTTTTTTAATTCGTGTGTTTTGGAAATTATATTTAGATACAAATTACATACTGATGAATTATAAATAATATTTTTTGATCTTAGCGACATAACAGAAAAAACTGAACTGGTTATTTGAATAAAAAATCATGAGTGCAATTATTTTTATTTAAATTTTCGTGTTTTTAAAAAATACTAAAAAAAGGGCTCGAAAAAAATATATTTTCTCAAAAAAGAAAGAAACTTGAAAAAAAAAATAAAAAAGTCGGTCGGTCGGTCTGGGCTCGAACCGGGGTTTTACGATTTTGTGACCGCCCATTATACCAATAAGCTATTTATAATCATTACCAAACTGTCAAAATTTACCTTCTTATTCTAACTATATTGTAGCAGTTTTTAATTGCCTAAAAACACGGACAAAAAGACATTTTCTAAAAATAAATCTTAGCTAGATCGATTTATTATCCCCGAAACTCCCTGGACACTAAATTTTATGAAAATCGTTGGAGCCGTTTCCGAGATCCCGATTATATATATATATATACATATATACAAGAATTGCTCGTTTAATAGTATAGGATATAGCAAATGTTAATGTATGTAATGGAAATATAAACCAACTCTGTATACGCATTACATGTATGAATATTTTGTTAAAACCAACTCGTAATAGCATGTGTCTAATTGGTTGTCATAAAATAATCTTTATTGTACATTAATCTTTAGCCTCATTTACATTCAGCCCCTGCCACTGCTCCTCGCGCTGCCAGCAATACTTCGCTAAATACTGCCGTAGCAGGTTCGCGGGAAGTGTGTATTTACTCTCTGCCCTACCCACTCACATCACTTTCGGCTTTCGACTACGGCAGACGTCGAAATAAATACAGCGTCCGCGCTGTGTCTTCTTGCAATACAAAATTATGTAAATAATTTAAAAAGATATCAAGTTCAAAAGAAGATAGATAAAATTATGAAAATAATAATAGCTTAACTAATCTCATATAATATTTAGTATTATTTATGTAACAATAATGTAATAATTCAATTAATAATTTATGAACAATTTACTGTACAAGAATTCAAATAGAGAGGATCTGTATAAGTATTTAATTGTACATAATATTTGAATTCAAAAAGAATATTTGTACCTAACTTTTCAGCAATGCAATAATTTTTTAAATGTAACATTGGGTTTGTGTAATTAGCTGTATTTCATATCATTTTTGCATGCCAATTATGGCAAAACATGTCAGTTCCACGTCATTGATCATCTTATGTACCATGTTTTTAAGCAAATAAATTAAAAAATAATCTATCTATCTTCTTTTGAACTTGATATCTTTTTAATTTCTTAACATAATTTTGTATTGCAAGAAGACACAGCGCGGACGCTGTAATTATTTCGACGTCTGCCATAGTCGAAAGCCGAAAGTGATGTGAGTGGTAGGGCAGAGTGTGAATACACACTTCCCGCGAAGGATCTCATAGGTGTGCGTTATTTGTAGTTAGCAGTAGCTGCTAAATAACCGCCGGTACGACATACTCCGCCGATCGCCGAGTCCCGTGATTCCGTGAGACATCGAGGTCACCGGCCCGTAGGTTGATTCTTGGCACTTTATGCGTTCCGTGCATTTTGTGCCCAGTCGCGTACTAAAGTGCCAGCATCGCACTTCCCCCAACCGTTTTGTTGCAAAAGGGGTAGGCAGTGCCCAATAGTGACTACGCCAGCGTACTTCATCCTTACCATCCGCGTCGCGCATCGTGCCGAACGGCTGGTATTTTAGATAGGGCCACTTAGATTACCTGACTGACTCTTAGGTAGGTTCTCAGCATGTCCGATAAGGACAAGGGGGAGCCCCCACCTAAACCAAGAAGACCACCGGACCGACCATGCGTATTGGAGAGGCCAATCGCCTACCGTGACATTTCTAATCCGGAGAGGGTGAGAGTTGTCTCATCATACTCCCAAATACCGACCCGCAAGCCTTCATCGCCGGGTAAGGAGTCTGCACCGAGGGCCGCACTCTCGCCCATCGTACCTGAGTGTACGACTGGGCGTGAACCGCTGCCCTCCCGACAACAGCGGCCTATGAAGACGCCACGAAGGCACACGCTACCTGAGACCGAAGCCTCCCTCTATGAGAAGAGGCAGCGCATCGGTGACTCATCTGATCCATCATCAGCATCATCGGATGATTAGGAGCCCCAAGCAGCGACCAGGAAGAAGGTTCATACCTCACCTCCTAAGTCGCCATCACCGCCAAAACAGCCACCATCCATGTCACCGGACCGACGTAGCCATGACTCGGCCCAATATGAACAAGGAGGTGAGGAGTCCTACAGCTGGGGCTCAACTACATACGCAACCCTAGCTGCATCAGCCAGGAGATCATCCCCGATGCAAACTACCAACCCGTCCGGGTTAGCACTTGACGATGGACAGCGGCCGTCAACGAGCTATGCCCACATGGCAGCGGCCCCTGCAGTACCACGACCGCAATCGGCGGAGGAGCCTCAGAGAGCTGAGAAGGAGAAGGAGAAATCTAGATACCCGCCGATTGTCGCAGAATGCCTCCCGGACTGGACCAGGCACTTCGAGGTCCTCAATAGGAAATTGGGCCACCCTCCCAATGCCCGTCCGTTCGGGAAGGGTGTAAGATTCGCACCCCAGAGTCCAGAGGAGTTCCGCACCATCCAAAATTTATGGTCGAGCTCTCCGAGAAAGTCCCAACCATGTCGTGGTACTGTTACACCCTGGTAGAGGAGAAGCCCACTAAAGTGGGCATCCGGGGCCTACCAGTGGGCACTGATACTAAGATGATCAAGGAGGCTATCCGGGCAAAGGGCTTCCCCATCAATTATGTGAAGGCCATACCACCACGTAGAGGCAGACCGGGCTGCCTCTACTACGCACAGCTAGAGCATCTGAGCCTGGAGCGGCTGCAAGAACTGTACCATATCGACGAGCTCCTCTACATGAGAGGAGTCGTCATCGAAGCCTGGCAGAGAAAGACGGGACCGGCACAATGCCACCGTTGTCAGGCTTTCGGACATGCCTCTGCAAAATGCTTCAGGCCAGTGAAATGCGTTCGCTGTGCCGGGGAGCATATTGCCAGCCTTTGCCGTAGGGGTAGAGACGAAGAGCCAAAGTGCGCAAATTGCGCCAAAAACCACACGGCCAACGACCGCCGCTGCCCAGTCCTGAGGAGGATTGCCAGGAAGCAGGGGATCGTATTACCTGGGCTACTCCCGGAGAACCCTAAGAGGATCCCCCAGAGTCGCCCAAAGGCTGTTACCGTTCAGGAGGATGGGTGGGCCACGGTTAACAGAGGAAAGTGTAGGCAACCATCCCCCCCCTCACCCCCTCACACAGCACCAATGGAAACGGTGGAACCCCCAGAGCAAAGGGCAACCACCGGGGCGACTCTCCAACCTCCTGCCAATAACGCCACGGAGAGGCAACCCTCCCAAAGGAAGAGGCGGAGGAACAGGAGCAGAAAAACAGAACAGCCCCCTCCTCAGGCTGTGACTACCTCTACCCCTACTACAGGACCGATAGCCTCGCAGGCGCAGGTTACTGCAAGACCACCACCAACAATCACGACGGGTAGAGCAACAGAGAGGGCTCTACCAGAAAGGAGAGCCCGCTCTACATATAGAGCACGCTCTACCCAGAGAGAGAGGACCACCTTAAATGCCCCGAGACCAGTGCCTTCACAACGTAGTGCAGAACGCAGACCACCAACGTCCGGCTTCGAGACGGCTGATGCCATCCACAGATTGGTAGGCATATCCATCGAAGTCGGCACACAAGTTCTGGCCGATATAAGGGTCGGGACAGATCCTATTACCGCCATCATGAAGGCACTGGCATCACTACTGGCAAGGCACTACGGAGGACAGTAACCTGCGTTTGCTTTACTGGAACCCGGACGGGATTCGACAAAGGATCCATGAACTCCGCACGGTCACCCAGCAACAGGACATCCAGGTGATCTTGCTGGGTGAAACCAAATTACGACCAACAACGCATCTTAAGCTAATTACACCATCTACAGGAGGGACGAGGTTGATCCTCAAGGGATCGCTTATAGAGGGACAGCGATTCTGGTGAGGAGAGACATCGTCCACCAGGAGCTGGACCTGCCAGACTTCCAGAAGATGCGTTCAATCGGCATAAAAATGGAGGCGGCGGGCGAGGAACTAAGGATCTTTGCAGCATACCGCCCGCCAGGGACTCCATTTCACTCCTCAGACATCCGGACGGTAATGGAAGGTACGGCACCCACCATCATCGCCGGGGACCTGAACGCCAAACACCCAGCGTGGGGGTCCGGAGTGATCACCCCGCCGGGTCGTGAACTATATGACGACGCAGAAAGCCACAATTATGACGTTCTAGGTCCCGAGGAACCGACGCACATCCCTACTGACCCTAGGAAGCGTCGGGATGTATTAGACATCGTGCTCACTAGGAACGTCAATTATCCAGTAGTGGTAGAAGTACTGTACGACCTGAATACACAGCACCTCCCAATTCTGATAACCCTTGGCACTAAAGCAGTGACTTCACCACCCAGAGCTGTCAAGACCAAGATTGACTGGAGCCTCTACTACCAACATCTGCAGGAGAGACCTCCAGTCCACACACCGATAAACTCAGCGGACGACGTTGAGGCCGCTGCAACTAGAATAACCACGAGTATCCAGGAGGCCCTCAATGCGGCCTCTAGGATCGTCCCTCTCTCGGGGAGAAAAGAGGAGCTGCCGCTGAGAATACGCGTGCAGCTAAATCACAAAAGTGCGCTGAGATAGCTCTGGGCGCGCACTCGCTGCCCTAGAGTAAAAAGAAAATTGAACACCCTGTCAGACGAACTGTCGGTTGCAATACAGGCCCACAGAGGAGAGGCCTGGGGGCGGCGCATTTGGAAGGTTGATGATCATCACGCGTCGCTCTACAAATTGAACCGGCAGTTAACGAAAACTCGATCACCTGTTTGCCCGCTGACCAACAACGCAGGCAATCAACGTTACGATGCCAAGGGCAGAGCGTATATCCTAGCTGAGCACTTCGAGGAGCAGTTTATGCCGAACGCAGCAAGTGCGGAGAATCCTGGAAATCCATACCCGGAAGGAGAGCCGCTTGCAGGAGCTCCTGTCGTCGCCCACGCCACCGCTTGCAGGAGAGTGGTTCATCTCCCCCGCTGAACTGCGGAGGACAGTAACCCGCCTGCAACCGAGGAAGGCGCCGGGGCACGATGGGATTACCAGCGCTGCACTGCGACAGCTGCCCAATAGAGTCCTTGTAGAGATAGGTCGGCTCTACAATGGCATATTGCGTACATCCCACTTCTCGGAGGACTGGAAGAAAGGCAAAGTCATCGTCTTGCCGAAACCCGGGAAGGACAGGCGTAGAGCTGCCAACTACAGGCCGATCACGCTGCTACCGCATATAGCTAAACTGTGCGAAAGATTACTGCTAAGACGTCTCCGCCCGTGCATCCAACTTCGGGCGGAGCAGCATGGATTCAGGAGGGATCACTCAACAGCAACACAGCGGACCAGAGTGCTGCACCTGCTTGCGGCTGAGCACAACCGCGGCCGCACATCGTTGGGCATCTTTCTCGATATCGAGAAGGCGTTCGACCGGTACCGGACCGGTGTGGTACACAGGATTACTCTACAAGTTAGACGATCAGACTAGTATCCCTCCTGCTATATTGCGGCTAGTGGCGTCCTTCCTCGTAGACAGGAAGTTCTACGTCTGTGTAGAGGACGCTGAGTCCGCAATAAAACCCATAACAGCTGATGTGCCATAGGGCATCTGTCTATCTCCAGTCCTGTACGCGGCGTACACCAATGACATACCTACCCTGGCAGGACACTTGCACGAATGGGACGACGACGTCGAACTAGCGCTTTTTGGGGATGACAGCGCATACTTCACGTCGTCCAGAAGAGCCCATATTGCAGCTGCCAGGATGCAATGTCTGCTGGACCTGCTGCCACCATGGTTGGATGAATGGACGATGGCCGTCGATGTTAGCAAGACGACCGCTCTGCTCACTCGCCGCTATAGAAATCTACCACCGCCGCTAACCCTCGGAGGCCAGGAGATCGCATATGAGAAGGCCATGACCTACCTTGGATGCCGGATTGACAGGATGTTGCGCGTGACTGCACACGTCGACTTTACTATACGCAAAGCTCGATGTGCGCGGGCAATGCTCCGCCCTGTCCTGACATCCAAGTTACCGACAAAGTCGAAGTTAACCATCTACAAAACATACATAAGACCCCTGCTAACATACGCTGCTCCGGCCTGGTATGCACTCCTGAGCGATCATCAGAAGCGGCGACTTCAGGCCCAGCAGAATTTCTCATTACGAACTATAGTCGGTGCGGGTCGCTACGTCCGGAACGACGTCATAGCGGCCAACCTAAAGATTGAGAGCCTACAGGAATACGTGGTCCGGCTGGCGCGCGGTATGCTCGACCGCGCCGACAACGGGCCACATGAACATCTCAACGGCTTCGCGCCGTTGCACTCACGGCCGCCGGACGGACGACCCTATCCAAGAGAACTCCTCCCTATATAGATTAGGGAGTCGAGTGAACCCCACAATGCCGCAGAAAGGCCAACTTTGACAAAATAATTTGTGTTAAACACAATTATGCAGATAACCTCTTTTAATGACATATTACCCGACTGCGACAAAAGTCGCTAAATACATCACGCCTTTACTACCAAGGCGCCCAGGAGCGGCACATTGCAGTGTGCCGTGAGGAACATCCGAGTAAAGGGGTGTACCCCGAGGCCCGAGACCTGCATGGCATTATGCCCCATTTACATTCAGCCCTGTTGGGCAGGGAAGTGAGCAGGGCAGTATGTAAACAGGCTACTCGCGCTGACACTGCCGCTGCCGTTGCCACTGCCCGAAATGTCGGTTTTTCGTGCGGAAGTCAAAGGACGGGCAGCGCGAGCGGCAGTGAGTGTTCACATTCAGCTCCATCGCTCACTTCGCGACAAGCGCCTGGATGAACGGACGTGCGTGCCGTCTTGTTATTAAATAAATACGATCTACCAAAATGCCTTTCGAGTGGAATAATAAAAAACCAATAAAGTTCTTAGAACTGCTGGAATCAGAAAAAACTGTATGGGATTTCAACGATAAAAACGACAATTCATCACCTTCTACGAATACGAATTTTCTTTTTGAGATAACATAGTACCTATGTACATAATTAATTATAAATTCGTCAAATTTATTATATTAATATAAAATTTAGTTTAAGGAATTAATAAACATTGACATTTTATTTCTAAAAACGATTAGTATCTCATATTGATTATTTATTAATTAAAATGTAAAATAAAGTTAAAAGGTAATATTTGCATAATAGCCTGAGATTTTTAAATTATAATTTTATTGTAATTAAAATTATGAATTAATTTATACTGTAGTGTAATTATTAAAATAATAATAGCTTAACTAATCTCATATAATATTTAATATTATTTATGTAACAATAATGTAATAATTCAATTAATAATTTATGAACAATTTACTGTATAAGAATTCAAATAGAGTGGATCTGTATAAGTATTTAATTGTACATAATATTTGAATTCAAAAAGAATGTTTGTACCTAACTTTTAAGCAATGCAATAATTTTAAAACGTAACATTGGGTTTGTGTAATTAGCTGTATTTCATATCATTTTT
The DNA here is from genome assembly GCA_036936625.1 of Parnassius smintheus behrii. NCBI lineage: Eukaryota > Metazoa > Arthropoda > Insecta > Lepidoptera > Papilionidae > Parnassius > Parnassius smintheus. Next base: position 4,768,788 of record JAUPFT010000010.1, read on the forward strand.
GCATGCCAATTATGGCAAAACATGTCAGTTCCACGTCATTGATCATCTTATGTAGGTATCATGTTTTGAAGCAAATAAATTTTCTATCTATCTATCTATCTTCTTTTGAACTTGATATCTTTTTAAATTATTAACATAATTTTGTATTGCAAGAAGACACAGCGCGGACGCTGTAATTATTTCGACGTCCGCCATAGTCGAAAGCCGAAAGCGATGTGAGTGGTAGGGCAGAGTGTGAATACACACTTCCCGCGATCCTGCTACGGCAGTATTTAGGGAAGTATTGCCGGCAGCGCGAGGAGCAGTGGCAGTGGCTGAATGTAAATGGGGCTTTACGCCTTGCAGAAGACAACAACGATGACACACTTCCCGCGATCCTGCTACGGCAGTATTTAGCGAAATATTGCCGGCAGCGCGAGGAGCAGTGGCAGAGGCTGAATGTAAATGAGGCTTAAATGGGGCATTTGATTTGTGACCAAAAATTATAATAAAGATTAATTTATAGATTATTAAGTGTAGTATAGGTATAGTGTGCAACCGCCATGTCGTGTCGTGATCCGTTTTCAAGCGCTGGTTTTTGTTGAATAGTACCTAGTTAATATCATAAGATTCAGTGTAATTTTTAGCGTCAATTTTATTTACAACTAGAATACACAGAATACACAACTAGATATACACACTATTACAACTAGATAGAGCATTTAGCATTTACGGATATTTATTCTGTGCCAGCAAGATAAGTCCTAAGTATTCCACTCTTATGGACCCCGAGTTTAAACCCTGTATATCGGGAAATATTCTTTGTATTGTAATGTTGTCGTAGTATATTATTGAAAAAAAAAACTACATTATGTAAAGAAAAACATAAGCTAATGGTACCAGTTACTAGGCTCAGTCAGTAATTTATTCATAGATCAATGTTATCGCTATTACTATAGTCTTAGAAAATGTACACTGCTTCGACTATAATTATAATTGATACTTGAAGATTGATTTGTAGCGATATTAAACATTATCTATATGTATCATTACGGGTATCATGGCAGCAAAATATTTATAATGAGTTCGAATAGTCAGTTGATCAATCGGTAACGGTCCCTTAATATAATTTTTTGCTTGTGTTCATGTAAGTAATATTTATACCTTAGTGGCTATGTTAGTAAGCAAAACCTGCTTTTATTCAGATGTAACAAAAAAGCCGAAGTCACTGTTTGGACTATTATGCGGACACGAGTGATAATTGGCAAATATTTTTTCGAAGAAAGAATGAAGAACAAAAGAAAAAACATGGTATTTCATTTCAAAAGTTGGATTCCTTTTTTAACATTAACGTATTTTTTTATGCAAGCTTTGCATATTTTTGTTGGTTTTAAACGTAACCCAACATAACCTAACCTAACATATTGACCATTTGAGACTAATTATGGATTTTAGATAAATTATCACATTTAATGTATAAAATATATATTTTTGGTTAGTGACAATTTCCTACCTTAGTTACAATTTTCATGTTAATAGCAACATTAAACGTTAGTAACAAAGACTTCCATATATAGTACTTGACCGGCAATTTAGATCAAGTAATTTTGTACAACCAACTACAATATAAATAAAATGAGAACATCATCAATGTAGTCGAAGTCAGTTAAATACGCATTATTAAGGATAACACAAAAACTACTGGACAGATCATGATCAAATCGAATATATATGGGACCACATCAGAATTACCAGCTTTCAAATAAAAAATAATTAACAAAAAATTTCTTCACCTACAAAAATTTCTGAGGTTACATACATAAAAAATACAATCGATATGAATTTGCATTTTTTGAAGTCAATTAAAAACTTCAGGGCTGAGGATCACACAGACGAGTAGCTGGCACAGTTAATATACTAAGCAGTTGTATTTTTATTCACATCATTTACGATTTTTAGGCATATACAAAATAAAGGTGCATGCTTATCTGAAAACAACTTCAAATCACCATGAGAAAGTGCGCACATATAATGACAGCGTTTCTAACGTAACATAAAAATCAGTGTTAGTTCGTGGGAAACAGCTCCCGCGGTTTACAAAACAAAGAACTTGTCTTCTGTTACGCTCGTAGTCGACTAAAGGAGTTGCGGAGAATTGACCGCGATGTTGTGTACAATGTATTAAGCCCGGGTTTGCCAGTATAGTGGTATGTATAGAAACCTTTTAGCTCCTCTACACGATGGGCCAACGTTGGCCCAGTGCGATGGCCATGCGATGGCTGGAACGCAACTACACGTTGGCGACATTCAGTTGTGATCGAAACGTTTATCGAGATGGACGTGGAAGCATTAGCCGCCGCGGCAATTTATCTATACAACACGTACCGTTATTTTCTAAATGTGCACAAGAATAGAGTTATTAAAAAGAAATGACGTAGAAGAAGACCTAAAATAGTACCCCCAGTACCTAAAATAATTATTTTTTAAAGAATAAGAGTGACAAACGAGCCCACAGTCCACCTGATGGTAAGTGGATGCTGTAGCCCATAGATGTCTACATTTATCCTCAATAAAGAACCAAAACGCAGATGCGTTGTCACTCCTGAGGACTAAGATGGAATGCCTTGTTTCCAGTAAAAAAGGGTCTCCAGATCTCTACACTCGCCATACGAAACACAGCAGTATTAAGCTGCTATTTGCTGGTATTCTGTGAGAGCGTGGTACTTCCCCGGTCGAGCCGACCCATTCGTGGTACAACCGTAATATAGCTGCAGCGTGGCTTTACCAAGTATAAATAGTCTTTAAAATTGTACTTGTCATCTGTGTTGGGTTTATAATTACTTAAAAATTGTGATTTTATTCATAACCCTATTAAATATATATAAACCCAATTATATATATATATATATATATATATATATATATATATATATATATATATATATATATATATATATATATATATATATATATATATATATATGTGTGTATGTATATAAAACTAAATCATTCCTTATTTTTATCTTTGTGTTTTTTATGTGTTGGATTCCATATCACGCTTTCTCCCCGATATAATTAAAAAAAATTTATAACTTTTATGAGGCCACGTACTTGTCATTTTAATTAATTTTCGTTAATATATAAACAAAGCGCGAACGTCCACACTCAACAGTCGAGCACGCACAACTGTGGAATGGGCCACGTGTAGATGCGTACCGCCATCGTTGGCCCACTACCCTTTGATGTGCGGCGGAAAAACCGACACCGTCGCCAATCCCGAGACCATCGCATGCGCCATAAGCCATCCGACACAACTACGCCCTCCACACGTTGGCCCATCATAGTGGGCCATCGCGTTGGCCCATCGTGTAGAGGGGCTATTTGATTATTAATGACATCATAAGTTAATGAGAACATTTTGCGTTAGGGACGACATGTAGCGTTATAAAACGGTGTCACGTGGCGATACGGAGCGATATACGGACGCGAATCGCCATCAGGGCCGGATTAAGGCATGTTAAGTCATCTAGGCAATGAGTTCCACTTCCTTTTTTAACTTATTATTACAAACAAAAATATTTTTTAAGACAACGCTGTCTTTAACGACGTGGGCATTGATACATATCTATGCCGAAGCCTAATGTATAAAAATATAAAGTTAAATTAGTGGAATTTAATAAGAAGTTTACTTTGTTGTATATAGGTCATTTATTTAGAGTTAAAAATGTTTTCGTTTGAAATTACTTAAGTGGACGTCGTCGTCGACGACGTAGAATTAGGCTACAAGTCTCTTGTTTCAGTTTTATTCTGCCGCATTATGACACGGGACAGTTTTCTTGTAACGATATGGGGTATTGGTATCCCACGGCGTCACCACCCTGCAATAATCCGGCCCTGTGCGGCGTGTGCGTGTGCGCGTATTGCGACGTACGTGTGCGTGGCTGGCGGCGGCGCCGTCGAACAAGAGGTTCGTGACCGCGCCCCCGGCGTCGGCCGCGCCGCGGCCCGCCGCCGCGAGTACCTCTCTGCGCTGGCGCTCGGCGTCGCCGCGCAGCCGCCGCACCAGCCGCTCGGCGTCCGCCAGCCGCGCGCGCAGCTCACCGCGGCTCTCCGCATCCGCCCCCGCGCCCGCCCCGCTCGTCTCACTCTCCACTGCACGTGACTCCAGCGCTCTCAGCTTCCTGCGACATGAGTTTCATTTTTAATTATACACTTCGGTTTGACATGTCGACTGTCAAAATACTGCTACCATCTGGTCTAACTTGTCAAATGGTATCTTTTTCGTATTGAGTTGTGGACGGCGAGGGAAGCTACCCCCTGTCGGCCCCGCATGCCCAGTACTTGACATCATACCATGCGTCGCGACCAATCGCCGTGCTCCGAACAAGCGCAGGAGTAGGTCGGGCGTGAGCTCCCACTGTGGAAATAAAAGGCGGACATTCCAGCCGGCGGAAGATTCTGCGCCCCCCTTTCCCCAAGGGGGTCGCCTAAAATAGAGCAATAAGGCCTTACATAGGTTTCTCATTGAGTCCCACATAACCACGCAGCCGGCTGCGTGGTATGCTTAAAGCATTTCACCAACTCCCTCCCCCGCTTCCCGAAGAGTAGCTCTTTACTTTGCTTCTGGGCGCAAAAAAAGAAACGGCTGAGGGCATTCGCAGCACCGAAGAGCACCAGTCGACAAGACTAAGAAGAAAAAGAAAAGAAGTGTCGACGGTTAAAAATTGTTTATAGCTGCGTCTATCTTTTAAGTCTTTCAATGGAACCATCATTAACCTAAATCAGGTCTTCACAATAATTAAATATATATAGTTTTATAAATAAATACTGTCCACTTGCTCTAATTCCGCTTCATATTCTATATCAGCACATACTAAGTACATAAAATTTTATAACTTGGTGAAATTATTACCTATACCAGTATTTGTGCCAGTTATTTAAAGAAATAAACACATTAACTTTCGCCTCGCAGCATATTAATGAAAGTTTAATATTATTATATTAGTATACAAATACAAAAAGAAATTATTGAAAATGATGATACAGGTACATTCTATTTATACTAGGAAAAAGCACAAGCTGATGATAACTAAATCGGGGGATACAGTTTGGTATTTCAGGTACATATCTATCATTTAACTCCAAAACTGAACTACACCACTCGATAGCTAAAGGATCAAACAATTCGTTACGTTGAGTGAGGACCTGAGGACTGTGACGCAGTGAGTGAGCGTCGCCATTTTGAGGTCGATTCGTAAGGTACACGTATTCACGTAAAACACCCGGCTGTATCCTCTACACAGCCACACCACTAACACACTTCCTCAGGGGTGACAATGCATCTGCGTTTTTAATTCTTAATTGAGGATAAATGTAGACGTCTATGGGCCACAGTATTCACTTACCATCAGGTGGACTGTGTGCTCGTTTGTCACCCTTATTCTATAAAAAGCAGCGGTTCTCTACACTCACCATACGAAACACAACAGTATCAAGCTGCTATTTTACGCTGGTATTCTGTGAGAGTGTGGGCCTACCCCGAGTCTACCCATTCGAGCTGCAGCCATAATATGGCAGCAGCATGGCTTTACAACGTTAAAAATTAAAAATAAAACTCCAAATTTCAATAGAGAGATGACTGAGTGCTACCAGCTGCTTGGGAAATTACACTCCGATTTTTTGTTCTAAATAGCCGGTCTTGTATACATAGAAGTGTTTGTATCTGTGCATACCTTTCTCCCATGTAGGGTCGCGTCCGTTTACGGCTTAAAGATCTCTCGTCAGATCGTTAAGCCAATCCCAAAAGCTGGTGTTTAGTGGGTAAAAGTCTCCACATAACCACGCAGCCGGCTGCGTGGTATGCTATGAGCATTCACCACCTACCTCCCCCATTACCGGAGGGTTGCCCTTATTTGCTTCGGGCGCAAAAAAAATCTGTGCATTTTTTTATAGGATAGGGTGACAAACGAGCACACAGTCCACCTGATGGTAAGTGGTTGCTGTGGTCCATAGACATCTACATCTATCCTCGATTACGAATCAAAATGCAGATGCGTTGTCACCCGTGAGGACTAAGATGGAATGCCTCGTTTCCAGTAAAAAGGGTCTCCGGTTCTCTACACTCACCATACGAAATACAGCAGCATTAAGCTACTATTTCACGCTGGTATTCTGTGAGAACGTGGTCCCTCCCCGGTCGAGCCGGCCCAATCGTGCTACAACTATACTACTAATCTAACTGCAGCATGGCTCTACCACGTATACGTATCGTACTCAGCCTGCGCGTCTAGCAGCCGCTGCAGTTGCAGTGCCCGCGCTTCCGCCGCGCGCGCCTCGCCCCGAGCCGCCGCCGCCTCGCGCTCCAGCCGCGCCACCTCGCGCCGCAACTGTGCCTCCTGCGAAACAACAACATTCCGATAGATTTAGAACACTTATTCGTACCATGGATGATACGCGAGGCTATTAAATTAAAAAAAAACATCCTAATTTCAATAGAGAAGATGGATGGGTGCTGCCATCTGCTTGGGATCCTATAATTAACACAATTAAACCCAAACCCAAGCATACCACTGCAAGACTAAAAGATTCTGTAAGCTCGTTCTGCGTAGATCGGACCGAAAATTAATATAAAAAACTGAAGGTAGCCAGGCTAACTGTGACATTGGGACGTTAAACATCCCAGTCCCCCGTGACCATGGGTGCTGTAAAGCACCCAAATAGTCGGAAATTAAAAATAAGTTAATTAAACGCGATAAATATCATTTAATCACTGTAACTAGAGGTTACTTCTTTAGAAGTTTTGTTGTATTTGTGATGAATATAAGTCGCCTCTTTAAATCCTTAAGAGCCCAGTCTTTCAGAGCAAAACAGAAAAATTGCGTTCTGGTGACACATCTACACCCTCCCTGCCCCGCCACTTCATGTACCGCCACCGCAGTTATCTTTCTGGCCGTAGCGTGGAAAGTTGCTCTACTAAGATTTTCCAGTATCAATTTATCTAATATACAGGATTATTGATAATTAGCTAACAAATTTTCACATACAGATTTTCTACCTCGTATCTATTTTTGTTCCATGCTTTTATTACAAAATTCGTTACACAAAAAAAATATATTTTAAGTTTGTATAATTTTTGTTGTTTTGTTGAAAAGGTTTCTAAAAGATAATCATCTAGAACCTGTATAACATGTACTCGTATTATTGATTATTCAAATGAATCTGGCAAGTGCTAGAATGAGTCGTGCACTGAGGGTTTCGTAATAAGTCGATGACACTATCGAAAATCCGTCAAGTACGTCAAGTAGTTCTAAATACTAAAATAGATTAAAAAAAACTCAAAATAATTTCTATATAAGTACAAACAGTCCACTATCACACATATTTATAGTTTCTCATTAAAGTATAATGTAACTTTGTATAGCATTTACCTATATGCATGAATTACTATTCTTGTACAGCAGCATCGACGGACGACTTAGCGCTTTTTTTTAATTTATTCGCAATGGCTTGAATGATGTATGGAGGGTCTTTGATTGGCATCGAGCGTTCCATGCGAGAATCAATTAGCTCAGGAAGCTAAAGAGGAAGAAAAATGACGTCCAATTTTTTTTAGATTTTGACGTTTCTGTGATCAGCATGACAATTTGCGAACATTGCGCTAAGTCTCCTATTTGACGTCCGTATATTGGACGTCGTAAGCAGTTTGACGCCACATTATATCCAAAATTGGCCATAGTGGGCGTACAATAAATTACGGGATGCTGAGGATATTACTTAATAGTTTACTTGTAGTCTACGTGTATTACTGAATAGTTTTCGTATCTAAAAATGTCATTAACTCGACATCAGCAGCTACCGGTAACAAGGAAATCTCTAGTTGAAAATCAAAAAGACGAAATTTTCCTTATGACACTTAAAAATTAAATTAAAAAAGTATTTCTATAAAAACATAATGTACTTTTTTTTTAAAAAAAGGACATTAACCACTCGTGGTAAGCTTAAATTGCTTGTGTTACGAGTGGTTCACGCCAGTAGTCGAATGGTGGATTCGAACCCACGACCTTTTTGAGTTCGCGGTCCGCTCCCTGCCATTAGGCTACTGTCGCTTGTAAACAAAACATCATGTGCAATCCAAAAATGTATAATACTTCTATATTTCCTTGAAGAACTTACATAATATGTAGGTTAGGTACCTAATTATATACCTAATATTTAACCAAGTGCTCACACATATGCACGTTGTTAACTATTTTACTATGAAACACAAAAAAACTTACCTTTGAATTCTATTTCTGTTCATTGCTTCAACGTTTGATTTCAATTTTCGTTTTCTGGTACAAGCATATTTTTTACGTTTATGGTCCATATCGAAATTAAAAGTTATAAAACAAATACAAAATGATTTATAAACCCTTAAAGAATTATATGCAAAAAATAATAAAGTAGAGAAACTTTCAATTCGTAACAATGCGCAACCAAGATTAGGGAAAGAGAGAGAAAGAGGAATGTTAGAGCGAGAGGAAGTGCAAAAATTTGGCACAGACAAGACGTCTGAACGCTACAGCCGCTCAGCGGCTACTAAGGAATATTGCCCGCAATTATTGTTTATAAAGTCAATATTTTATAGGTCGATCGAAATAATTATTAATTTTGAAATAAAGTGGTTTAAATTATTATTTTTTAATATTTGTCTAATTAAACACCTGCGCTTGAGAAAAAAATAATTATAGCATAAATATTTTCAGCTATTGCTATGAAACAAATAGTTTTTTATGAGGCGAAAACAGCGAAATTTAACGAAATTGAGACCTCTTATTTAAGACAATGAAAGATATTTAGAAAAAAAGAAACAGCGCATTTTGGAGATGAAGATGTTTAGCTATTAACGCGCTGAATAGATTTCGCCTTTTTATTATCGATTGCCTTATAATGGTACACGAACAAAGCTCGAAATTGCGTTGGGTGCGAGAGAGCTCTATTTACCGTTTGATTTATCTAACATAGACCACATAGATGAACCAAAAAAAAAATTTAGCCATTACTTATAATCTGGGTATTTATGTGTTATCAAAATATTTTACTCTGAAACAATAATTTGCTGTAAAAAAAGAAATCAAAGTGGCGCTAATGATTCGATGTGAGTCAACTTTAAAAGACTGTAGCCTTAACCAACGGCTGACTACGCAATTTCGCCTAAGCAAGTCCATATCAAATCATTGACACACGTGTGATAGTTTTCCGTTCGAAATTTTGCAGGCAAAACGGGGTTCCGAATGTGTGTGGTCGACCCATTCCGAAACGGAATTCCGTATGTACGTGGCTGGCCTCACTAGTGATGCAACAGACCTGTGCTTCCGCTTTTCTGCAGCTGCGAAGTTCTGCACGCTTTTTGACATCCGTTTCTGCTTTTGTTTTTGCAGCTTTTATTACAGAAATTCGTTCGGAACTTTTAAACGGAAAACATAATAATATAATATATAGGATATCAATAATAAAAAGCCAATATTCATCAGGTCATCCCTGCAATGTTGCCAGTGGGCAATTATTTAGAAGAGCTGGTACGTAGAATACCGAAACAGATTGTTAAGTGTATAAGCGGCCAAACTTATTACTTGTTACTTTTCATAAATATAACGTACCGCTACGTACTACTTAATTCTTAATATTAACCATAGAAGTATTTACACCTTCGCTTCCGCATCCGTTTCCGTTTTTGCTTCCGTTATGACACATCCATTCTATCATCTCTACGTGGTACAGCCATGCTGCAGCTATTATTAGTAGTACAGTCGTAGCACGAATGAGTTGGCACGACCGGGGAAGGACCACACTCTCACAGAATACCAGCGTAAAATAGCAGCTTAGCGCTGCTCTTCTCGTTTGGTGAGTGTAGGAACCGGCGACCCTTCTTAATGGAACAAGGCATTCCATCGTAGTCCTCACGGGCGACAACGCATCTGCATTTTAGTTCGTAATCGAGGATAGATGTAGATGTCTATGGGCCACAGTATCCACTCACTATAACAGGTGGACTGTGTGCTCGTTTGTCACCCTTATAATATATTTAAAAAAACACTAGCTCCTTTTATTTATGGTCATTTATCAACCTAAAGCATTTATTTACTTTATTTATTTAAAGAAACAAATAACATACTACCTCTAGTTAAGAGTTAATACAAATCCATATTTTAAATGAGGTAAACAAAAATATATTTCGAGTTATGATAATGGTGCACAAAAGTTAATGTTCTACCCTCGGTACTAGTTTGTACTGCATTATACGATAGGTGTAGTCACCATTCGGTAGAATCTACTAGTTAAACTGTGAAGTCATCTTCCTCAAGGGCAGCGACAATAATTGTTAATTATTATCACTTCACTCAGTGTATAGTGTAAGCAAAACCATACAAAGTTTCATTTTATACTGATTTCCAAATTATTTATATGCCATTATTAATTTATTTATTGATTGTTATTGATATTTATTAATAAAACTAAGAAATAGAAAATATAACTGAACAAATTTGTTAGCGCATAAGTTGGAATCCTTTCTTATTTTAGTGCACCTTTATTATTTACCTAATCTTTCTCTTATTTTTATTTTTTTCTATATTTTAATTATTTTTCCTAGTTGACTGGAAGAGGTTGCTATGGAAGACCGCCTTTTGTTTTTCCCTCAATATTTGTTTATTTTTGTTATATTTATCTTTCCTTGGTGTACAACAAATTGTGTTGTATTGTATTAACACACTTTAAATAGTTTCGCGTGTGCGATCTATGTAACGGAATCTTTAATGTAATTTTCACCAACTTGTAGATAACCAATTGACTATTGAAAACTTCCACTTATATCAAGGACCGACGACAATACAACAATTTAATAACTTTATCCTATTATCCTGGTCAGGATCATCAGGATAAAATAAAATAATTATCAGGATTATCACAGCACATGATCAATGCGTGTTATTTTTTTAAGCTTATAGGTATTATTATTTATATAAAACTTCGCAAACCAGACGTTACAGAAAATACCTATACAAACAACCTATTGCTTTCTCGTTTTCAGATGAAGGACCTTCTTTTGCGATCACAGCGTGCTAGTTAGTCATCACTAAAAATCATCATTGTGGTTTCGTCACAACTTATGCTCAGTGATGACTTTTTTTGGCATAACATGACAGACAAAGTCACTTTTCACATTAAAGCATTTTTTATATATTTTTGTATACGTTAGATTCTTTTAACTGGAAACGAGGCATTCCATTTCATTTCTCAGGAGTGACAAATACCCTCATTTTAATTCTTAAACCTATACACATCTACTTATATCCATATGGACTGTGTGCACAGATGCGTTATCAGGTTATCACTCCCTGAGAAAGAGAATGTAATTTTATTTCTCACGGAGTTTGGCAACTGGAATAGATAAGAGGGTCTCCTTTTTCGGATTCCAAGCCAGAACGAATACGACAAATACGCTAGAACAACGTACTATTCAAAATCAGATGTTGCAATCGAAGACGACTTTGTTGTGTCTAGTGGTTGATTTTGTTGTGTTACGTCACAGATATGACTTGAGTAGTTTGCTATAGGCTGACCTAATTAGGTATAAGCATTCCTTCGATCGGGACTGACTGAATATCAAACAAGCTACTCACCCGATCAAAGGATAAATTGAGGACTTTTCCTCGTGACGTTATTACAACCACACGAGTTGTACAGATGTAAGTATTCTACAAATGGCACAAGAAAGACACTGCTTAACTACGAAACACAATGAGACTATGAAACAATCAAGTACATAAAATCATATAATTATTTCATGGTTTAGGGGCTTTAGGGTAGTCTTTAACAGGGGTCACGATACAAATCTAGGTCAATATCTAAATCCGGGTCACTAGTGGTGACAAATATTGAAGTGGGTCGCGAGGGGTTCCCAAATCAATTAATTCCAATATGCTTGACATTATCCTAATTTTTGTAATAAAGTTCCATGATTACAATAATTACTTCATGAGTACCTCTTAATATACTAGTGATGACTGCTATAACCATTTACAATAGAAAATTTTATTACTTCACAAAACCCAATAACTAGTTTCGACCCGACCCGGGTTCGAACCCGGGACTACTTGGTCAGCATACATGCTTACGATTACTAGAGCAACGATTTTATACATGGAAGAGCCACGCTGCAGCTATATCATGGTTATAGCACGAATGGGTCAGCTCGACCGAGAAAGGACGACGCTCTCACAGAATACCAGCGTGTTTCGTATGGTGAGTGTAGAGAACCGGAGACCCGTTTTATTGGAATCGAGCCATTCCATCTTAGTCCTCACGGGTGACAATGCATCTGCATTTTGATTCTTAATCTAGGTTAAATATAGATGTCTATGGGCCACAGCATCCACTTACAATGGGGTGGATTGTGTGCTCGTTTGTCACTCTTATTCTATAAAAAAACGAGGCAGGTGGAAAACTGACTCGTTGGTTTTTCTGTCAAGAAACTCGCAGTAGCATTTGGCCCTCCAGTCGTGTTGGATTGCCATCCCATCGGACTAAGAGAGTGAGGGAATACACATTGCACTATAATCCTGTCCTGTTCAAATGGCTAGTCACCGTAAGACTCTAGAATACCAGCGTAAAATTATAGCTTAATACTGCTGTGTTTCGTATGGTGCGTGTAAAGAACCTGACACCCTTTTTACTGGAAACGAGGCATTCCATATTAGTCCCCAAGGGTGACAATGCATCTGAATTTTTCTTCGTAATCGAGGTTAGATGTAGATGTCTATGGGCCACAGCCACCACTTACCATCAGTTGGACTGTGTGCTCGTTTGTCACCCTATACTTTATAAAAAAAGACTAGCCTTCGTAATTAAAGTTCAGTCTGGAGGACGTTATTGATTTTTTTAAGTATTTTTTGGTAAGAAACGTTTTTTTGTAAGAAAAATTGAATTTAATAATTTTAATAGTGATAACTTTAAACCACAAAATTCGAAGAAAAGTAAAATGTAAGTTCATTCAAATTACCTCACTGTTTTCGGGAGCATCTTCGCCAGCGGAAGTACTAGCCTTTGGCGCTGACTCTTTGTTGAATATCAGTTGGAATTGTAAGTCTGAAAGTAAATAAATTTTGTTGAATGTAAAGCCATGCTGCAACTATATTACGGTTGTAGCACGAATGGGCCGAGTGGGTGTAGTAAAAAAAATGCCCCTATAAGGCAACCTATGGGGAGGCTATGTTCAGCAGTGGACTTTTATAGGCTGTAATGGATGGACGAATGAGCCAGCTCGACCGGGGAAGAATCACGCTCTTACAGAATACCCAGCGTAATATGCTGCTCTGTGTTTCGTATGGTGAGTGTAGAGAACCGAAAACCCTTTTAACTGTATACAAGGCATTATATCCAAGACCTTAGTAGCAGTAGCGTAGCAAACGGGGGGCGGCGAGGGACCTTTAAGAACAATATACAAACAAAAAAAATCGCTAGCACAAAAATGTCTTTTTCGGGGTTTCCTCCACTAGCACTAGCTCAGCTCTATGTATAATTCGGGGATTCCCGCAAGAGCCTGACGCTGTCGAGGGGGATTCCCCGTCCCATACTCGCGATCTTTGACGTCTCAATTGCAACTGTTGCTCATGACGGTTTACGTGTCCATAGCTTCATGTGAGAGGTTTTTCAGTAAATTAAAATTAATAAAAAGCTATTTGCGGGCAACAATGACCCAATCGCGGCTTAGCAATCTTGGTATATTAGCCATCGAACAGAGGCAATACAAAATATAAATTTCGATGAGTTATTGCTCTGTTTGCAGCTTAGCAGCTAGTTATTATTGTGTTTTGTTATTTCTTCAATATTATAAATAATAAATGATACATGCCCTTTATCATATAAAATTTATTGCTTTTTACTTTCGATGGGGTGACATCAGCAACTTCCGCACCGGGTGCCACCCAAGGTAGCTACGCCACTGCTTAGTAGTGATAACGAATCTGCATTTTGATTTTCAATGGAGGATAAAGTGTAGATGTCTATGGGCCACGGTATCCACTTGCCATCAGGTGAGCTCGTTTGTAACCCTTATTCTATAAAAAAGAAGTTTCTATATAATCAATGTAGTATATTATTATAGTAGTAGTATTATACTTGTCTTACTCCTATAATATCACTATCGTGAAAATATGTTTTTTTCTATACTTCCCGGAGCTCATAACATATAACTGACGTGAAGCACCGATGTTCCGGAAAGTTTGTAATCCGTAAACGTGTTTGACATCGTCCCAACCATTACATCCGATTTGATAAACAAATTCTCGCCAAAGGACACAGTTTCCTTCAAAGATGATTCACGAGGCCGTTGAAATAAAAAAAATACATTCTCAATAGGGATTCTATAATTAATAAAGTTAAAAGTAAAAGTAAAAGTAAGTCCAAACCCAAACATACCACCGCAAAACTTCAAGTTCGAAGCTCGTTCTGCGTAGATCGAACCAAAAATCAATATTCAAAAGCTGAACCCCGGGTCGTTACCGCTTCGCATGAAAGCAACAATATTGCCTCTGTTTTGTAAAAAATACTATTAATTATGATTATCAACCCATTTCAAGCTCGACAACAGTATCCAAATGCTTTCAGAAATTGTAAAGAAGTTTTTGTATCTTCGCTCTAAAACTGAAGCAAAATATTTTTCCAACTCCACAAGCCTCCAATGCATCAACAGACTCACTCATTCAGGTGTCTTTAAGTTCCGTGCCAAAATTAGCCTAACAGTTATAGCAACAGTTCGTTATGCGTCCATATGTCACAGGATATTTTCTCTAAAGCTATTTATATGCGTTATAATTTTAAATTTGTTCCATGGAGCGTGATGGCCGAATCGAAGACAATTAACACTTGTTGAAAAGGAAACAGGTTCGGAAGGACCAATTTAAAACGAACCAGACGGGCTGGAACGTTCGATAAAGAAACAGAAGGGAGGAATCGAGGCTTCTCTCGATCCGGCCTCCTAAACGCCTACGTTGGGTTCGGGAACAACGTATGTGATCTCCGCAACGGAGTATCACACTAGGGCGATAACCTCTTTCTTTTTCAGCAAGTAGGTTCAGACGGGGATTACGGGTCTTCCGAAGTCGTCCCGGTCCCGACGCCTTAATTCTTCGATGTGGACTGTATAACTTTAGGGATGAATTACTTGGGAATAAAACAGCAATTATCTTCAAACCGTTCCGTGAGAGAGTAATCACTTTTCCCTATCACTTCCCTACACTTATTCTTGACTGCTGGTTTTTCACTTTTCCCGAAGGATTTTCTTATTTTTCCGAACTATTTCCTCGAACGAATTGCAATAAAACCCGTTCACTAAGCTACCCCCAGAGCTATACGCGAAAGTGAGCCGCGCCATTCGCGTGCCTGCGCAACTTAATAACATGAATTTGTACTATTACTCTCTCACGTTTCACTTAATTTCTTTATTCACATAAGTCATACACAAATACAAGTTATCTATTTAGATAGCACAAAACAATATCTACACCATGATATACATTATATTTTCGTATCACAAAAATCCTTTAATTTATTAAACAAAATATGCCTATTTTAATCACAAATTCAAAGTCCGAACTTCTTAAATATTTAACACAGAAAGTTAAAACAATGTTTCCCACTTGAATTTATACATATGTTAACTAATACAATAGTTTAATTTATATTTTCTCTATTTATTTCACTATTTAAAACACTTTTAAATTTCTTATACAAAACTATCATTATTTCACTTATACACAGGAATTTTCACATAAAAATAACACAGAATTCACCTTTTTAGCACATACAATCAACCTGAAATGTTTTACAAGTCATTTTTACATAAATTGCTGAAATTACAAACATTTTAAATTTTTACATATTTGGCCTCCTAGGGGCGTGGTCAGCGTGCTTCCGTGAACTCACACTATTTGAACAACTAACTTTGCACGGCTCTCGGCTATAGAAAAAATGAAAGTCTGAAATACACTTAATTTTAACAATATTAGATAAATAAGTGCTTCTACATAATTTTCAAACTGTAGGAAACTATCTCTGATAAGATTCTTATCAGTTATCATGTTTCTTATCAGATAACAATACAAGTGAATGTTTTCATTAATCAATCATAACAAATAGGCATTTGTTTTCGTACAAACATATCAAACTTATACAAGACAATACTTATGCAATTAACTTCCGTTAATTCTGTTTATGCACAGAGTGATCATCTCGACCGGGGAACAAATCCGATCTCTAACTTCACTTTAATATTCCTTTGAATTTACATCGTTGGAAAGACATAAAATTCCCTATATGAATTTATTGAAAGATATTACTTAGAAAACAGTAAACTAGTCCGGCCTGGGAGTTGAACCCAAGACCTTCATATCATTAATTCGACATTTCTTTAAGATTTAACTAAGCATTTTCTTATCAGAACATTTCTATTGGACAATGAGTCTTTGAAAAGTTATTCGTCATCGGTTGACTTAATAAACTGAAATATTCTTATAGGCGCGTCGCCAACAATCTCCCCCCCGTGCGTTAGCACCATCACTTGGGAGGCGTCGCGGGTACCAGGACTACTATTCTGGATGTAGGTCTCCTCAAGATACCTGTGCTAGTAATGACGTCAACCACTCTGGTGTGACCGTCTGGTCCCGGTAACGTTCTACTAATTTTGCCTTTCGGCCACGTATTTCGTGGCAACGAATGATCTATTATCAAAACAATATCACCTTCTTTAGGTTCCATGAACTTTCCGTTACTACCTGTTCGCGGTATTAAGGTAGGCATGTATTCCTTCAGCCACCTTGTCCAAAAATGGTCGGCTAACCTCTGTGCAGCTTTCCAATTGAGTTGACCCGTCAGATGCTGCTCTAGAAATAATCCAGGTGGTCGATCACCACATGAGCGTCCCAGAAGAAAATGAGTGGGTGTCAAACCCTCTTCAGGACTATCCATACTGAATGTTACCAGAGGCCTGGAATTTACTGTGTGCTCTGCTTCTAAAAGTAGCGTATGTAGAATTTCCTCTCGTGGGCTCCTTTCTTTGAGCGTAGCGGTCAACGCAATTTTAATCGATCTTACTAACCTCTCCCAGGCGCCACCCATGTGCGGTGCTCCCGGAGGTATAAATTTCCATTTAATATATTTCTTAAATGACTCAATTTTCATGCTCTCATGGCATTCTTCGCATGCTTTCAATAATTCTTTATTCGCAGCTTTGAAATTTGTCCCGTTATCGCTGTATATAACGGCTGGTTTTCCTCTTCTGGCGATAAATCGCCTCAACGCCATTATCATTGACGCTGGTGTCAACGAGGCTGCTAATTCCAGATGTACTGCTCTGGTAGTCAGACACGTGAATAAAACACCCCAACGTTTTTCGTGTCGCCTTCCTATAGTCACACTCATAGGACCGAAATAATCCACAGCTGAGCATGTAAAAGGTGGTTCATGATGAGCAATTCTCTCCAGAGGAATATTTCCTTGTGGCACGTTCTGCGGTTTTGATCTGTATGTCCTGCACCACTGACAATGATGTGACACACTTCGTACTACATTACGTAAGTTCAAGACATAAAATTTCTGGTTCACCTCGTTCATCACCGTCTGGTGATTGGCATGTCCAAAATGATGATGAACTTCTCTAATCATCATTTTAACGATTTCGTGTTTACCGTCCAATATGACAGGTTTTCTACTTTCCTCGGTCAGATTAGACTTGAAAGGTAAACGTCCATTTAAACGGAGTAAGTTATCTTCTCCTATTTCCATAGATAATTTACTTAAGCGTGAACTTCTTTCAACACTTTTGCCTGCTTTCAAGCATTTTATTTCCGAATAAAAACACTCGTCTTGAACGAACTTCCAAATTAATAATTCCGCTTTTTTCAAGAGCGCTATGTCCAACGCGCCATCGGGTCCTTTAACCGACTTTGCTAAAACTATGTTGGAACACATAACCGACTTTTCGGCTGCGTCGTCGGGTCCTTTAACCGACTTTCTTAAACTCTTGAATTTTTCTACCGCTTGTAAGGTGCGTGTAGTTGCCCCAAGGAATTTCTTAAAGCTGCTAAATCGTCCGTAGTCGGGTAGACTTAACGGTTCTTGCTTTCTTAACGCATTTACGCCCTTTGGCGATTTTTCTTCACCTGTTTCTAAGCTTTTTATGGTGTCCACTTGTTTGGGCCATAAATCAGGACTCTTCCTGAGGAATTCTTGCTTCTCATATTCCTTTTTCAACTCGCTATTTTTGTCGAGTTTCTTTTCAATATTTAACAGGCGGCTTTCAATCTGCGCTCTATTCGACGGCATGCACTCATTGTCTGTGCGCCATAACAAAGCAGTCTCGTACCTATTATTAGGTATACGACGTACCGTTTTGTTCAAAATACTTAAAGCTCGTTCTTCTGGGTCGTTCGCGGGCTTTCTAGCCGACACTCCCAGAGATTCCAAACTAAAATAATCCTTGATCAATTTATCCATATCTTCCTCCTTCTTGGCGGAAATGTGGTTAACGATCTTGATCGGTTTAATACCACCCGATATGTGACCATATAAAACCCATCCAAGTTTGGTGAGCGATGCTACAGGTAGGTTCTTACCTCCTGAAATTAATTCACGAGTAACTATGAGATGCCAATTGTCCTGACCAATTAATATGGTAGGTTTGGACCTCTCATACATCAACTCATCCTTAATCGGTGTCAAATGAGAACACCGTTGCAATAATTCTCGGCTTACCGACTGAGGAGAAAGGTTAAGTGACTTAATTGTTTGTACACTTATCTCTTCTAAGTCGCTCGAGTAAATGCCTTTTATCTTAACGTTTAAGCGATACGAACTGTCGTCGTTAATTCGCTTACCTCCCACGGCTTCGATACGTAATCCCTCTTTACGTCCGCGAGGCGCTAATTTCTGAGCCATACACTCCTCTATGAGTGTCATGGTCGATCCCTCATCCAGAAGAGCTGTTGTCTTGACCTTTCCTCTAGGTCCATACAACTCGACTGGTATAATCTTTAAGTATGCACATGCCAGTGCATTCACTGTACTAACAGTTGTAATCTGAGTATCTTTACCCCCCTCGTCCCCTTGTGGCGAGGTTTTTTCATTGGGGTATCGGTGTAGCATTCGATGATGTGACATTCTACATCCCTCTACACCACATTTTTTCGCTTTGCACTCTAACCTCCTATGGTTAGGTGACAAACATTGGAAACATACTTTCGCTTTTTCGACCGCTTCCCATTTCTCGCGAATATTCATGTCCTTAAACTTGTAACAACTCACTATAGAGTGCTCCTTGTTGCATATAACACACTTATGTGTTACCCGACTTACAGGCTTATCCTGGGTTGTCATAACCACTTGTCGGTTGTGCCCTTTACTATTTCGGCGTTCTAGACGCTCGCTCGAATTACTTCGGCGCATATAGCACTCGCTCACGGCACAGCTGCGTACACCTCCTTTTGCAGTGTGTACAGTTTGCTTCCTGAATTCAGGACGCTTCCTTTTTTCAGGCGCATTTTCATTGTTTAAGGACGCTCCAAATTGTTCACTTAATAAATTTAAAAACTTGGCCATCTTCTGTAACTCTGGCTCCAAAGGATACTGAGCTCGATATTCAAACCATTTAAATTTAATCATAGTTCCGAGTTTCTCCACTATGCGGCTCACTAACTCCGGTGAGTACAAATACTGTGGTTGATTCAACGCTTGTATCGTGGCAACCACGTTCGTAATACGACTTGCAAAAGATCCTATATTCCGGCAATCTTCTGCCAATCTTGGCATACGCTTTACATTCTCGATTTCGGCTAGAATGAGCATCTCAACCCTACCGAATCTTCTTTCGAGAGCGTTCATTATTTCTTCCGGTTCACACAAAGTAATTAACAGCGACTTTACCGCCTCTTTAGCGGTGCCCTTTAATGCCCTCCTAAGGCGTGCAACATTTTGCACTCCTGAAAATTGGCTTCTTGTGTCTTCAAACACCGTTTTGAAAATTATCCATTCACCCGGGTCTCCATCGAACACCGGTAATTCCTGGAGGAAATGAAGCTAGGAAGACTTATCTTTACCCGCTATTTTTATTGCACTCACAATCGCTTCGGTCAATTCTGACACCTCACTCGCGTGTGTTTTCTGTGCATTTCCTTGGTTGCGCTCGATCTCCGCCCCTTTGCGGCGTGATCCTTTACACGCTTCCTTATCAGTAATATCGGGTTGTGCTACACTAACCGGCGCGCTCATTATGGTCTGCTGAACCCAACTCCTTACGAAAGGTTCCACCTGAGTATTCCGCTCTTCATCATCCTCACTCGAGTCGATTTCCTCTTCTCGGTTGAGTCGTGCCAACTCCAATTGAGACTTGGCTAAGGCAGCAGCTGCCTGTGCTCGTTCGAGCTCTGAGCGTTCGAATTTAATCCGCGCCTCTAATTCGGCTTTCAGCCTCGCCGATCGCGATGACCTACTATCTCTCTGTGACCCTTTGTCACTAGTGTACCCGATTACTGTCCTTGACGATGCCGCTTCTTCGGTCCTTTGACCTACTTTTTCGACCACCGTTTCACTCCTGGATATAACGGATTGTTGTGCGGTGCTGGCCTGCGCATCACTGGTGTCCGTCCTGTTGCTTGTCGTTGCCATGGACGTCACTGAGTCCCACGTGCATGTGGACGTGTCGGTGGTGGCTCCACTTGAAGGAGTTGCTCCATTTGACGCAGTAGCTGTGGTCGCTCCAGATGGTTCCGCTTCTTTAGCTTTTCTTGAGAGCCCTGTCCTTGTCCTGCTCCCTTCGCTTCTCCCTGTCTGGTCTTGTGCCTTCTTCATCTTGCAGGAAGGTGATTGTTGGTCTACGGTCCCTAACTGTCCCTACGGTCCCTACAACCCCTTACCTACAACCCTTCTAAACCCCAACCTAACACCACTACCCCTCCCCCCCTTTATCTCCCAACCCTACAACCCTACTACCACCCTAACAGCCCTATCAGCCCTATCAATCCTGGACGGGGCCTACCGAGGTGAGCCGTCCAGGGATGGAGTCGTGCAGGAATGGAATGGAGGAAAGGTTTAGGAACTGTCCCGCCAAGGAATATGACGAAACAGTCGAGCAGTAGTGCAAGCGCAGTCTCGCTCGAGAGAACTGCTCCACCCGAAGGTGTTGTGCCAGAGCCCAACCGTTTGGCACCGTTAGGTGGTCGGGATGTATGCTGTGCTCGCCGCCCAGTTGCCGGTGGCGCCTCGTCCGAGCGCCCTCCTCCGGCCGCGATGCAGTCAGGTGCCCACGCGCACCCTCGCCTGGCAGCAGCAGCGGTGGATGCTTCTTCTTGCACCCTGATGACCCGACAGGAAAATGCCGGACACGGTCGTCCGACAGGAAATGCCGAGCACGCTTGCCCGACAGGAAAAATGCCAAGCCCTGCTTGGCCACGATGAGTGCCTTCACAAGACACCTGCGCCCGGCTGCGATACGTGCCCCGTGCGAGCACACGCCCCAGGCCGCAATCCCGGTTTTCTTTCTTCCGGTAGTTCCAGGTCCAGTCCTTCAGCGCTGACGTCCTGGTCTTCTGGCCTTTGGTCCTATTGCTTCAGCTCAAACCTCCGGCTTCCTTCGGTTGCTGATCTTCACTCGGCTCCGAAGGTCTTCTTTTCCACAACCAGCAGTCCACAGCTGGTTCCTTGATCCAGCTGGCGGGGTTCGGGTGGTCCTTTTAATCCGGCTCCGAAGGTCCAATTGAAAAGGAAACAGGTTCGGAAGGACCAATTTAAAACGAACCAGACGGGCTGGAACGTTCGATAAAGAAACAGAAGGGAGGAATCGAGGCTTCTCTCGATCCGGCCTCCTATAACGCCTACGTTGGGTTCGGGAACAACGTATGTGATCTCCGCAACGGAGTAACACACTAGGGCGATAACCTCTTTCTTTTTCAGCAAGTAGGTTCAGACGGGGATTACGGGTCTTCCGAAGTCGTCCCGGTCCCGACGCCTTATTTAATTTCTTTATTCACATAAGTCATACACAAATACAAGTTATCTATTTAGATAGCACAAAACAATATCTACACCATGATATACATTATATTTTCGTATCACAAAAATCCTTTAATTTATTAAACAAAATATGCCTATTTTAATCACAAATTCAAAGTCCAAACTTCTTAAATACTTAACACAGAAAGTTAAAACAATGTTTCCCACTTGAATTTATACATATGTTAACTAATACAATAGTTTAATTTATATTTTCTCTATTTATTTCACTATTTAAAACACTTTTAAATTTCTTATACAAAACTATCATTATTTCACTTATACACAGGAATTTTCACATAAAAATAACACAGAATTCACCTTTTTAGCACATACAATCAACCTGAAATGTTTTACAAGTCATTTTTACATAAATTGCTGAAATTACAAACATTTTAAATTTTTACATATTTGGCCTCCTAGGGGCGTGGTCAGCGTGCTTCCGTGAACTCACACTATTTGAACAACTAACTTTGCACGGCTCTCGGCTATAGAAAAAATGAAAGTCTGAAATACACTTAATTTTAACAATATTAGATAAATAAGTGCTTCTACATAATTTTCAAACTGTAGGAAACTATCTCTGATAAGATTCTTATCAGTTATCATGTTTCTTATCAGATAACAATACAAGTGAATGTTTTCATTAATCAATCATAACAAATAGGCATTTGTTTTCGTACAAACATATCAAACTTATACAAGACAATACTTATGCAATTAACTTCCGTTAATTCTGTTTATGCACAGAGTGATCATCTCGACCGGGGAACAAATCCGATCTCTAACTTCACTTTAATATTCCTTTGAATTTACATCGTTGGAAAGACATAAAATTCCCTATATGAATTTATTGAAAGATATTACTTAGAAAACAGTAAACTAGTCCGGCCTGGGAGTTGAACCCAAGACCTTCATATCATTAATTCGACATTTCTTTAAGATTTAACTAAGCATTTTCTTATCAGAACATTTCTATTGGACAATGAGTCTTTGAAAAGTTATTCGTCATCGGTTGACTTAATAAACTGAAATATTCTTATAGGCGCGTCGCCAACAATCTCCCCCCCGTGCGTTAGCACCATCATTTGGGAGGCGTCGCGGGTACCAGGACTACTATTCTGGATGTAGGTCTCCTCAAGATACCTGTGCTAGTAATGACGTCAACCACTCTGGTGTGACCGTCTGGTCCCGGTAACGTTCTACTAATTTTGCCTTTCGGCCACGTATTTCGTGGCAACGAATGATCTATTATCAAAACAATATCACCTTCTTTAGGTTCCATGAACTTTCCGTTATTACCTGTTCGCGGTATTAAGGTCACTTGTTGATTTTGATTCTGGGGTTTCATTTCAAAGAGTAAATTGGAATAATGCTGTATCTTCGGCTCCTTCTTTCCGAAATATATCACTGGAATACACCGACCGCCTCCAGTTGTTGGGGGTTGAGATATCAGCAAATTTGAACTTCGGGCATTTCATTGAGTCCAAGCCAAAGCAGCTGCAAGGAAGCTAGGAGTCCTTGCAAAGGTGCGGCGAACTTCACACCGGGACAGCTGCTTACTCTATATAAAGCGCAAGTCCGGTCGTGCATAGAGTATTGCTGCCATATATGGGCTGTAGTGCTACAAAATGCCATCTAGGAGCTTTGGACTCAATGAAAAAGCATGCTAAGAGGCTTATTGGTGACCCGAATTTGGTTAAAACCATTCTTACCAGCCTGAATATAGGCGCAAAGTAGCCAGTCTCTCGGTTTTGTACACCCCACACTTTCGTTGTTGACTTGCCACGCATTCGAACCAAACGGTTTGCTTCATCGTTCATTATGCGTACAGCAAAGGAGTGGAATAAGTTGCCAGCATCTGGCTATATGACTTTTGATAAGTCAGTGCGCTTCGCTATCTTGAGCTACACCACCACTTGCCATCGGGTAGGATTGTAGTTAAGCGCTGGCTTAGAATAATGATTAAAAAATTCATCAAGGATCGGGGGGGGGGGGAGGTAAATCGAAATATTGTAGAAATTTAAATAATAGTTTTTTTAAAACACACTTGTCTATCAAAGGCTTGTTATAGTTACTGCCTATTAAAAGTCCACGGCTGAGCGTGAGAATTTTTTTAGGCTTTAACGATAAGTAAATCAGTTTACAATTGACGAAAATATCGCGAAACATAAACACAAAATATTCGAATTAAAAACCGTTCCATTGCCCTGTTGTGTTCCTGTTTAAAGAGTATAGAAATCCTGTATAATTATTACACGCTTTGAGGCATTCCATCTTAGTCTTTAGAGGTGAGAACACATCTATAGTGTTATTTATTTGAATATGGTTGCAAGAATCTATAGAACGGAGTAACCACTTACCATCAGGTGGAATGTAAGTACATTTGTCATTTCATTTTATCAAAAAACATCCCGTTATGATTCATTCATTCGTGTTTCCAGACTTGTAGACGGCGGGAGATTATTCCTGGCAAAATGCCATTATAAATTAATTATATTATCTCATACATATTTATTTTTATTTTAACAAGCAGTGCTCGCGTCTTTAGCGTTTTAAAATTCTGAAACAAAGGTAACATAAGCTACAAAAACAACACAAAATCCCAGAAAATATGCAAATCAAATCTACGAGTATCAAAATTGAATAAAAATTATTCTGCAGCTAGCAGTAGATTAAGCCGTTTCCTCAAAGTCGAACCGACAGACATCATAAGAAGATGTTTGCAGATTCATGGTAAAGCTATGGTGTGACTGCCTTATGGCAGCAACAGAAATAAATCAGCTCGAGTGGGAGAGAACCACGTTCTCACAGTATCAGGGTAAAATAACTACATAATGTTGTAGTGTTTCGTATGATGACAAGAAACGAACACCATTAACGAGATATTCCATCTTAGTCCTCAGGGATTATAACGCATCTGAATTTTAGTTTTTAATCAAGGATTGAAGTATGGATAAAAATGTGTAAGTGCCAAAGCATCCACCGAGTGTCCATCCATCAAATCGACTGTGTGCTCTTTTGTCATTCTTACTTTGTTATAGATTATGAGCGACAAACGGCACACCACCTAACTGTAAGTGGATGTTGTGTCCCATAGACATTTATATCTTTTCTCGATTAAGAATCAAAATGCAGTGCGTTGTCACCCCTGCTAAAATGGAATGACTCATTTCCAGTAAGAAGCTTCCCCGCTCTCTACACACATCATACGAAATGACGGTGTATTTATGAGTATGATGTATAGCTGGTGATATAATATTTTCATGCCGCGATGAAAGTTACATAAGTTCGAAGGAGAATTCGAAATAGTTTAAGAGGCTTAAGAAACCCCGATCTAACTGCGTTTGGCCTTTAACTATACCGTGTGTACTGTCCGTAAAAGTAGCAAGAACAGGAAAATTAAATATTACGGTGAACTGTTTGTTCGTGGCCTCGCAAATGAGGATTGTATGTTTCCTCCACTTCTTAACTATTGTAATTATTATGATCGACTGCTTCCTCAGTCTAGCCTCGAGAGAATATAATCCTAAAAATATAATCCTAGCTGAAAGTAAAATCTGTGCAAAAACACAAATTTTAGACATGTACAGCTATTGTTCCCGAGTCGCTGATATTGCATCAGAATCTATATTAACCTAATGGACGCCACACACGGTCAGTTCAACTGATCATTCCGAGTGATCAGTGCAAACTAAAACTGTTGATATTTTTTCAAATAGTGGATTTTAGATATACCGATCATTATAAATATATTAATATCAGAGTTTTACATATAAGTTTATTTATGGATAATTTGAATATCCGATATTTTAAAAAATATCAACAGTTTTAGTTTGAACTGATCAGTTGGAATGATCAGTTGAACTGACCATGTGTGGCCACCATAATGGTGTAAGGCTGCAAAGCTGAGAGCCTCAGGATTATTTCTCGTAAATAATTGTGTTATTTAAATACTCATAATATTTGTGTCCAGTATGTGTGTTGTTCATACGCAGTTTAAGTATGAAAAAAGTAGAGGCGAAAGATATAAAGGAATGAAGATAAGGTATTTCTTCACATAATGAAAAATGATAAATTAGCAATTAATGTCCAGTAATTAAGCACGCGATCGTCAAAGGGTTTATATTTAAAAATATCGACTACTTAATGTGGACGTTTTTTTATTAAGGAATGGAATGGAATATAAAGAAAGATGAAAATGATAGATAGTATGAAAAAAGTGAATACTGAATATCGTAAGTAATTGATGATAAATAGATATCTTATTTCCATAATAGAGAAGTAAGAAAGGAAAGGATATCAGGGGTTTCCCCAGATTGCATATGAGTAGAAGCTAGTGTTAATGCTATGAAATTTTTTATGGGAAATTTACCTACGTCTTTCCTATCAAAACACAGTCATCTGCAGCCATTCTTGCTTTCTCAGTCTTTCCATTCATTCCATTCATTACAATTCATAGTTGCCACAAAAAATTAAAAATTAATTTTTAACAACTTCAATATAATGGAATTCTGCAAAGTAACGCCAGATTTAATTAATTATAGATATCATTATTATTATACTGGTTTATACCCTTCACCCCGAAGTACAGCAGTGCATAATATATAGTTTCGCAGAAGAAGTAGGCAATAGTGTGGTACCCAAACGGACTCTTGGCCAAAAATGGAGTCCTACAGCTTAGAAAACTCTTAACTCTTCTCCCTTTCACCACATTGTTCACGTTTCAGGTTCAGGTCATACGGTTGCTTACTTATCTAGCTCACCTCTGTTTCTCTCTCGAAGCGCCTCGATTTCTGCATGGAGGCCGCTCAGCATCAGGCGGTGCTGCTCTTGTAGGAACCGAACGCTGTGCTCCAAGTGCGCCACCCTTGCCACGGCATCGTTGCCGCTGATGATGAAGCCGCTGCTTGTCGTATCGGGTGGAGATTTCTTCACCTTTAATAATTTGGAAGACGTTTAAGTGCAAACTTGATTTTCAAAAACATTGAAGTAATATGTACTTACGTACTAGAACAGCTATCTCAAACAAAAAATGTGCGCTACTCTGTGTTCGCGCGGTTGTTTTTTTATCATAGAATAAACATAGGTAGAATGATCCGTAGGTAATAGTAGATTGTATTGTTAAATAGGTAAATTATATCGAGAACAATATTTAAATTTTGTCATTTATTTTGTATATTATATTTGCTTATTTAATATAATATTACATAATATTATATCACAATTACATTTTAATGATATTTTATCTCAATAATTTAAAAGGTATCTATATCTATGTCACATATAAAAAAACGTACGTAAATTAAAAGAATAATAAGTAGATTTAAACATGAAAAAATTAGCCTAATCTTAATACATTACATAATACTTATACATGTTTCTACAAAAAAATGTGTATAATAATATTATATTCGTCCCTTAAGTACCCACAGAAATGTCGCATCTGAACAAATTAATCTCATAATCTATATTCCACGACACGAGATGGCGTCTTAGGAATAATTTGTTTTATTATTAATCTTTAATACTTTTTTATTGATTAAGTATCTTATTAACCGATGAAAAGTAATTCCTTGGTTTTTACTGACGTTTCTTGAATTATTTGTGCAATATCGAAGTACACACTACGGCATATTTTTATCAAGAGATTTTTTTTAATTAACACAACACGTGACAACTCTACAAGCGCCTAGCGAGTGACTGATTAAAGTGCGGTGTATGCACCGCAGTTGAGTGGAACATAGTAGCTGAATGCATTGTCGCCTCTAGTACGTAGTACATAATAGCTCAATGTTCAAAAAACTTCTTTTTTAAACCACGTTTTTTATTCATATTCTGTCATTGCGACAACGCCACGCCACGCCGCGACAACGTTTTGATTCTTAAACGACGATGAATGTAGATGTCTATGGGCCACAGCATCAATTTACCATCAGGTGGACTGTGTGCTCGTTTGTCACCCTTATTCTATAACAAAAACAAACTAAATTCGAACCGAACAGACGAAAGCGATTTCATAAGAACGTGGACCTATTCACCTATCACCTCTCATATAGGTACATTTCTGCCGCCGGAGTGCTGGCACTGCCGTGTTCCAGTGTGAACTGTAAAGTGACCCAGTATAATTACAGGTTGTTAGGAATTTCATCTCAGTTTAGTCCCCAGGAGCAACAACGCATCTGTGGCCTTCTTTGTATAAAGTTGACTGACTCGCTGGTCCAGTGGATGTAGTGGTGCGACTGGATCATGAGGTCCCGGGTTCTAATCCCGGGTCGGGCCAAAAAATTTATTGTTGAGTTTTTCAAGTCAAGAAATCCTCAGTGGCTGCCCTAAGTCAGAAAGTTGGCGGTGTTTCACTCCCGTGCCCCGGAAAGCATGCAAAGCCGGTGGTCCTGCGCCTAATCTCTCCGGTCATGTCGGTTTACCGTTCCATCGAATTATGATAGTGAGGGAATAGAGAGTGCACCTGTGCTTGCGCATACACTTGGGCACTCTAATCCTGTCCTGCGCAGATGGCTAGTCTACATTAAGCCAGGCCGTGATCGAAATTTGGACTGTAGAACATTATATATAAATAAAATCCGAGCAATAGCCCTTTTCATAGCTTGCCAAGCGACCTAAAAGTCATATCAGGCAGCAGTAAAAAACCACATATTAGAGCGACGTCTCAAATCCATATGTTCCAATCACATATAAAGTAATATGTACTTATCACTCCATCTCCTGGGGGGAGGTCAATCTACACTTTGTTTATCGATACAAGGCTGTCATTCATCACTCGAGAAGTTTTCTTCCCCATTCTCACCTTCATCACCACGCCGTATCATAGCGCAGGACAGGATCTATGTTTTATACGTGGTAGAGCCATGCTGCAGTTATATTAGTAGTATAGCACGAATGGGTCGGCTCGACTGGGGAAGGACCACGCTCTCACAGAATACCAGCGTGAAATAGTAGCTTAATGCTGCTGTGTTTCGTACGGTGAGTGTAGAGAACCGGAGACCCTAGTTACTGGAAACGAGGCATTCCATCTTAGTCCTCATGTGTGACGACGCATCTGCACTTTGTTTCGTAATCGAGGATTAATGTAGATGTCTATGGGCCACAGTGACCACTTACCATGAGATGGACTCTGTGCTCGTTTTTCACCCTATCCCAGAAAAAAATACCCTGTACAGTGAACAAAATCTGTTGTTATCCAAGATTAATCCTGATAATATAAAAAAGTAAAGTTATAGTCTACATGGCCCACAGTTGGGCACAGGGCTTCTGTCATTAGAGGTTTATGCAGCAATTATTTTACCGTGCTATGTGTCGGCATATCCAATACCCCGTATCCCGGAGGGAAATTAACACGTGATGGCCAGCAGCGTCTTCCTGATATCCAGGTAAAATAATAAAAAACTGCGGATGCCAACCCGCTTGCCAAGCGTGGCAACTATGGCAAATATTTCTCCCTACCAAGCACACTATGAGGAGACCTATTTTCAGCAGTGAACTTTTATAGACTATTGGAGAGTGTTGGCGTACTTCATATTGACTTCGTAATATTTAGTTATTGGCCGAATTTGAAGAAGTAATTACGTTCTTCATCACAGTCGGTCACTTGGCTAGCAGGTTAAATTGCTCTCAGAGCTTTTCAAGTTATTTTATAAACACACCATGTTATTTTATTACCCAGTCCTTAGCTAATTAATTTTTAATATCTATAATATAAATGATTTCCGCAATGTTTAATGAACGCCTAATTATATTAACCCTTTCAGAAGTGAGAGTAGGCCTGTGCCTAGCAGTGGGACGTAGGACTTGACTTTACATTATATTAAAAACATAAACAAACACTCCCTCACGCCTGTCACCTAGAGGGGTAGGCAGAGACTACATACTTCCATTTACCACGATCCTGACTCACCTCTCTCGCCTCCTCGGTCGGTTAAGGGTACTCCTAATTTGGCCCATTTTCAATATATCGTCTTAATAACTTAACTTTATATTAAGTTAAAATTGCAACTAAAAAGGGGCGATACAATCAAACCTGGGTTACTCGCGTACAGTGCAATGAACACCGAGCGCTTAGCCCCTGAGTTACCACGGCTTGGTCTACGCACAGAGCAATCGATCGCCTCGTCCTATCCGTACCCGATATGCGGTAAAATCGGAGGTAGATTAAGATACAATATCAGAGAGACCAGCACAATAAGCATATCTAGTCTAATTTTTAATAATAATTAGAAGAAATCAGAGGCAGAAAAAGATAAAAGTGGTAAAAAAATGTAAATTGGAAGATTATTTTTATATTTCTATGAAAAGACACTATATTCTCGAGTGTCTAGAGTCTGTTGCGCCACCAAGGTTAAAGATAATGGAAAAAAATAAAGAAAGAATAGTAATAGAACCGAAAACTAACATTTCTCTACGTGGTAGAGGCCATGCTACAGCTATATTACTGGTATAGTTGTACCACGAATGGGTCGGCTCGACCGGGAAAGGACCACGCTCTCACAGAATACCAGAGTAAACTAGTAGCTTGATGCTGCTGTGTTTCGTATGGTGAGTGTAGAGAACCGGCGACCCTTTTTACTGGAACCGGGGCATTCCATATTAGTCCTCACGGGTGTCAACGCATCTGGATTTTGATTCGTAATCGAGGATTAATGTAGATGTCTATGGGCCACAGCAACCGCTACCATCAGGTGGACTGTGTGCTCGTTTGTCACCCTAATCTTATTTTAAAAAAAGGTTTACATTTTGCGTTAATTGGGATTTCAACCAAAGAGTACCCACTCACAAGTTAAGATACATTTTTATGCCACGCGGTTGTCGATTCAATATACAATAAAGACAAAGGAACGATAAGTATACTAAATTGATATGGAAGTAGAAGGAAAATATGCGAGATAAAAACAGTTTGTTTTCTTTGTTTACACACCATTGCGTTACTATTGGAATAAAATTATAAGTTATGTTATATGTAGGTATATGAACGCCGATCCAATAGAGCCTTTATTAGATTAAATAAGTACCTGAATAATGTACGTGTTTTTTTAAATAAAACTAACAACAACATACACTTAACCGGATGGTCATTGGCTCATGCAATGACAACTTCAAACAAAGAAGGCTACAGGTGCGATGTCACCTCTGAGGACTAAAATAGAACTTTCACCTTAGTCCTTAGGTAATTGGGCTGGCTCCCTATGAGTACCTTTCTGACCGGAATAAAGCAATGTAGCTGCGTTGTTGGTGACAGAAGTTGGTAAGTAAGGAGGTACCTAATCGGATGGAGTTCTAGTTACAAAATAAGTTAGGTATAACTTCTTTTGTGACTAGTAAACCTAGTAAAAACTATTTCTTCTGAGTAATAAAATCATTTATTACTATTAAAAATATAGTTCCCTTCATTCAAGTCATAAAATTGAATGTCCCTCCCTGTCAAACATAATCATAACTTTTAAATATAATTAGAAGAGAAAACACAGAGGGAACGAGAAAAGCGTTAAAATTTAAAAACAATAGAGATTGAATTACTGTACATTTTTTATATTTGAATGAAATGACACTGCTGCCTGTTGCGTCGTCAAGGTTAAGGATAATGGAATAAATAAATAAAGAATTTGGAACTCATATTCTTAAGATATTTGGGGATGAATAAAAGCAGAGTATGTTATGAGTATATAATGGAAAACCCCATACGATAAACAGTAGGAGGGAGTTTTCCCATCGTGCCATTGACCTGACTTCGCAAAGTCGCTGACTTGCAACAATGGAGTCGTGTTTACTTCACATTTCACGCAAATTAAAAAAAAATATATATAAATATCTCTTTTCTTCTATTTCACAGCATTTTTGAGTAGACTATAATGTTTATTAATAATATTAAAAAAAATTATTGTAAAAATATTTTAAACTAAAAAATTATGTTTTATAATTTTTATCTTTATAAGCATTAAATTATGATATTTATAAAACAAAATTTTCGCTGTAACAGTTTCAAATATTTTTGTAAAATATAAAACAGTTAGATTTTTTTTAATGTGGGAGTTTAAGTGTATTTTACTCCAAACTTTACCTGTTAGACAGTAATGATTGATTTAGCTTACTTGCAACTTAGCGAAGGGCGCAGTCGGCACAAGGACCTTGGAAGCCATCACTGCAAACAGCACTTGAAACGAACGGACAGACAGCGACAACTCTTTGTTGTGATCTACGTCGTCGCACGCGCGCGAGTGCACCCGACCGCCGGCATTTGTGCAGGCTGAACACGAGCGGCCTTGCGCCACGCGTAATAATTAAAAATAAAATCGACTAGCGCGAAAACACTTTGATTGCAACTATTTCGGACGCTCCGATCGCGACCTTGAACTAGTGACCGGAATTGACGTTCAATTAAAGCGCTGGTTTCTTGCGTTCTGCAAATGGATATTGGGAGGTCCGGGTTGTCTCGGGTGAGGGCGAGTGCCGCGGACTGGTGCGGGGAGGGCGGGGTGCAGTATCGATCGCGCAGCCGTACACAACCTGTGTGCTGAGTGCTGACTCACGGGGCCCGTCATTAGCCATCTGTGGCGCAATGCCAAATGCCGTGTTCAATTTTCGTGACACCTATCTACAGGATAGTAATAATTTCACCTTTTTTTTCTCGAAAAATATTACCGATGTTATTAAGACAAGTAATACTTTTGTAAACCACTGCAAATAACTTTTGAAATGCTTGCGCTAGTAGTTCACGATAGTAGTCGAGTGGTGGATTCGAACCCGTAACTAGTTAAGTAGTTCTTGAGCAATAGCGAATACCAGGCACTACGACTTTTTATAAAACATAATTGTAAGTCATAAATGTCAATCGTTACAGTCCATCGAGAGTCCACGGCTGAAAACGGCTTTTCTTATTTGTCAAAGTTGCTACATTTGGAAGGCGGTTTGGCAATCGCAGGTTTTTATAGTTTTGAGGTGTTATTAGGAAGATGCTGCTTCCGCCGTGTAAAATGTACTACCCGGTATACCCGTAATATCATCTCGTGGGTGTTGCAAGTAGGGTTGCCACCTTTTCTTGAACAAATATAGTATTTTATATATTTAGATGTACACATTTATTTTTAATCTTTAAGTATTTTTCCATATATATTTGTTATTGCTCTTTGCTTCGGCCATCAATGATCTAACCACCTTACCTTTAAAATAATTATAGAAGTCTGAGCAATTTAGATTCAGTTTTTAATTAAATCAATACTTTTTCTTTCTACTTTCAATTCTACAATCCTGATGGAAAAAAATCTTTACGTAAAGCTTCTTGTTCCAGACTTTTAATCACAGTTAAAAAAAAGAGCGGCAGTTGAATTAGGGATAAAAATATAGTATTTTTCGTACTATATTATTTTTCTATAATATATAGTACAATTGACTGAAACATAGTACGATACTATATGAGGTGTGACAGAACAAAACATGACAATTCCATGATGTCTAATTTTTCACAAAAGGTCAAAAACCGGCAACTACTTTGCCTTTGTGCAATTTAAAAAAATATAGGTTCTAATGAATAAATAGCTGTAAAAGCTTATTAAGTATGTTCTTTATTATTATTTTTTATTTCAAATTGTTCATCTATTCTCATGTGAAAAATGGAAATATCATGTTCTGATCAGATCTGACGAAAATATCATGATATGTACCAAACTGTTTGGAAATATCATGTTTTGAAAAAATAAGGTTGGGAAACATTGAAGTAATATGTGCTTATGTACTAGAACAGCTATCTCAAACAAAAAATGTACGCTACTCTGTGTTCTCGCGGTAGTTTTTTTATCATAGAATAAACATAGGTAGAGCACACACAGCTTTACTCGTATATTTGTTTGTACCATTCTAATGCCGAATGGTTCTCCCAATCGTCACCGAACTGTTTTGTTAATAGACTGGTCACATCATTTTTCTTTGCAGCACTCAGTCCTCGGTCTTTCTGAATGTGTTCTATATTTCTGGGATGACGTCTGCCCCTTTTCAGTAGTGATACAAACTGATCTCCGGACTCAAATCTATAGTTTGGTGAAGCTTTTACTACGCAGTTCAATTGTCTGCCCTGAGAGGATTTGCACCTTTTGATTATAATTTTTTTCATGGATTATATGCCCACAAGTTTTTTATAATTAGTTTCTAAACCTTTTATATGATACAGACACCAATCTTTACCAAGCTCACAAACTCTGCCATGTTTAGAAAATATTTCAAAATATTTTTGCCTCGTAGTAATCACTGGTATTTTTCTCACATCTTTCTCAATTCTACCAAAGAAACGGTCCGCTGGCATGAAGCTATGCCCTCGCACTGAGAAATAAACTTGTATTTCCTTAACATGTGTAGGGGACTTATTTTGAAGCCAAAATAGCAGCATATGCAACACATGACTGTTTTTATTTTGGCCTCCGCAGCCATCACAAAAAGTCTTACTAACTTCACATTAGCCGGTATTGTTTGAGTACCTATTCAAGAAGTAGTATAACGCAGATCCAATTGACACAGCACCCTTGCCAGATTCTGTTTCATCCTAGTTATACAGACAAGAATTATTTTGTTCTGACAGATCCATCACACATAAATTATATAGACTAATCTGACGGGAATAAAAAGCCTCCTGAATTGGTGTTCTAGGTAGAGGAAACACCTGATGGAGATCAAAACAAATAGTAATACTATCATCAACCCTTTTTTTAAAAGTTTATAGAAAAAATTTGCTCGCAGTTATGGATACGAAGTTTTGTCATAAGTTCTTGTTTTTTTGTCGAATCTTGTTCGTTTTTGATACTATTACTCAATAGTATACAGGAACTGCAGGCATCTGATGCAGGTAAACCAAATCCTTTTTTACGGCTTCAGCACCCTAAGATCTAAGCAAATAAAACGTTCAAAAGTCGATAAGTTATTTTTACATGGAAATATCCTATTTTGCTTTTGCCTATTTAACTTTCAATCTGCGTACCAAAAATTTATGAAACGTATCATGTTTTGTTCCGATATTGTTTATTTATATTTTTAAACATGGAAATGTCATGATTTGCTTCAAACTTTTAACTTGAGGGGCTATTTACTACAGGAATAAGCACGATTTGAACCACACCAGCCTAACGGGTGACGTAATTTATGGTATTCTGTCGAATGTCATTGCTAACTTTTCTTTTTACAAAAAGTCGAATTATCATGTTTCGTTCCGTCACTCCTCATGTATGATTGTACTGGTGGCAACCCTAGACGTAAGAGGCAACTGAGGGAACTGATATAGATGATAAGTCATATTAGTGACACGTGACACGTGGTAGAGCCATGCTGCAATTATATTAGTAGTATAGTTGTAGCACGAATGGGTCGGCTCGACCGGGGAAGGACCACGCTCTCACAGAATACCAGCGTGAAATAGTAGCTTAACACTGCTGTGTTTCGTATGGTGAGTGTAGAGACCGGAGACCCTTTTTACTGCAAACGAGGCATTCCATCTTAGTCCTCGCGGCATGACAACGCATCTGCATTTTGATTCGTAATCGAGGATAGATGTAGATGTCTATGGGCCGCAGCAACTACTTACCATCGGGTGGACTGTGTGCTCGTTTGTCACCTTATCCTATAAAAAAAGTACTTGACCTTATTGTAAGATCAGGCGTAAAGTACCTGATCTTACAATAAGGTCAAGTACTGACTACTTGCCGCGGGTTTGAATCCCACAAGGAGCACGTAGTCATTTGTTGTAAGGTAATAAATTATTATTCCTAGTTTCGATTTATGACCGTGTGCAATTTACACTGTAAAAAAACTCCTTTACGATTCAAGTTCAGTTACAGCCTACAGTATATTATGTATGTATACATTATTATAATTTTTCTGCGTGATGAATTTCTAAATGAGGATATTCGCAGTAGAAAACAGAGTAGCCGACAACAAAGAAACGAAGACACATTAGTCTAATGGCAGGGTGCGGAACGCGAACTCGGAGGTCGTGGGCTAGAATCCGCCATTTGACTAACGTAAACAACACCTAACACAAGCATTTTAAACTTACCAGGAGTGGTTAAAGGCAATATGAACAATGTTAATAGCATTGTCGCCTCCTCTGCGGCCTCAACTCCACCTGCACAGGCGACCCCCCTAGCACGATACGCTGAGCCCATTAGGCCAGAACATACGGGCACTCATAAGCACCTGCTTTCCTGACCCCAACATCAGATCTGGTATGTGGCTCCGCGGACAGTGTTCGGCAACGGAGGGTAAGGAGAATAGTGCCTTGCAATACCGACATTACTCTCCTGCGTGCGAGACTTTTCTTTCACCATCAAGGACGTTACGAGTCAGCATTTAAATTTGCAACGAACAAAATCAGTTTCAGGATAGAACTCGTTACGTTTGAGTACTATGGAAATTAAAGCGACCGTCCACAACCACCGAGCTAACTAAAGTCAATGTAAATATGTACTTTTCTCGGCGCCGCGCCCGTACCCTTTCTTTAATTATTTTTTTATTAAATCGCTTTCGTGTATTTGTTCGGGTCGAATTAAGTAATTAATTTTCATACGTGGTAGAGCCTCGCTGCAGCTATATTATGGTTGTAGCATGAATGGGTCGACTCGACCGGGGAAGAACCACGCTCTCACAGACCAGCTTAATACTGATGTATTTCGTATGGTGAGTGTAGAGATCCAGATACCTTTTTTTACTGGAAACGAAGCATTCCATTTTAGTCCGTGATAACGCGGGTGATAACGCGTCTGGGTTTTGATGCTTAATCGGGGATAAATATTGATGTCTTTGAGCCACAGCAGCCACTTACCATCAGGTGGGCCGTGTGCTCGTTTGTCACCCTTAATCTATAAAAAAATACTATCTTCACGACAAGCAAGATTCTTTTGAGAATAAGATCACACATACTGTTTGGGTCTGATTCTCCATGTGAGGAACTAATAAGGAATGAGATTGCACACCAGATTGCACGATGTGAGTGAATTTATTAAGTATGGTGCTGATATCTGATAATGATACATATTTTTACTCTGATTTCATATCAATTCAAGAAGTTGTTTCATTTAATCACACCTGCACAAGCTACACCTGACAAACATACTAACTTATTTGTAACATGGCAATAAGATTAGCTAACGAACACCAGGTAGTTACGAAATTGACATTTTTATCAACTACCAAGAAATGAGACAGTTGATTTCTCATGAACATATCTGAGAAACAAGATACTTGAAAATAGCTCAGAATGGGATGACAATGTAAAAATATGAAAAAACGTGGTATATTAAAAAATAACTCTAACATATTTTTTTTAATTTAACTTTTATATATAGATAATATACTCGTATTTGTTAGTAAATGCAACTACGCTAGGCCATTCCCAACAAAAGTAAGGTAAGCCAACAACGTCCATCGACATCCTGCATCATTTGCTCACCGTGATCGGGTCGTCACTCCACCTTTCAAGTCGCTCAAAAAAAGGTCATTCAGTATAAGTAAAATTGAAGTGTCCGTCTGTAAGAACTGAGGCAGTTATTTTATAAAATGGCTGTCTGTCTGTCTGTCTGTCCGGGCTAATCTTCAAAATAACTGAACCGATTGTAATGAAACTTCACAAACAGATAGAGAACAATACAAGTACCGATCTAGGCTGTATTTTGTTCGAAAAACATGAAGATAAATTTTTGAAAAACTAAAAATTGGTATAGTAAATGATTTTTGATTGTTTTAGGAGCTATCGTCGCGCCACAAGCGAAACACATCGTAGCCTAAATCTCGCTATCAAAGTTCCGAATCAAAAACAGTATATATAGATTAACTTCGAACTATCAAACGTGGTGTTGGCCGCTCCAACTGGTCAACTACACGAATAGAAACAGATTGGGAAGGGACGCGCTATACGAAAGTGTGTCGACCAAAATGGCGATATATTGAAGATGGGCCAGAATATAAAAGTACCCTCAATCGACGAGCATGTATGCGTAGGTAATCTGAATGTAAAAAAGTCGAGAGAGGTGTGTCAGGATCGTTCCAAATAGAAGTTCAAGTTCGTAATCTCTGCCTAACCCCTCTGGATGACAGGCGTGAGTGTTTATTTATGTAAGATCCAATCAAGGCGAAAACTGGGCTGAAATAACAATCGAATAGAAGCAATACGTGAAACACCTTGTTGTAACATGTATGTAGTAAGTATCTAGTTACAAATATTTGGAGGAGATTTTTATATGAATATCATGCAACTTTCTTAAGTGTGTTCTCAGTCCCTCTGCTACTTTCGTGGTGTCAGGAGTTAGTCGTTAAAAGTTTTATTGAGATTTTTCTTAATAAACGGAATTGATGAATATATTCCATTATTACTTTTATATTATAAATACCTGCATAAGTTTAATTGAAAGGAAATGACGACCATATTTCATAATTTCAAAAAAAAAAGATAAAATTAATAAAGTTGATTGTTAAAGTTGGTTGCCTGTAATAGGTATCGAAGTAACTGCCTTATATTGAATTGAAGGGGTTATTTCCATGCCATTAAAACGTGAATAACCATGTTTAAAAATATTAGACTACATTCACAGTCACAAGCTATCAATTAATCATAAAAGAGTTGAAGTTAGCCTTTGTTAACTATGGCATCGTAACGTCAAACACCATGGCTGTAAAGTGAGCGGTACGTTGGGAATTTAAAAAGTTTCAATTAAATGCGATAAAATGCGTAAAATTTATGTAATTCCATAACTTGACAATCCAGTCGGAATATTTTGAGTTACAAAACTAAAATAAGCTGTGGAAGCCTCCGGGTTCTTAAATTTCATGTTGTATTTCGTTTTGGCGTTATTGAAATTGGGGTTTCAACATCTATAATTAGTAATATAAAGTAGTTGTCGAATTAAAATGTAAAAGAACTGGCGCCAAGCTTCTGTATTGTACAGAAACGAAAGCAAGGATCTTTAAAAATGTACACTTTTCATAGAACTGCTATGGGGCTAGGGAATATCATTGAGTTTTGAAAAACGTTTTATTCCTTAGCCTATATACATCCCTCTGCTGGGCACAGGCCTCCTCTCATTTCTGAGAGGGGTTTATGGCAGGAAGTGTCCACTGCGCCGCTTGCGTGTTGACGGACTACACATGTCTTCGAAATATTTTTTTCTTATTGCTCAGAAATGCAAACTTCCTCACGATATTTATCTTCATCGCAGAGCATGAGGCGAATCAGCACTTAAAATAGCAATTGACAATTGCATTGGTGCCCCCGGGGATCGAACCCGGGTTACTCGCGTACTGTAAAATGTACAGCGAGCACATAGCCTCTGAGCTACCATGATAAATGTAGAAGTCTATAGACATATATTTATTCTCAACGGTGTAATAAATCATAATATGGGAGCTTTTTTTAAAGATTTAAGATTTTTTAAAAGAGAACGACGACAAATGACCACACAGTCCACCTGATGATATATGGGCAGCTGTCCATAATCTGAAAAATGTAAAGAAAAGCTCCCATATTATGTTTCATTACCACGTTGAGAATAAAACAAGGCTTGTGACCAGCAGTGTGTCTCTGGAATGGACTTAAAAACTTGAGCATTAATCGGATACGGCAATTATCATCACGAGATATGATGAATTCACTTTTAAGATCACCCTTGATGAAACTAAAACAAGAATGGCATCGTGATATCCACACCATAACTACAGATCTGCTTGAAGTGATCTAGTTACCACGTAAAATTTCAATTTAGCTTGTGATGTATAATCGCTAAGTTTGAAAATTATATCGATTTTCAATTTTAATTTTGTTTTTTTTTTTACGCGCACACTCTCCGAAACGTGTCCTATAGAATACCGAGAAACTGGCCACTCTGCACCTATGTTGGAGTCTGACAAGATATTGGTTTCAATACAACCAAATCAAAATAAATATGAATAGATTAGATTAGAGGTAGATTTTATTGATATCCCATTTTCATTGAGACAGTGACTCACTTCGTGATGAATAAACTATTGAAGGTCATTTAAACACGTAATGGTCAGGTCTATTAAACTATGCAAGGGACGAAATGGGAAGATTAACGGCTTCAGAAGTGATCTGAGACATAAAGTAAGAGAAATTACAGTCTTTAATATACAACTTTTATAAGTAAGAGGCACGGAACATACTGGAAATAGTCAAGCTACATTTTACGTATTATATTTTAATAATAATAATATATAAAAATTAGATGCATCACCCGAGATCTTCGATTATGAGGCTGTACTTGCCGCGGAAATATGGTGGGCGTGGATTTTTAAGCGCGCTTACCAAGCATAATCGCGAAGTGTGCAGCCTCCGTAATTACTTTCTGACGAGATCGGATTATCAATTCTATAGGGACGTCATTTGTTGTGATAAAGGGCTTACCCCTCTATCCTTGGCCAACAAAGCATTTCCGACCGGGAGACCGTATGGAAGGAGTAGGAGCTCCACGAAAGGTTTTACAAGGCTCTACATGAAACTTTCGTAGACACAGTAGCCTCCCTCAACTGGCTATGTTTCGGTAACCTCTTCGGGGAAACCGAGGGTTTCGTCTGTGCGATACAGGATCAGGTTATTAAGACCAACAACTATCGGAAATACACCCTAAAAGATGGCACCGTCAACATCTGTCGAGTTTGTCGCCATCTCGGTGAGTCACTTAGGCATGTCGTCTCCGGTTGTTCGGCGCTTTCTAACTCTGAGTACTTGCACAGGCACAACCTAGTAGCCAGAATTCTACACCAGGAGCTCGCTCTGAAATACGGTCTCGTGAACCGGAAATTGCCGTATTACAAGTACTTGCCGGAAGCCGTGCTCGAAAATGACCTCGCCAGGCTCTGGGACCGGGCCATCATCACAGACAGGACTATTCTTGCGAATAAGCCTGATATTGTGCTGATGGACCGGGTACAGTCAAGAATATTTTTGGTCGACATTACCATTCCGTATGACGAGAACCTCGTGAAAGCCGAAACAGATAAGCGAACAGAATATCTGTACCTGCCTCACGAGGTGACCGACATGTGGGGTGGGCTGTCGACCGAAATTATAGCTGTAGTCATTTTATAGCTTTTAAAAACTATATCACAGTAGAGCTATATCTGAAGCTGCTCTACGAGTATTAGTAGTACTCCTCCTACTCTGTAGCCTTCTTTCTGCAACCTTCTTCATTTGGGCTTCAAGTCCAATAGTCTTCGCAGGTGATTATATAAAACTACGTTGTAACTATAGTCTGTAGATGCAAGGCTACGAATTTAAAACTAATGAAAATGCTTATTTACCTCAGCAACATATTCTTCCTCGGCATTAGTTATCGTTAAAATTGCCGTCCTACTCCACTGAGGAAAATATCGATATAAAGGTGTCACCGTTGTCGCGGGGGGAGCTCTCATGCTCGCCGATGGTTTCGTACTGAATAGAATTATAAAAGCATTAGTGCACCAGACAACGGTCGAAATATTAAAATCGTTACACATTCGTTACAATAAAACTCGCACCTGTTGCGCACTAAACTATAATGATTGTAATGACTCTACACGCTACATAAGTAGTTATATAATTCACTTATACTTATTTTGGTATGAGTTATAATATACATAGATTTATTATACTACTGCGTGTTTATATAAATGGTAATAATGTAACTTTTCAATTTAAGACAGTTCTTGGGATTAGTAAACTCAGAAATTTGGACCAAAGTACTTATTATTTTACTGCGTAAACCATTAAACAATACTGTTTATTAATGTAGAGGGGAGTAGGACTTTTTAATATTTTTAGATTATAGTTTTATATAGTTGAAGTAAGCGATTCAGGCAAAATAATATTTTGTCTGAGGTGAGTGAGTGAACCTGTATTAAAATAAGTACATATTTTGAATCAGTAATTGTTCTAAATGCAGTATATGTTAATTAAATGAATGTAAATAATATATAGGTACTTTCACTGTTTTATAAATGCTAATAATTATACAGTTTTATTCTTTGATTTAAATCATAGATTATTTTAAACACATTGTACACATACATATAGTTATTTGACATAAACATTATGCTGTTGCTAAGCAACAAGCTACGGATGAGCCATAATATGTAGATTAGTGGGTAGTAGTTTGGAACAAAAACGCGTATGAGTATAATACTTTATCCAAGAAACAAGCCCACTAATCTACATTTGGCTCATCCGTAGCTTGTTGCTTAGCAACAGCATAATGTTTATGTCAAATAACTATATGTATGTGTACAATGTGTTTAAAATAATCTATGATTTAAATCAAAGAATAAAACTGTATAATTATTGCCAAGCACAAACAATTTCAGATATTTTAAGACCAAATATAGACGGAGTTCTAAACCCTAAACATCAGTACCATGTATTGACCATAAAAAACATGTGTATTAATTACCTAAACGAACATTACCCGAATTATCTGAGGATATTTACAGATGGTTCGAAAGATACTTTCGGAAACGGGGCTTCATTTTACGATATATTAAATGATATGGCAATAAAGTTAAAAATTAATACTAATATTTCTATTATGGAAGTTGAACTTGTAGCAATCTATGAAGCTTTATCCTATATACAATCATGCAACTATAACAATGTGGTTATTTTAACAGATTCAAGGAGTGCGCTTCAACACCTTGCTCGGTGTACTTCGGTTTTTCGAGGCTTACCAGTAGCATATGCGATTTTGAAGCTTCTAGTTAAGTTGCAGGCTGACTCCATAATAATACATTTACAATGGATACCTTCGCACATTGGCTTAGAGGGTAATGAAAAAGCTGATATTTTGGCCAAACAAGCTATTTCGGAAGGCACTGATATTAATATTACCCCTTCATTTCAAAATTATATACCGTTATTAAAAAAAAATTGTTATGACCTTTGGAAGGAATATTTTGATATAAGAGCAAAAGAGAAGGGTATATAGTACCGTACGATCCAGCCGTACCCAATGCGCTTAACCTGGATAGATAACCGAATATTGTGTAGACGCGACACTGTAATAGCATTAAGACTCAGATCTGGGCACATTCCATGCAATAAATTTTCATACTTGATGCGAAAAACTACCTCACCAAACTGCTCAACTTGCAACATTATCGATGATGTTTATCACATATTGATAGAATGTGTCCAGAACTCTGGAGAAAGAAAAAATTGTAATATACATTTATCATTGATTGGCAGTATTAATATTATTTTATCAGACCCGTTATCAGAAGATGCCAAAAAACTTTATGTGTTAGTAAATAAGAGATTAAGTAATTAATAAGTTTATATAGTTGTTAGTATTTATCCTATTTAAGAATTTTCTTGTACCAGGGCGTCATAATCGCTTCAGCGACAAAGCCCTTTTTTCTAAGAATAAAAAATAATCTAAATTATTGGAAACGATGTAACAAGTGCTCCGACGGTGACCTTAAACTAAAGATTTTTGTCCGCATAGACACTGAGGAGCGATATGATTTGATTTGATGATCATAATTCCATCAACCGTTCACTAACCCAAAAACTTCGAGATATGATGCATTAGCAGAATGTAAGACTAGACTGTATGGCCATAGATTCCTTTGATTTTATATAAAAAAAAACGACAACTAACAACAACATTATCAAGGGGTATGTTCCGAAATACAACGCAGTGTACTGTCCAATGCAAATGACGTATCATTTGACACTTTATTGTACCAGCGTGCCGCCGCCATATTGTGTCGGATATCCGGCCATAATAAAACAATTTTTAATTGTGTGTTTGCCGAATGAAGCATGCCAGAATTTGTTTCTATTTATTCAAATACAAAAAATTATAGAATAATTGATGGTATATCCATTAGGAGGATATAATGATTTTT
Organism: Parnassius smintheus behrii; assembly: GCA_036936625.1. Classification (NCBI taxonomy): domain Eukaryota; kingdom Metazoa; phylum Arthropoda; class Insecta; order Lepidoptera; family Papilionidae; genus Parnassius; species Parnassius smintheus. Next base: position 4,812,726 of record JAUPFT010000010.1, read on the forward strand.
GGTGCACAAAATGACAAAATAATCGCCAACACTTTTCCAAATGGCGCAAAAGTATGACATCATATACTGTCCAATGTTTTGGAACGAATCACCAGTATAGCGTCGATTCATGACGTCATTCGCATTGGACAGTACACTGTGTTGTACTTCGGAACTTTATTTATCTATGTTCGGAACATATCAACATACCTTAAAATTTGTTTTTGTTTACATGGTTACGTCAAATAAAATAATGAATGAAATGTTAGTTATCCTTTTACAATAAACAATCATCCGCAATTGCTAATTAAAATTTAATTTTGTGATTGCATTTCTTACATGATGATATCGGATGTGGATACTTCTTTGAGAGGATTTTCCTTCATGCCAGAGATCAAAACGAAAGAAATGGATTTGCAGGTTTATTTATCAAATATCTACGTAATAAGACATTATTATAAAAATTGAGATTATGCTCTGTCCAAAAAGACTTGAATAGCCTAAAATAACAAAAAAAAGGCAAAATTTTACATATTTTTTATAAACTGATGTCATTAATAATTGCTATAAAGTTTCCACGTCTTTTATTATTTATGAAATGTAAAAGTCTTATAAATTTTTATAGTATGTAGAAGATCGTGAACTAGAACAAGCATGGAGATCAAGACGACGTGAACGTGTGAGGCAACGAGAACAAAAGATATGGGAGGAGTTCATCCAAGAACAAGACATTGTGCAAAGCGTCTACAAAAGTAGGATTTTATTATATATTATTTTATTATATTATACGCTCATATCTTCTATCTTTATAGATACATTATAGTGAGTTGACATATTAATTGATCCTAGACCTTTGTAATAAAACCATCTGATGTAAACACTAGTGCTGCAAAACTAAAAATCAAATGTGATATGTAAGAAAAGAATAAAATAGAAAAAATGAGGTAATTTTTATAGGTCCATGTACAGTGAAAAGGGATGTTTAACATGCTGATTGAAATGGGGAAGAAGATAGTAAAAGATATCTTTTTAATCAATTCAGGCTTGATTAACACTCATATGTATTTGAAAATCTGGCAAGACACTGATATTAACAGAAAAACAGATTAATTATTGTTTACTGTTCTCTTTTTTTAAATCTTCTGGGTTTTTTATTGGTTCTTTCCATGAATGAGGTATTTTCCATACCCATGGTGAATTAGTCTTAAAATGATCCGGATGTATTATTTATAACCTATTATGAATAAAAAAAACATATCTATTTTTATTTGTGTGTGATCATGGATGAATTTGCTTATTTTTTTCTTTTTTCTTCTTTATAAGTTCCCTTATATTGAATAAAACTATATTTACAGATTTTATCAAATTTAATTAACTACTTTAACTTATTTTTAAGTTGGTCATGGGGGGCACTGAGATGTTTGACGTCCCAATGTCATAGTTAGCCCGGCTACCTTCAGTTTTTTAATATAAATTTTTGGTCCGATCTACGCAGTCAATCTGCTTACTATGACATTGGGACGTCAAACATCTCAGTACCCCATACAAAACACAGCAGTATTAAGCTGCTATTTTACGCTGGTATTCTGTGAGAGTGTGGTCCGTCCCCGGATGAGCCAACCCATTCGTGCTACAACCATTATATAGCTGCAGCATGGCCTTACCACATATGAAAATATGTTTAATTTACCAATTATTTGACTACAATCAAACCTCTTACTTAAATATTCGGTATTCAGCCGAATATTACCTAGATATTTGGTATTCGGCTAAATAGGATAAACATTGTAGAATAGGCGTTCGGCCTATTCAGCTACTTTAATCTTATTACCAAATAATAGCCGAATATTCATTGCAAGTCTACTTTAAATTCATCTATTTGCTGGACAAAGGTGCTGGGTAACTTTTGGAAAGAAATTAAAGGCTGCAGTATAGTTGTAATAACTATACTGCAGCCTTTCATTTCTTTCAGGTTCAAAAGGATTCCATATTAGTACTTAGAAGTGACAACACATTTGTGAATTCGTTATTTGAAGTTTGCTGCAGATATCTTTGGACTTCAGTAGACACTATTATCAGTACTATAGTAGTAGTACTATAATAGTAGTATATGATTATTTTTTTGTATTTGGTGCAGTACCACCCAATGTTTATCTCTGCTTAGCCTAATGCTTGACTGACAGAGATTGCCTTAAGGCAATAAGTCTACCATATTTACGATTTTATTTATTGTACATGAATGTTTAAATAAATAAATTTATCTATCTGAAAATTAAATGAGTAAATTCTCCTTGCACATGGCCTATACATACCAAAAGTTATTTTAAGATAATATACATCTTTTATGTTTCTTCTTAGCTGCTCTATTTTCTGTTTCAGGTGACCCCTATCAATTCATAGAAAATATACCAGAAACATGTCTGCAGGAACTCTTAGAGAAAGACATCAATAAAATGCAAAAGAAAAAGGTTGAAGAGGAAGTGAAAGTAATAAAGCAATTTATTATTTATGAATCTTTTATTAATAAAATACTGGAGCTGTGGTAGCTCAACAAACTAACAAGTGAAAGATCATTGTGGAGGAAACCTGCATGTCTGAGAAATACTCAGAAAGCAGATGAGCCTTGTGCCCAAGAGTGGGACATATATATGCTGTAACGTTTTAAGAAAATACTAATAATGGTATAACATTACTCATATTTCCTTTAATCACTCCTCGTAAGCTAAAAATGCTTGTGTTAAGAGTGGTTCACGACAGTAGTGGAATGTCGGACTCGAACCCACGACTTTTAGCGTTGTTGTTTGTGAAGTTTGTGTTGCGCGCCCTGCATTGGGCTACTCCACTTAAATTGTGGTTTCCAATAGATCGTGGTATAACCATCTTGTATAAGCATGACGTTAATTACCAAGACCTGCGACAGGACTGTAAAGGGTGCAGTCAATATATTTGAGTGTGTGTGAAAAATAAGGCAAATGATTTCCTCAAAGGGGGTGGGGTCCAATTTTTATGGCATCGGGTGACAAACGAGCATGCAGTCCACCTGATGCTAAGTGAATGCTGTGGCCCATAGGCATAGACATACACATTTATCCTCATTTAAGAATCAAAATGTAAATGCGTTTTCACCCCTGAGGACTAAGATAGAATGCCTCAATTGCAGTAAAAATGGTCTCCGGTTCTCTACACTTACCATACGAAACACGCAGTAATAATCTGCTATTTTACGCTTGTATTCTGTGAGAGCATGGACCTTTCCCGGTCGAGCCGACCCATTCGTGCTATAACCATAATATACCTGCAACATGGCTCTACCACATATATGGAATTCAATAAATAAAAATTTATATGTGTATAAATTTGTATATGTAGGTATAATTAAAGTTGAAGGGTGTCGATTTATAAATATTTAACTGACCGTCTATATTGAACTGGGGGAGTTATTTGCATGTTATTACGACATGAAGGATCATTTTTAAATTTCTTGTCTGTCTGTCTCTCGGGTCTAATTTCTGCAATAGGTGAACCTATTTTAATGAAACTTGACTTAAATTGTATGCGCTTATTTATTTATTTGTTTATTCTTTATTGCATTCTTTAATATACAAGAATACAAGGGCGGACTTAATGCCTTAAGGCATTCTCTACCAATCAACCCATAATGTGGTGAGAATTTTATGTAGGTGTAGCAATATAGAATAAAAATAAAATAAAAATGATAATTAAACATATACATACATACATATATACATATCAACCTATATATGTATTTATATGTATGTATGTATATGTCTGTCAAATAATAACGCCATGTTAATGATTCTACCCAAGCAAAGCCGGGGTGGGTCGCTAGTATATTATTATAATGGAGACAAATGGCAGGAAGAAGATGCAGTTGAAATAGCCACCACTCCTCCAGACACTCCATCAATTGTTGTACAAAATGACAAGACAGACAATGAACGGCAAGATATGCAAGAAGTATTACACATTTTCTACGATGATAAAGACAACGAGGAGTTGTCAGGTAAGTTTTTTTTACTATTCTAAGCCACTAATTAAATCTCACCTGATGGTAAGTGGTGATGTAGCCTAAGATGGTGAAGCGCGCTAAGCACGAAAGCCTATTTACTCTTGCCTTGAAGACATTGCAATCGAATGGAAAGACAGATTTTTTATAGGGTAAGAGTGACAAACGAGCACACAGTTCACCTGATGCTAAGTGGATGCTGTGGCCCATAGACATCTACATTTAAACTCAATTGAGAATCAAAATGCAGATGCGTTGTCACCCTTGAGGACTAAGATGGAATGCCTCGATTCCAGTAAAGCGGGTCTCCGGTTCTCTACACGTACCATACGAACACACAGCAGTATTAAGCTGCTATTTTACGCTGGTTTTCTGTGACAGAGTTGTCCTTCCCCGTCGAGCCGACCAATTCGTGCTACAACCACAATATAGCTGCAGTGTGGCTCTACCACACATAAATATATACATTGCAATCGGATGGAAAGACAGATGCTGGCAACTTATTTCTTTTTGTTTTGTATACTTGAAGTGATAAACGAACTTACAGTCTACCTGATGGTTAGTGGTTATTGCAATTCATAGACACTGCAGCCAACTTCAAACAAAGAAAGCTACAAATGCGTTGTCACCCCTGAGAATTAAGATGGAATGCTTCACAGAGTGTAATTATACTTAGTCTCTATACTCTTCAGATCGTAGACAGCCATAGAAGCACTGCTATTGGGTGCCAGAAACAGGTAAGAGCAGTTTCTGTGGCGGCGCTGTCGTCGAAGCCTAAATCGCGCTATCAAAGTTCCAAAGTAAAAACGGTATATATCGAATAGCTCCATACACACCGAGCATTGGCCGTTCCCTGGGCGGAACACCTTGCTCGACGGGAGATCTCACCTTTACCCTCTACGGTCGTATATCTACCCAGATGTACTTTTAGAGAGAAAAGGAGAGAGGACACCGCTTAGTAAACAGCAAACAATTTTTTTTGGTAAGCAATGATGTAAATAGATCTCATTTTCTGTATGTATCAACGTCTTACCTATTATGGTTAGATCTCACGTGTGACAACACATTAAGAAGTTGGTTGATGCTTGTAGTTTTCAGGAGCCACTTACTATCACGAGTACTGTAAGCTTTCTTATCACTCTTATATAAGAATATTTTTATTCATCTTCTTAAGCTGTCCACTGAAAAGTCCACTGTTGGCTCATCATCATTACAGCCCTTTACAAGTCCATTCATTGGTTTTCCCTTAGGAACGCCATAAATCACGGTTTAGAGTCACAAATATATACAATCAAAGAGATACAAATAGCACATAGTCATTCTTTGTGACAATCTATGCTGAGCCTATGTTTAGCAGTGACTTGTCACGATTCCTATTCTATTCTTTTAAAATACGTTACCCCACATTAGAAATTCCTTCTGTATCGTGGAAGCACTTTACATACATAAATTGCACAAGGAAATTGTAGGCCATAAAAATACACGTTCCGTGCGGGATTCAAACCCGCGGCATTTATCGCTGCAACTCAGTGCTAGGCCACTGCGCCACGGAGCCGTCAATGACACGTCGTGATGAAAGAATTTTTTTTTATTATTTATTAATTTATTTTAAAATTAATTACACTTTAGGTAACGAGGGCGAGGCGTTGAATGAGTCTGGTGGCAGTCCTTTGTGTACTGTCAGAGAGAATCAGGAAGAGAAGGAACAGCCGAAAGCACAAGAACCCAGTCCAAGTCCTGAGAAAGTGCCAGGTTAGTATAATTATAATAATCCACTTTGACTGCTTGGGAGACCGTATAGCGCGGAGCTAGCGTTCGCCTTAGTATTTAATAGTATGTGATTGATAAATATCGAAGTGATCCCTGGCAACATTGCTGAAATTGTTAACCTCAATTTTAAGTGTTGATTTATATTAAACTCCGACGTGTCCTAATAATTGAAATTTTTTGGAAAACGTTAAGTCGTCATGGCTAGATTTACTAGCGACCAAAGCTGGTAATTCTGGCGGTAAGAATGATGAGAATGAAAGAAGAAAGGCAGAGTTTAAACGTTTAAATAAGAGAGTAAAAGAATTAGTTGAAAGGAAAAAGCAAGAAAGAACGGATAAGAATGATAGAAGAATATCGGATAACTTCCAGGCAAATATTAAAATGTTCTGGAAACTCGTAAGAAATACCAAGGGACTTTCAAAACAGCCTAGATTGAATGCGATACGAGACGAGAATGGCTGTATCCTGAATGATGAAGTGTTGAGTCTAAAGAGAGGAATATTTTGAAAGCGTATGTATGAGTGAGGAGAAGTGTGAACTAAATGAAATAGAAATTCCGAAAGAAGATGAAAGAGGTAGGGAGATAAGTATAGATGAAATAACGAAAGCAATGAAAAGCGTGAAAGTAGGTAAGGCATCCGGATATGATAGAGTTTCACTCGATATGCTGAGGGCTGGAGAGGACGTGGTGGTAGGCCTGCTGTACACCTTGTTTAATTTATGTTGGGAACTAAAGCGGGTACCGGGAGACTGGTGCAAAGCCGTGATAGTCCCAATATACCTAGGCTGCACTAAAAGTATCGGGAATGGAATATTTCCACTGTTCCTGTCATATTAAAATCTTTTTACTTGAAAACTCCTTGGTTTTTAAAATCGAATACTACTTATTTATTTAAAAAAAGATTTTCGGTCTTGTCACAAAGTGTTGTCGAACTAGTTTAGTCGTTGAGAAAATGGAATTGACTCGAGAGAATTCAAGAGCGATGATTTATTATGACTTTCGAAGTGGTTTAACACAAGAACAGTGTGTTGACCGGATGATTTCTGCATTTGGTGATGAAGCTTTATCCAAAATCACAATTTATCGCTGGTTTGATGAATTTCAACGTGGACGTGTCAAGCTCATTGATGATCCCCGTCAAGGTCGTCTAAAACTGCAGTCACCCAAGAAAACGTTGATGCTGTGCGTAAGCTGATTGAGGAAGATCGACATGTGACATACCGCGAAATTCAGGCAACTTTAGACATTGGCATGAGTCAAATACAAATAATCTTGCATGCACAATTAGGTGTAAAAAAGTTGTTCTCCCGATGGATACCGCATTCGCTCTGTGAAGAGCAAAAAACGGCTCGCGTTACTTGGTGCGTCAGAACTCTCGAAGGGAACCCTTCGCAAAGGGAACGCAGGATTCTCAAATGCTGTATACAACATCGTATCAGGTGACGAATCCTGGATATACGCGAGTAGTTACGATGTACCAGTTCTGGCTCACTTGTAGAGAGGTTGTACTACCAGTTCTGGCGCACTGAGTCAGAAGTTGTACAAGTACGACGTTCGTCGATTCACGATCCTAAAAAAAAAAAAAAAAAAAAAAAAAAAAAAAAAAAAAAAAAAAAAAAAAAAAAAGGTTTTGGCATGCTCTGATCACGAATCTGTATGGTCGTTTGACCGCAGTGGATCTATCAATACTACGTTTGTGTTACTTCAACGCATCAAAGGCCATGGATGTAAGTGTTTATTCTATTGACAAACTTACTTTTCTTTCTGTTATTTTCTTACGTGTGTATGATTTAGTGTTAACAAATTATATTTAAATATTATGTGTGTGTATATGGTTAAGCCGTGGTAGCTCAGATGGTTAGCGCAAAATGTAAAATTCACAGTACGCGACCCGGGTTCGATCCCCGCCGGCACCAATTAAATTGTTAATTACAATTTTAAGTGCTGATTTACCACGTGCTCAGCGTAGCCCTAAAACCCTCTCAGAAATGAGAGGAGGCCTATGTTCAGCAGTGGACTTTAATAGGTTGTAACTTTAGCTTTTTTAACTTTTATGATTAAGTGTTAACAAATTGATATTAACATGATAACTGTGTTGTTGCAGAAATCATTGAGCTTCGATGAAAATACCTATAAACAGTATTACTACTCGCCACTCTCCCCTCAAGAAGAGAGTGATGACATCGTCATTAATAATAACACATGCGATGGTGGAAAAAGAAAATCGCAATCGATTGATCATTTTTTTGAAGCTGAATCAAAAATAAAAAAGAGGAAGCTGTTATCATCAACCGTAGCACGAGCCGCTAGAGATGGTGTATCATACATTTCTACTAATTCTGACGACGGAGACCAAGCGACGCATCTCATCAAAATTGAAATGTACGATATGAAGAAGCTATCCAAGATTCCAACTACTGATCATTGGAAACATGCTTCCACGAGGATTAAATATTACGTAAAGACTAATAAGGATAGCATCTACGACAACACAAACGCCCTCGTATACAATATTACAAAGACAATAGCAGAAAGTGAAAAAGTTAAAAAATACTTTTTTAACAATGACAGTCATTAGCTGATCATTAGTGAATGTGATTCTGTTTACTTAAATTACTTCCGTGTACTCATTATATTCTATTTCTAATCCTTTGTTAGACTTAAATATCGGACATTATTTGAAATTTGGGTATCAGTTGGTCTACCAACACTGAACTGTTACTTACTCTGCTACCTATTTTCTTCTTTACTATAAGGATGGCAAACTTCAGTGAAGTGTGCACCAGTGCTTTCTTCTCCACAACCATGGAAGAGAATACGGAACTATTCAACAGCGAATTAAATCAGGAGTTGTCTAAAGTTTGTGATGAAATGGAGAAGGATCAACTGTTCGATTCATCGTATGATGATGAGTTGTATAATCACTGTGCGATGGTTGAAACACAGTTTAAGTAAGTAAAATAAACATTCATTTCGATCATAATTTACACAATGTCTTGTACAGTTTTTAATAAATTTAAACATTTTAGTAGTCAACCACTACAACTTGGAAGAGGAACGAAGCGAACGAGCAGCAAAGAACCCAAGATCATCAAAAAACCAACAACGGAAGCAGAAGCGCCTACCTCTGCAGGGAACAGTATCAGTAACGATGATCAAGTGGAATGTCTAACGTGTCATATATTTATCAAGAAACGGTATTTAGCTAATCATTTTAAAAGTAATGTTCACAAAAATAATCTTTTAAATTCACATAATTCTTTATCAAACGTTAGTGTTATTGAATCTGCTTTTGGAAATAGGATTTTAACTTATAAAATCAAGAGTAGAGTAGATAGTTCGACATTGGTAAATTTTGAAACTCCTGAACTATTTTTAAATTCTATTAAAGATGATATTTTATTTTTAATACAAGAGTGTATTCATCAACACATAATTTTTAAAGTAAACTTCATATTGCATGCTGATTTTGTTCAACAAACTAAAGATATTCATGATACGTTCGATTTTCAAACGCTTAACTATATTATTTGTCAAGGAGATGACTTAAATATTTTTTTTTCATCTTTAAATGATACAATTACTACTAAAATTAGTGCATTTGAAAAAAAAGATAGTGGATGGAGTCTAAAAAACATAAAATCTATAGACATGAATGTTAATAAATTTAACCCCCTACGCGGTACTTCATACATAGATCTTCCTCGTGACATAAAATTAAAAAAGGCTGTTATAAATGTAAAAAGCAAGGATTATTTTTGTTTTAAATGGGCGTTACTCTCGGCGTTATATCCCGTAAACAAAAACGCGGATCGTGTATCATCGTACGTTAAACATGCAAATAAACTTAAATTTGATGGTATTTCCTTTCCAGTTAAAATTTCTGACATAGCAAAAGTAGAGAAATTAAATGATATTAGTATTAATGTTTTTGGGTTAGAATATAATAAAGAAAAACGATGTAATTCTATAGTAGGTCCATTATTTTTAACAAAGTGTCGTAAAGATAGACATATCCATTTATTATTTTTTTCCAAGGATACAAAAAATCATTATTGTTACATAAAAAATTTATCGCGGTTAGTTAGTAAACAAATTTCAAAAGACGGTCACATCATGTACATTTGCGAAGCATGTCTACTTCACTTTCCATCTAAGGAAAGTTTAAATAACCATGAACAATACGATTGTGCCCACATTTGTACAGAATTACCAAACAGTGAAACTTTTTAAAAAAAAGAATTGGTTTGGTCAACCTATTTCAAATGATAAAATTAAATTTGATAGTTATGAAAAAAAGTTGAAGATACCATTCGTAGTTTATGCTGATTTTGAAGCATTTTTAAAACCAATAGAATCATGTTCTAACGATCCTTCCAAACCTTTCACACACAATATTCAGAAACATGAAGTACATAGTTTTGGTTATTATATTAAATGTTCATATGATGATAAATTATCAAAATATGTAACGTATTGCGGACCCAACTGTGCACAAGTGTTTATGGAAAGTTTATCTAACAACCTCAAAGAAATAAATAGACTTCAAAAATATCCTCCACTTCCGCTAACAAATGAAGACAAAAACCAAATTTCAAATGCAACCATTTGTCATATTTGTGAAACAGAGTTAGCAGAACATTTTTATGATTTTGATTGGTACACCGGTAGTTTTATAGGTGTTGCTCACGAATCATGTAGCTCGAAGTTCAGAAAACCTCGTTATATACCAATATTTTTACACAACCTTAGTCACTATGATGCTCATTTTATTGTTCACGCGTTAAACTTTTGTGATGGTGAAGTCGAAGTTATCCCTCAAAATAAAGAAAAATATATATCCTTTTCCAAAAAATTAAAAATGAATAACCACGAAATTATATTAAGATTCATAGATTCATTTAAGTTTTTATCATGTAAATTAGAAGAATTGGCCAAAAATCTCAGTAATGATCAATTTCAAGAATTACGTAGAAATTATCCTAATGATGAAGATTTCTTTCGTTTAAAACGGAAAGGCGTTTATCCATATGAACTTATGACTAATTATGATAGTTTAAGCCTAACATCGCTCCCCGAACAAAAATTTTTTTATAGCTCGCTCACAGATTCCCATATTTCAAATGATGATTACAATCATGCTAAAGATGTTTGGAAACACTTTGGGTGTTGTAATATGCTAGATTATTCAAAGCTGTATTTAAAAACAGACGTTTTACTTTTAACCGATGTATTTGAAAACTTTAGAAAGTTATGTATTAATACTTATGATTTAGACCCTGCCCATTATTACACAGCACCCGGTTTAAGTTGGGAAGCAATGTTAAAATATACAAAAATAGAATTAGAACTTTTAACAGATTATGAGAAAATTGCATTTATTAGATCAGGTATCAGGGGTGGTGTATCTCAATGTAGTAATCGTTATGCTAGAGCTAATAACAAATATATGGGGGATTATGATGCAGGGAAACCAAATTCATATATCACATATTTTGATGCCAACAATTTATATGGTTGGGCTATGTCTCAATGTCTTCCTACTGGTGGATTCGAATGGGTAAATCCGAATACAGAATTTAATGTGTCTGAGACATCGAACTTCGGTTTTATTTTAGAAGTTGATTTGGAATATCCAGATGAACTTCATGATTTACATTCGGACTTTCCTTTATGCCCCGAAAACATTTGTGCAGACAATATTAATGAAAATAAACTAGTCCCAAATTTAAATAATAAAGATAAATATGTAATTCATTACAGAAATTTAAAGCAGTGCATAGAAATGGGGGTTAAATTAACTAAAATTCATAGAGTTTTAAAATTTAAACAGTCTCGCTGGTTGAAGATGTACATAGATCTAAACACAAAATTAAGAACGTTAGCAAAATCAGATTTCGAAAAAGATTTTTATAAATTAATGAATAATTCAGTCTTCGGAAAGACTATGGAGAATATTGAAAAAAGGGTTAACATAAAATTAGTTACACACTGGGAGAACCGGGGCTAAGCTTTAGGTGCTCAAGATCTAATCGCTAAACCACAATTTCATAGTCTTTCAGTATTTTCGGAAAACCTAGTTGCGGTTCAGTTGCGAAAAACAAAGTTAATATATAACAAACCAATTTATTTAGGGTTTTGCATTTTAGATATTTCAAAAACATTAATGTATGATTTTCATTATAACTATATGGTTAAAAAGTTTAGTAAAATCAAATTATTGTATACAGATACGGATAGTTTAATATATCATATATTTACAGATGATTTTTACTCTGATATAAAACCTGACCTTTCATCATACTTTGATACCTCAGCTTATGATGCAAATAATATTTTTGAATATCCAAAATTAAATAAAAAGAAATTAGGTTTTTTTAAAGATGAAAATAATGGTAAAATCATGAAAGAATTTGTGGGTTTACGATCCAAAATGTACGCTTTTAACTTAGAGAATAAGACTATAGCCAAGGCAAAAGGCGTAAATAAATGTATCACTAAAAAGATGACCATGGATAATTATAAGTCTTCTCTATTTAATAAAAAAGTGCAATATTATAGTATGCTTAGATTTAAATCAATTAAACACACAATTTTTACACAAAAATTAAATAAGATTGGTTTATCATATAATGACACAAAGAGGCATATTTTAGATAATAATATTGAAACATTAGCTTGGGGTCATTATAAACTGCGTTATGTAAGTGTTGATAGTTTTTAATTTTATGTCTGCATGTAAATAAAATTTGTATTGATTGTAAAATAATGATAATAGTATAATATGACGTAGAGTTTATTACATATTTAATCGTTGTTTTATTGTAAATAATTTAAGTTAATTGTTGTTTATATTTGCGTGTGTGTGTGTGTGTGTGCATTTATTTGAGATTGAGTTGATTGTAAAATTATGATGTACTAATTGTGTTAGAAATAGTATACAGATCATTCTGTTTTATATAATGTTTGCAATATATATTAATTGTTAACACCAACACTTTCATTTTTTATTTCACCCCTTAGAACTTTAGACGTGTATAATGTTTCACTTTATCCATCCGTTTACTGCTATTGTGGCGGGGCCAAGTGGATGTGGGAAGTCAAAGTTTGTAACAAATTTCATAAAATCAGTTACAGAAATATGTAATTGTGATTTTAATCAGATCACATGGTGCTTTGATGAAATGCAACCTTCATATAGTTTACCAAATGTTAACTACCATCAAGGAATTCCAAATGTTAATATGTTTGACGGTGAAAACCCACATCTTGTTATTATTGATGATCTAATGAGAGAGTCCGATGGAAGAATTGTGGATATATTTACAAAAGGTAGTCATCACAGGAATCTTAGTGTATTTTATTTAACACAAAATTTATTTCATCAGGGTAAAGGGCAAAGAGACATATCCTTAAACTCAAGTTATATAATATATTTTAAAAACCCTCGAGATAAAACTCAAATAAGATATTTAGCACGACAAGTGTCACCAGATAACCCAAAATTTATTGAAGATGCCTACAGGGATGCAACTCTAGAGGCGCATGGATATTTAATGGTAGATTTAAAACAGAATACCAATGATTTTTGTCGTATCAAGACAAATGTCTTCCCATTTAATGGTTTCTGCACAGTCTACGTACAAAAGAGTTTAAATACACCAAGAATCAAACATTTCAAATCATTGCTAAATGATGCATCGTCGACTCACAACGCATAAACATTTGCTAAACGCTTTGCATACGCTTAAACCAAAATATCGAAGAGCATTACTTAAAACGTGTGATGAAGAAGAAATTAACTGTATTTGTGAGTGTATTCATAACGTTTTACAAGGAAAAGTACCTCTTAAAGATCAAGATAAACAAAAATTGAATAAACACAAAAATATACTCCGTCAACTAGTGCGTAAGTGTAAACATAAACTAAGAAAAAATATAATTATACAAAAAGGAGGGGCTTTCTTACCAATAATATTAGGTGCAATATTGAGTGGATTAGTGAGTGGACTAGCCAGTTAACATGGAAAATGCAAAGAAAATGATACTTATCGAACCTGGATTGATTGAAAAATTAAAACAAGAAAATAAGGTTAATACGAGTAGTAGTTTATCTCGATTAGATATCGAAATGCAAAATATTATGAATAGTAAGACGGAAGACCGAAAGAAATGGATGTTATATTTACAAACACTGCAAAGATACCTTCATTTTACCGAAGAGGATCGTCAACCACTCAGATTACCAATTTATTCTGATACATCTAATGAAGATTCAAACGAGTCTAAAATTGGTTTTAAAAATAAAGATAGAGATCTAAAAACTTCAGTTGATGCTGAATCTTTGTTGGAGGAGAATCGATCCATCAAAAGTAAAGAAAATGTTGAAAATCCACTTTACACACCAGCTCAAATACTCAGTTTAATACCAAAAACTTATAATAAAAAAGGACAGTTATTATTAAACTTAGTTGAAACAAGTAGAGGTAAAATACATTGGGATAATGAAGGTACAGTCACAATTGATAATGAAAAAATTCCTGGAAGTAATATTGTTGATTTAATAAATGATTCACTAGGACCCTTAAAAAGAAGTGATCCAGTAGGTTGGGATAGATTTGCTGAAGCATTAAAAGATATTAAAGTACCACTTACTTATATTGGAAATCCAAAGAGATGTGAGTTTATTAACCAACTTCAAGCAAAAGATCTGAACAAACCCTCTGAGATTGAATTTCAAGAGTTTTCTACACCGAGCAGTAGAGATAAAAAGTCTACAACTAAAATACGTAAAAGGCTTGAGTGGGAAAAATGGACCCCGTACTAGAAGAAATTAACAGGATTTATTATGATCCATCTAATCCCGCTGGTTTTGGTAGTATTGATAAATTATCAAAAGCCATGAAGGGTAAAATGAATAAAAAGCAAGTAAAGGAATGGTTAAAATCACAAGAAACATACACATTACATAAACCCATTCGAAAAAAATTCCCGCGTAATAGGTACATTCTATCAAATATTAATGAACTGTGGCAAGCTGATTTAAGTGATATGCGAACTTATTCTCAATATAATGATGGTTTCAAGTATATACTTTGTGTTATTGATGTATTTAGTAAATATGCTTTTGCAAGACCAATGAAAAAGAAAAACTCAGAAACAACTAAAGAATGTTTTGAAAGTATATTTACTGAAAGTAATTTAACACCTACTCACATACAATCTGATAAAGGTACAGAATTTGTTTCAAAAGATGTACAAAAATACTTTAAATCCAAAAAGATTAATTACTATACCACTAACAATCCTGACATTAAGGCCAGTATTGTTGAACGATTTCAAAGAACACTAAAAATGAAAATGTGGCGTTATTTCACTCACAATAATACTTATAGATATATAGATGTTTTACAAGATTTAATATACTCTTACAATCACAGCTTTCACTCTAGTATTAAGATGTGTCCATGTGATGTAAATTCCAACAATATTATGACAGTTTGGACTAATCTTTATGATAGACGGTCAAACAAACTTTCTTTAGAAAATCCTAAACCAAATTTCAATGTGGGTGATTATGTTCGAATAACTAAATATAAACATGCTTTCCAAAAAGGATATGAATCAAATTGGAGTGATGAAATATTTATTATATCTTCAATAATTGATAGATCTCCATGGTTTGTTTATACAATAACAGATTTACAAAATGAACCAATAGTTGGTACTTTTTATGAAAGAGAATTACAGAAAATCACTTACAACCCCACCTCACAATATAAAATAGATAAAATAATTGACACTCGTTACTCAGGTAACAGAAAAGAAGTATTAGTGAAGTGGAAAGGTTATCCAGATAAATTTAACAGTTGGATTTTAGCTTCTAGTTTAAAAGAAATATGAATAAATAAAGTTTTTATTTAACTTTGCTCAGCAATAGTTCAATGGAATATTTTCCTGATAACAAGACCACAAATTTTTCAACGAAATTACCGAAAGCTATTAAATTAGAAGGTGAATGGTCGGTTGGAGTTGTCGAGTTTCAATATCCATGTACCATGTTTACTGTTCAAGATCATGAAAATGTTATATACATTACAAAATCTATGTTAATGCCTAATGAAGATAAACCATCCACAGTGTACTACAAAAAACATATTCCAGCTACCAACTATGATAACGTTGAGCATATTTTAAGAGTGTTAAATGGTATCGGAGAGAACTTGAAATTTCGCTATGATGAAATAACAAAATTTGTGTCTATTTCTGTTTTGGATAAAAATATAACATCCGTAACATTATCACCCAAATTAAGTTTACAACTAGGTTATGAACCAAATAAAAATCTCCTAGAGAGAAATTTTGGAAAGTGTCCTGCTAATTTACACTTAGGGTTACCATCTCAACTCTTTCTATATTGTGACATTATCGATCCTCAGATTGTGGGTGATGTTATGACTCCTTTACTAAGAGTCATTTCATTAGATCCTACAAAATACATTTATGGTGCAAATAAAATGCACGTTTTCTCTCAACCTCACTACTTACCTGTTATGCGAAGAGAGTTCGATACGCTGGAAATAGTTATAAGATCGAGCACAGGACAAAAAATACCATTCCAGTTTGGAACCGTGTGTATTAAACTACATTTCCGAAAATTATAATAATGAATTCCCTTCGTGATCATCATAAATGTCCATATGAAAATTATTATACACATCAAGCTGGGTCAGGAGTTGGAGTAATTTATAAGGGTGCACCATACCAACGCGGTCATGGTATTGGGAGCTTCTTAGGGGGGTTATTTAGATCAGTTTTACCTTTACTTTCAAGTGGTGCTCGAGTGATTGGTAAGAAGGCATTAAGCGCTGGAGTAGGACTTTTATCGGATATGGTTCAAGCGCGTCCTATGGAAGCCTCAATAAAAGATCGTCTAAAGCAAGTTAGTACGAATTTAAAACGAAAGGCTGATGAGAAAATTGATCAATTTAACATGACAGGATCTGGGTATAAAACTAAAAGAAAACGATTGACCTCGTTCATTCCACCATTAACTGCTAAAGTGAAAGCTGCGAAAAAACTTGGTCTAAAACCAAAAAATAACAAAGATATATTTTCAAATTAAATATGTCTTTCCTTCATAATCATTCTTGCGAGTGCGTTAAGTCAGAATTGGATTTGTTTGCACTACCGTCTACACAAACTAGCATTGAAAATGGATTGTGGATTCATTATAAACCAATTTCATCTCTTGGTGATGATGGACCTATCGAGTTTCAAGTTCCTGGGACAGGCGATGACTACATAGATTTGTCTCATACATTACTCCACATAAAGGCAAAAGTATTAAATCAAGATTCAACTAACTTGATATCTACTACAATAGTAGCACCTGTAAATAATTGGCTGCATTCACTTTTTAGTCAACTTGATGTTTATTTAAACCAAAAACTTGTATCACCACCTAATAATACCTATGCATATCGAGCATACATGGAAACCCTTTTAAACTATGCTCCTGCTGCTAAACAATCTCATCTTACTTGTAGTCTTTGGTATGAAAAATGGATTCTACGGATGGTAAAAACATAGGATTTGTTAAAAGACAGGAATTGATTAGTGAAAGTAAGGAAATAGAAATGATTGGTCATCTTCACGGTGACATTTTCAACCAAGATAAATTTTTAATTAATGGTGTTGAAATGAGTGTTAAATTGGTTCGATCTAGAGAGAGCTTTAATTTAATTGCTGGGTCAAACGATGTAAAGTTTAAAGTTTGCATTACGGATGCAACTCTTATTGTTCGACGAGCACGAATTAATCCAAGTGTATTACTCGCACATCAAAAAGTTTTAGCTTCTACCACTGCTAAATATCCTATTACTCGAGCTGAAGTAAAAGTTTTAACAATTCCATCGGGTGTTCAAGGAAAAACTCTTGATAATATATTTTTAGGGCAGGTACCCAAAAGATGTATAATTGGATTTGTGAACAATTCTGCATTTAATGGTTCCCTTACTAAAATCCATTTAACTTTGAAAACTATGGTATTAATTCTTTCAGCTTATATATTGATGGTCAACAAATACCTTCAAAAGCTTTGCAACCATCTTTTAATAATAGCATATTTACATCAGCATATCATACTCTATTCTCGGGAACTGGTATTCACTTTCTTAATGAAGGAAATGGAATCTCTTGTGAACAGTATGCCAAAGGTTACTGTCTATTAGCATTTGACTTAACTCCTGATTTATCAGCCAACTCATCAGCTCATTGGAATCTCATAAAGCATGGTAGTGTAAGATTAGAAGTACGATTTGAATCCTCACTAATACAAACAATTAACTGTATAGTTTATGCTGAGTTTGATAATATTATTGAGATAGATAAAAACAGAAATGTTACTGTAGACTATAGTAGTTAAGGTTATAATATGTGTTGTGTGATAGATTTTATGAGTTATGTGTAATGCCTTTTGTGTGTATGTAACTATGTGAAACATTATAAAATTAAATAAAACAAATTGTATGCAATATATTATTTTTTTATTTCTTTATAAATATTCTATTTAATGTAATACAAAACTCTGTTCGAGTTTAAATTTTACATAAGCACACTGACTAAACCACTGAACATGCTGCTGCCAAGGATCATCATCATCTTCCCAATCTTTTAAGCCACCACCACAATGGAAACACTTGGTCCTGTCTGCATGGCCAGTATAAAAGAAACCGGCTTCTGCAAGATCTTCAGGTTTCTGTCGCATAACGAGAGGCCAGTTTTGGAAACTGAGCAACCGGCTAGATTTTGAACTGAAGAATGGATATTCAGCTCTTGAGTACTGCATATTCTTCTCGTTTTCATCTCCACTCAGTGTTGTAGTTTTGTTCTTCAATGATGTGTTCTGTACACGTATGCCACACTCATCTCTTTCTTCTGCTCTTGTCTTCCTGTAATTTAAGTAAACAGAATCACATTCACTAATGATCAGCTAATGACTGTCATTGTTAAAAAAGTATTTTTTAACTTTTTCACTTTCTGCTATTGTCTTTGTAATATTGTATACGAGGGCGTTTGTGTTGTCGTAGATGCTATCCTTATTAGTCTTTACGTAATATTTAATCCTCGTGGAAGCATGTTTCCAATGATCAGTAGTTGGAATCTTGGATAGCTTCTTCATATCGTACATTTCAATTTTGATGAGATGCGTCGCTTGGTCTCCGTCGTCAGAATTAGTAGAAATGTATGATACACCATCTCTAGCGGCTCGTGCTACGGTTGATGATAACAGCTTCCTCTTTTTTATTTTTGATTCAGCTTCAAAAAAATGATCAATCGATTGCGATTTTCTTTTTCCACCATCGCATGTGTTATTATTAATGACGATGTCATCACTCTCTTCTTCAGGGGAGAGTGGCGAGTAGTAATACTGTTTATAGGTATTTTCATCGAAGCTCAATGATTTCTGCAACAACACAGTTATCATGTTAATATCAATTTGTTAACACTTAATCATAAAAGTTAAAAAAGCTAAAGTTACAACCTATTAAAGTCCACTGCTGAACATAGGCCTCCTCTCATTTCTGAGAGGGTTTTAGGGCTACGCTGAGCACGTGGTAAATCAGCACTTAAAATTGTAATTAACAATTTAATTGGTGCCGGCGGGGATCGAACCCGGGTCGCGTACTGTGAATTTTACATTTTGCGCTAACCATCTGAGCTACCACGGCTTAACCATATACACACACATAATATTTAAATATAATTTGTTAACACTAAATCATACTCGAACACGAATCGACGAACGTCGTACTTGTACAACTTCTGACTCAGTGCGCCAGAACTGGTAGTACAACCTCTCTACAAGTGAGCCAGAACTGGTACATCGTAACTACTTACGCGTACGAACCCGAAATAAAAAACCAGTCACGAGTTTGGTAGATGACAGAATGGTATACTAGCATTTGTTTGCCACAGATCGTTTCTGAACTCCGTAAAGAGAATTGCAACCGCCGCATCACCCTCCATCACGACAATGCGAGTTCTCACACCGCACACAGAACAAATGAGTTTTTAGAGCAAGAAAACATGAATTATTAGAACATCCGCCGCACAGCCCTGACCTAAGACCTAATGATTTCTATACTTTCCCTAAAATAAAGAATAAATTGCGTGGACAGAGATTTTCATCACCTGAAGACGCTGTGGACGCCTACAAAACGGCCATTTTGGAGACCCCAACTTCCGAATGGAATGGTTGCTTCAATGATTGGTTACATCGTATAGAAACATGTGTCAAATTTCGCGGAGAATACTTCGAAAAGCAATAAATACATTTTTAAATAGTAATGTTGTGTCACTTCCTTGATTCCCGAAATTTTCAGCGCCGCTCTCGTATAAGGGAAAAGGGTCACAGCAGGACTGTAAAAACTACCGTGGTATCAGCCTTCTTAGCATTGTGGGAAAACTGTATGCTAAGGTACTAATTGAAAGAGTTATGAAAGAAACTGATGAAAAAATTTGGGATGTGCAAGCGGGATTTAGAAAGGGAATGGGGTGTACAGATCAAGTCTTTTCCATGCGCATGATGATGCGCGGAGAAGTTTTTGGCGAAAAACCAAAAAGTTTTTTATGCGTTCATGGACTTGGAAAAGGCTTATGACAGAGTGGACAGGGATGTGTTATGGCAAACGCTGAACGCATTTAGGTTGAGCGCTGGTTTGATACAGGCATTAAAGTCTCTGTATAGGGACTCGAGTGCTTGTGTTAGAATCAACGGGGTCTACTCGGACTGGTTTGGCATCCATAAAGGTGTCAGACAGGGCTGTGTAGCTTCCCCGTAGCTGTTCAACCTATTTATGGACAGTTGTTTGGAAAATTTGAAAGTTGAAGAATGCGGGTTAAGAATGGGCGAGTTAACCATCAAATACCTTTTGTACGCCGATGATCAAGTCATACTTGCGTCGTCGGCGGCCGAGTTGCAAATGATGGTTACGTTAATGAACAGGTCATTAAAAGAAAGGGGAATGAAAGTGAACGCAAGTAAGACGAAAGTGATGGTTTTTGAAAGAGAAGAAAGCAAAACGATATGTGAAATAAGAATAGAAGGAGAGTTAATTGAGCAAGTGGATGAGTTCGTGTATTTGGGATGTGTATTCAGCAGGGATGGGAGATATGATAAGGATATTGAACGACGAGTGAATGCAGGAAATAAAGTAAATGGGGCTCTACACTCTATTGTGAAAAGTCAGAATGTGTCAAAAAAGGCACGTATGGCAATTTGCAAGATGATGCGGTGACCAGGATTAAGAAAGGAATGCTTCGGTGGTTTGGTCATGTAGAAAGAATGAATGCGGAAAGACTGACAAAGCAAATATATGTTACAGAAGTGAATGGAAGAGTCGGAAAGGGACGTCCTAGGCGGAAGTTTGTCGACCAAATTGGCGATATACTAAAAATGGGCCAAATTAAGAGTACCCTTAACCGACGAGCATGTATGCGTAGGAATATGGATGTGGAAGAGGCGAGAAAGGTATGTCAGGATCGTGCTAAATGGAGGTCTGTAGTCTCTGCCTACCCCTCTGGGTGACAGGCGTGAGTGTTTATGTTGTTTATGTTAAGTCGGCCAATTTTCAACGTGGTTCAATGTTCAATTTGCAGTAAGAATGGATCAGTTAGACCGGTGAAGGACCACGCTCTCACAGAATACCGAAGTAAAATAGCAGCTTAATGTTGCTGTGTTCCGTATTGTGGGTGCAGAAAACCCGAGATCTGGGGGCACGGTAGTGCCATCGCCAAGTCGAGCAAAAAAGCGGCACGGCCGTACCATACTTTTCTCGGAGCTATTTAGGCCATTTTCGACCCACTATAATTTCGTAGTGGATAAAACTAGAAGCATGAATTTTTAATAACCTAGTAGTCATTGTATAAACATGGTATATTTCTTTGATCAACAATACCAACTAGATGTCGGGTCGGCGCAAGAAATCCATCTCAGTAAATAAGAGCGCACATGAGAAGTGGGCTCAACGACTACACAGCCCGAATAAACGCCTCATGAAAGGCGAACACTTTCTGTCAACACGTCAAACAAATAAGTCTCCTTTTTTTTTAAAAATGGGGACCAGTATACTACTGCACCATTCCTCAGGTATTTGTTCTTCCTGCAACAATTTACCGAAAAATAAACTCAACCACTTCCATCCATCCGCACTCAGCAACTTCCACACTTCTACTGGTATTCCATCTGGGCCGACCGCCTTCCCATTCTTCATATTCCTAACAGCCATTTTTACTTCTTCCACACTAATTTCTCTCACTAAGCCCATATTCACTGGTGGGTTTTCAAGCCTACCATTCCATTCATTCTCCTCATTCATCAATTTCTCAAAATACTCCTTCCATCGCTTCTTTATACTTTCATCGTCAGTCAAAATCCTTCCAGAATCATCTTTTATACATTTTACATGTGAAACATCTCTTCCATTCCTTTCTCTCGCTCTTGCAATTTGAAAAAGTCGTTTTTGACCTTCGGGGCTTTCAAGGGACCGATATAATTTATCTTGCGCCTCTGCCCTACAAATAGCAACTTCCTTCTTCGCTCTCTTCTTACATTCCTTATACGCCCCTCTCTTACTTTCTTTTATTAATTAATTCTGGTCTTCTACGCTCTGCCATTCTTTAAAGGCATTTTTCTTTTCTCTCAAAACTTCTCTAATACTTTCACTCCACCACCACCCATCCTTATCTATCATACGCTTCCCTTTTGTTTCTCCTAACACCTTCCTTGCCACACTTCGGATACAATCAGCCATTCCTTCCAGCACTCATTCACACTCATTCCTTCCATATCACCCATCTCTATCATCTTGTTTACAACTAGCTCTCTAAATTCACTTGCATACTCCTCCTTATGCAACAAATGCCACTTTATTTTGGGTGGGGGACGATCCTTATGTTTGTTGAGGCGAACAGTTAAGCAGATGTCAGCCAGCAACTAAACTATAATCTTGGTACAAGTAAATATTATGCATGTTATCGTGAATGTTTTACAGACTTACACTATAAGTGACATAGGTGTAAGCTGATTTTTTTTTAGGGAATGTACGTTAATCCATATTTGAATTAATTGATTTAATAATTAAATCAAATTATTCAAAACTTCTTAAAAATAATTTATACTTAAAAAATTTATATAATGTTTAATAGACGGCACTCCGCTCTCCTTACTCCTAAGACGCCATGTCAAGACAAATGGGAAACGGAAGTGAACTTGACAGTTTAAATAACTGTTGCAATTTTTTTTTAATAGTATTCTATTATTATTTCAATATTGTAAAGAAAGCTTGTTTTAATAAAAAAAAATCTTTAAAACAAAAAATTGTAGGTATTTTACTAAATACAATATCTACTTAAATAAAACTTCTTTTGTTTTTTTTTTATTTTGTACTAATTTATAGTAGAATATAATTCTGGTACTGATTAAGTAGACTTGGTACCAAATTTATTAGATAAAGTTCCCAACACTATTTGCTTATCAGCAAGTGTCGCAACCTTGATTTTAACCAATTAGCGTGCATTTCAACCCGCCTCCCCCGTACGGCTTAACTCAGACTTTTGACAGAAAGGTTTGGATGCAGAAATACATACATTAGGCGTCTATTCGGGCAGTGTAGGCGTTGTGTGAGCTCTTGCACGTGAGAGTGTAGCTCTCAAGGCAATAAAGACAAAAAGAACTTTATATGTTATAACTTAAGGTTGATTTAATACTAAAGGTTATTTAATTTGTGTCTTTTCATAGTTTATATTCATGCGGACAGTATTTATCTATGATTTTGTACGTGGCCCGTTATCTAGTTGATATTGTTGATCGAAGGTATATTTGGTATAATTTGAACCAGTAGTTTAAGAATTATAACTAGTCAAAGTTTCTTAGTTTTGTCACTCACTGACTGACCGATCATCAAAACTCTAGGCATTTCTAGCAGACACAGAAGCTTCAAATGTAGAATACAATTAGTGTTTAGTATATAAATCAAGGAAAAACTAAAATATTTTTAATTTCGGTCCAGTTTTCTAGATACACTAACTGCATAAATAGCTTTGTAATCCCATATAAATATA
This sequence comes from Parnassius smintheus behrii, assembly GCA_036936625.1. Taxonomy (NCBI): domain Eukaryota; kingdom Metazoa; phylum Arthropoda; class Insecta; order Lepidoptera; family Papilionidae; genus Parnassius; species Parnassius smintheus. The sequence continues at coordinate 4,836,629 of JAUPFT010000010.1, forward strand.
TAGAATTACAAAGTTACAATTGCAGTGTATGAATTAAAAAAAAAAGTATTAAGTTAAAAATCTTTTATGTTTTAAATATATTGATGACTTGGCACTTGCACTAAGCAATCTGATTTAAAATAATATGTATTACTTCTGAGATACATAGTGTTTTCATGCGATGGCCAAGTCAATCTATTTATTTGAAACATAAAAGATTTTTAACATTGATATGCTCACTATAAAATATTGTTAGGTTAGCTAATTACGTAATAACTTAAAACAGGAGGTCCTTTAACTGGGGACTGAATAAGTTAACCGACGTGGTATTACATGGATCTCACAACTTTTTACGGTAGACGAAATGAGTTGCGAGACTTGGATTTTTTACAAGTTATGTTTTTGAGGGCATCGCCTTTTGTTTTTAGTTGAGGACTAAGATATAGTGCCTCGGGTGAGAATGCATCTACATTTTGAATAATCGAGAATAGATGTAGTAGGTGTGTATAGGTCACATCCTTTTATCATCAGGTGGACTGTGTACTCATTTATCATCATCCCTGTCATCACTGTGGGCTAAGAAAACGTTTTCAGTAAAATGTCGTTTCTAGTAAAACTTCGTTTTCAGTAAAAAGTCGTTTCATACCAGTGTAAAATAACAGCTTAATGTCGTTGTATTTTGTATGGTGAATGTTGAGAACCGGAGACTTTACTGAGAGGCTCTTCGACTTTACTGGAAACAAGGCATTCCATCTAAGTCCAGGGGTAACAACGCATCTAGATATTGATTCTTGATTGGGGATAAATGTCTTTGGGCCACAGCATTCACTTACCATCAGGTGAACTGTGTGCTCATTTGTCACAACTATTCTAAAAATAATGTGTGCGTGCGCTTTCCCTTAGCCCTGCCGACATGCGACGAAGTTGGAGCACCATGAGGTTTTAGTCAGTGCAGGTCCGACATAACCCGTCCTTGCCCTCGCGAGGAGGATATGCATAAGCATTTCTAAATGTAAATAAAAGTCAGTGCACTTAGTTGTGATGGCATTCAGATCAGGACGTTGCAATGGTTTTTGAGAAATATTTTACTGATATTCCGATCTTAACCACTAAGTCACTGAATTCTTCTCCTACCGTCGCCGAATCATTACTTAAACAAAATGTAAATGTGTGTACGTACAAAGAATTTTACATTTCATAAAGTTTCATCAAAAGATATTGTAAAATATTTTAAGACTATTGATATTAAGAGAACCGCCGATCTGTGGGGGATTTCTGTTGAAGTTATTGCGTCTATAATAGATACAATCGCACCTCAACTATCTATTATTTTAATAGTAGTATCAAATATGGTGTGTTTCCTGATTTAATGAAGCATAGTAAAGTAATACCTTTATTTAAATCTGGTAGTACATTGGACCCCGCTAATTTTAGACCTATTTCTGTACTGCCAACACTTAGTAAAATTTTTGAAAAAATTATTCTTTGTCAATTGTTAATTTTTTTTAATGTAAATAAATTACTTCATAAAAATCAATTTGTTTTCACAAGGGGTCGCTCGACAACTGATGCTGGTGTTGAGCTGATTAAATATATATTTAATGCATGGGAGAATTCACAGGATGCTTTGGGTGTGTTCTGTGACCTATCCAAAGCCTTCGATTGTGTTTACCATGAAACATTAATCAGGAAACTTCAACACTACGGTGTAAGAAATGATGCTCTTAAATTAATTATTTCATATTTAAGTGACAGAACACAAAAAGTTGTTATTAATAGTATGAGTTCTTCCGGGTCCATTGTACAAATGGGCGTGCCTCAGGGCTCAATTCTCGGCCCTTTTCTGTTTCTTGTATATATTAATGACTTACCTTACATAGTAGGGGATAACCATGATATAGTATTATTTGCTGATGATACTTCATTAATTTTCAAATTAAAACGACAGTTATTAAATTACGACGAAGTAAATAATGCTATAGCTAAGTTAGTCAATTGGTTTAATGTTAATAATTTGCATTTGAATGGAACTAAAACTAAATGTATGAAATTCTTAACTCCTAATGTTAAACATGTCAATACTAATGTAATTTTAAATGGGGAGGAACTGAGTCTTGTTGATACCACTATTTTTCTTGGAATCACACTGAACGCAAAGCTTCAATGGCTCCCCCATATATGAAAACTAGCTAGCAGACTTAGTTCTGCAGCATATGCTGTAAAAAAGATTAGAACTCTTACCAGTGTTGAAACAGCTAGAATAGTTTACTTTAGTTATTTCCATAGCATTATGTCGTATGGTATTTTGCTATGGGGACACGCGACTGACACTGAAATTATATTTATTTTACAGAAGAGGGCCATTAGAGCAATATATAATTTAAAACCAAAAGAGTCACTGAGACAAAAATTTAAGGAAATTAATATATTAACTCTGGCCTCTCAATACATTTATGAAAATGTAATGTACGTACACAAAAATAAAAGTAGTTTTGCGAAAATAAGTGATATTCATTCTGTAAATACTAGGAGCAGACACAAGCTGGTAGTACCAGTTACTCGACTCCACCGAGTCAGTAATTTATTCTTGGGGCGATGTATACGCTTTTACAACAAAAATCCCAGAAAATGTACAAAATTTGTCATACACAAAGTTCAAAAATTTTATTAAACTAAGTTTGTATAAAAAGGGTTATTATAATATTAAGGAATTTATAGATGATAATAACCCCTGGGAAGGGTGATCGCTACCAAGCTATTTCTAATTTGTCTTGTGTTGTTGATTGTAAACATGATTGTAAGCTATTATTAAAAAAAAATAGTCCCGCTGGGTTTCTTGCTGGTTCTTCCCAGGACAGAGGTTTCTTTTGCGAACCAGTGGTAAATTTAAAAAGTGACTTTCAATAAGTATTTTTATAATCTACATTGAATAAAAAAGTTTCTATTTCTATTTCTATTTTATCAAGCACTTAGTTATGATGGCATCAAGCAAATCCGTAAAAGTAGTTTTAATCATGTGTAGTGTTCGCGTAAATATAAGAAATCATTATGGCTTATATAAGTAAAAAAAATTGTCTAGAAAATGAATTTCTATTGAATATATTGTTACGAGCTTGAGATTCGTGACAATAAAAATTGCCGATAAAATTACCTAAATTAACACTTTAATTTACTTTACACAAATTAAAGTTAAAACACTAATAATTTAAACACACTAATTCACTTAATTCCGCTCCGAAGCCTCGCTTGTGTCGCCGAGTTCAACTCTGTCTTGATCGCATCTTGCAGCGCCTATTTATATAATTAGCAAAGAAGCGTCCCGAACATTCAGGTAAATGCGCGCCAGGCAACGAGTATTCGAGTGTAGATTTTCCAGAAACTTAGTTCTCCGGGTGGCGCTGTCGGTGTGCGCGAAAGATTTGTGATGTCATTTACTGCAAAGCTCCCCTCGCTCTCGTTCCTGACACTAGATGGCGCTAGTGCGCTGATTTGAGCGCGGCGTAACACTGCCCCCTCCTAAGACATGCTCGTCCCGAGCATTATCGGCCCCATAGTAACGCGCCAAGCGATCCACATGAACAATCTTAGGAGTCCCTCTTGCGCCTTTCTGTAACGGCTCCGCAATGTCAAGGGCTGTCCTATCCCGTGGTGCACCAACATTGTACAATTTCGGTGCTCCTCTACTACGTGTCTGAGGTCCCCGCACGGCCGCACAACTTGTACATGTACGACACCAATCCTCGACATCGTCACGATAATGGACCCAGTAAAACTGTTCTCGAACCTTCAGTAGAGTTCGTTTAACTCCCAGATGGACTCTTGAACGACCATTATGGCACAGCTGTAGAACATTCGGCACTTTAGCTTTAGGGACAACCATTTGCAAACGACAGCTGTCTCTTCGACCATCGTCCCATTTACGGCACAGGACCCCATCCTGAATCAGCAAGCTGTCCCATTGGGCCCAATAGCTTTTCGTGGTTGAACTCATCGCTGCGACGTCCCTCCACTTAGGCTTGGTAGCACGGGCCTTCATCCATCCCAGAATCGGCTTGATGTCCGGATCTTCCTGCTGTGCATGTCGTAGGCTGTTCTTCCACCCGTTGCTGAGGTGGTGTCCTGAGCATCCTCACGGATACCACTTCCCTACTCTCTGGCCTACTACAATGGTTGCAATCTTCAGGACAAGGTCTTTTTGACAATGCATCTGCGTTGCCTTGAGATTCCCTGCTGCAGTGTCTGATAGTAAAGCCGTATTCCTGCTGCTGCTGGGCGGTGCTGTTAGCCGCACTTCCTTTCTGAGACCGTTCGCCTTCCCTTCCTAGGGTGTGCTTGGGGCAGCTGGACTGAAGATGGCCCCTTTCCCCACATCCATAGCACCTAGGGCTGTATCTTTTATTGTGGTCGCGAACCGTAACTGCTGTAACCTCCCCAGCGTGATGTGAACGATGATCCTGTCGCCGCCAGGCAGTGCCGTTAGCTGCACTACCCTCCTGATATCGTTCACTTTCCCTTTCTGCGGTTCGCTTAGGGCAGCTGGATCGAAGATGGCCCCTTTCCCCACAGCCATAGCACCTAGGGCTGTATCCTTTGTTGCGGTCGCGAACTGTAGCTGCTGCAACCTCACTGACGCGATGGGAACGATGATCCTGCCGCACGGCTTCCACTTCCAGTGCATGGGCCAAGGCGTCCTTAAGCGTCTCGTGATGCCCGAGCCTCACAGCAGCTCTGACTTCCAGGTCACGGATGCCGTCGATGAATGTCTGCACCAGGTTCCCTTCAATGAGCGCAGGTACAGACCGGTATGCTTTTCGCACCAGCTTCTCCACCTCTAGAGCCCACTGCTGCAGGTTTTCGTTGATGCGCTGCACGCGATCTTTAAGCTGCGCACGAAAGACGTGTTCCAGGTGAGCGTCGCCATATCTCGCCTCCAATGCCTCAAGGAGTTGCTCATAAGTTACTTCCTCACCGAGAGCTTCCAGAACTGTTAAGGCCTGGTCGCGCAGGCCTAGTGTGAGAGCAGTCATGGCCTGATTTTTATTCCAGCCGTTCGCCTTCATAACAGCTTCGAACTGGATTTTGTAGGCTGACCAGGAAGAAGTCCCGTCGAATGGTGGCACCTTGAACCCACGTAGCGAAGGTGTAGTAGCTACTACGGGAGCTGTTGTTCCATCCCCCAGTTTGAGGTTGTCCAGCGTTTTCTTCACGTCAGCCATTACGTTGTCAACCCGATTGTTTACTTGGTCGATTCGGGTTTCGGCCTCCGACAGGCGGTTGTCATGTTGAGCAACCTTATCCTTCACCTCCCGTATCTCTTTTCCGAAGATAGCGTGAAGGTCCTTCATGAGGAGCATCTGCTCTTCCTTATCGCGTTGTAGTTGCTCTTCTAAACGACGGGCCTGTTCCTCCTGCCGGCGGGCCTGTTCCTCCTGCCGGCGGGCCTGTTCCTCTTGTCCGTTCTGCAGCTGCTCTTTCAACTGACGGGCCTGCTCCTCCTGTCGGCGAGCCTGCTCCTCCTGTCGGCGAGCCTGCTCCTGCAGCATCACCATCAGAGCACCTAAGTCAGGTGCCACAGACGTAGAAGCTGCTGACGGACCGGCTTCCGTGGCCGGCGGCTGGCCCTCAGACATCTGCGGCGTTGCACCACCAAATCTCCTCTGGTCCGTCTCCTGCTGGCGTTGACTTCGGGTACGGACACCCTCCGTTTCCTCCTTAGGTAAAATCGGCATTATTTTATCCCACTTCTGACACCAATTATTACGAGCTTGAGGTTCGTGACAATAAAAATTGCCGATACAATTACCTAAATTAACACTTTAATTTACTTTACACAAATTAAAGTTAAAACACTAATAATTTAAACACACTAATTCACTTAATTCCGCTCCGAAGCCTCGCTTGTGTCGCCGAGTTCAACTCTGTCTTGATCGCATCTTGCAGCGCCTATTTATATAATTAGCAAAGAAGCGTCCCGAACATTCAGGTAAATGCGCGCCAGGCAACGAGTATTCGAGTGTAGATTTTCCAGAAACTTAGTTCTCCGGGTGGCGCTGTCGGTGTGCGCGAAAGATTTGTGATGTCATTTACTGCAAAGCTCCCCTCGCTCTCGTTCCTGACACTAGATGGCGCTAGTGCGCTGATTTGAGCGCGGCGTAACAATATTTTAACGCAATCGGGTAAAACTACCCGATTGCGTTGTGCATTATTTGCCTGGGAGTGCCTATAATCTGGTAGCGTGGTAAAGGAAATAGTGAGATTATTTTTCTTTTTTTTACATACATATATATGTTATTTTGTGAACTGTGTTTTGTCAAATAGAAATAGAAATAGAAATAGAAATAGAAACTTTTTTATTCAATGTAGATTATAAAAATACTTATTGAACGTCACTTTTTTAATTTACCACAAGGAAGGAAATTATAAAATGGGAAATCTGAGATAAAAGTATTTTATATTTTGTGTGAATATGTGGCCGTGGTAGGAAAATGGGAGATCTCCCGCCGGGCAAGGCCGACACTCCGTGTGATAGTTTTTTTATTTTGCACCCGAAGCAAATATGGGCAACCCTCCGGAAAGCGGGGGAGGGAGGTTGGGAATGCTCATAGCATACCACGCAGCCGGCTGCGTGGTTATGTGGTGACTTTTCCCACTAAACCCAACCTTTTAGGAACCGGCTTAACGATCTAACTAGAGATCTCTAAGCCGTATACGAACGCGACCCTCCTTGGCAGAAAGGAGGGCGCAATCGTATGATAGTTTGGAGATGTTCTATATATACTGTTTATGATTCGGAATGTTGATAGCGTGATTTAGGCTTCGGTATATTTTCGCTTGCGACGCGACGACAGCGCCGCCACAAATAAAATGATTTTCCCTTACATCTTAATAATGCTACATATCACCTTTATTCACTAGTCACTTGTGTATTAGAGGTGGCAAGTTGTACACATGTGTATTTTAAAGTTGATTACATGTGTGTCCGCAGGCTTCAGCAGCACTTACCTCTGAAGAACTACTAGCTCGTTTGCCATTCTAGTTTTATATAAAAGAATATCTGTTTAGAATAAAAATATGGTGGGATATATTAGTTTCAGGTAAATCTTCCGGAAACGTGGCTACCATGGTTGAGAACAGCATTTACTGCGCGAAAGTGAAGGAGCTTCGAGCCAGAATCAATGAAGAACTTTTGAGTATCATGTGAGTTAAGAACGTTATTCTTATTATTTAACTAGCTTTCTACCCTCCCCGCCCCCCGCCCGGTTTCTTTAGGTCTAATATATTATTTAACTAGCTTTCTACCCTCCCCGCCGCCCGGCACCCGCCCGGTTTCTTTAGGTCTAGTATATTATTTAACTAGCTTTCTACCCTCCCCGCCGCCCGGCCCCCGCTTGGTTTCTTTAGGTCTAATATATTATTTAACTAGCTTTCTACCCTCCCCGCCGCCCGGCCCCCGCCCGGTTTCTTTAGGTCTAATACATATATTATAAGTATCTTTGGTGTTGGACTGCCAACCATTGACGGCTCCGTGACGCAGTGGTTTAGCAAGGAGTCCTTATGCAATTTGTGTATTTAAATTGCCTCCACGATACAGTAAAAAATCCTAGTGTGGAGGAAACGTCTAAAATATAGCAGGAATGTGGAGGTCCATCGCTGTGGGTAAACTAGTGGAATTTAGCACCTGGAATTAATCCGAACAATTCATTGGAGTTGTAGAGTGTATGATAAAGATACACGGATAGGATGTACGACAAATGTATAGACTTGACCGGTGAAGATTATTCTTCGATCGACTTCGTAAAGGGAGGAGGTTCTCAATTGGACTGTATTTTTTATGTGTGGTACCTGAGAACTTTTTTCTAGGTGAACCGATTTCGATGACTCCTTTTTATTTGAAAACTACATAGTGCTTCTCAAGTTCATTGAAGTTGTAGAATGTATGTAAAGATACATGGAGGATATACAACTAATAGATAGACTTAATCGGTGAATGTTATTTTTCAACTGACTTCAAAATAAAAAGGAGGTTCTCAATTCGACTATATTTTATGTGTATTACTTACCTCAGAACTTTTTTTAAAGGAGAACAGATTTTGATGACTATTTTTCATTTGAAAGCTGGTGCTTCATCATCATGATGTCCCGTATAAATTTGATCAGGATCTTTTAATAATTTTTGAGTTTTCCTAAATAATAATAATAATGTCCTCCAGACCCAATTTCGGTCACGGCGGCCTGCCTCAACGGAGACTAGCCATCGGCGCAGGACAGGATTATAGTGCCCATGTGTATGCACAATCACAAGTGCACTCTCTATTCCCTCACACTCATAATCCGATGGGAAGGTAAGGCGACACGACCGTAGAGACATCAGGCGCAGGACCAATGGCTACGTACTTTCCGAGGCACGGGGGTGAACACCGTCAACTTCTTAACTTCGAGCAGCTACTGAGAATTTCTTGACGGAAAAATTCAATAATTAATTTTTTGGTCCGACCCGGGATTCGAACCCCGGACCTCATGATCAGCAGTCGTACTACTACAACCACTGGACCAACGATGCAGGCAATATCCTAAATAATGCGTATTTAATTGACTTCGACTAAATTGATAATGTTCTCACTTTATATCTATTGAAGTCGGTAGTACAATTTTTTTTAATTTTATCACTAGAGTAATGTCAGTCAATTCACTTTACCATCTTCAGCTACATCACATTTACCATCAGGTAGGAGAGTAGTCAAGCACTGGTTTAGAATAATTTATAGAAATAAAAGGGCAACATAAAGGTGTGTATCTGTCACCTATCCCCGATGTGTTCCGTTTTGCCGAATCTGACTCGGAACGCTTTGGGCTGTAATTTTTCTCCTTTTTATTTATAGTGCGACAGTGGAACATCAGAATTTAATCAACATTGATCCGGAGGACCTGAAGAAGATACAGAAGCGCTCATCGGAGTTCTCCTCTCGATTTAGCCGCATACACTTGTACCAGTTGCAGAGGCAGGTGAGTTGAGATCTGCCAAGTAACTTCTCTCTGCTGGGCACAGACAATGATATTTGAGAAGTAAATATTGTGTAAAATATGTTATATGAAGTGCAATGGCCGTCAACTTACGACTCAAGATTGTGTCAGCCACATATAGATACAAAGTGACTTTGTAATAATTGTAATAGAAATAAGACGAATTTGATACTTGACGGAGCCACGCTGCAGTTGTGTTATGGTTGTAGCATAAATGGGTTGACTCGACCGGAGAAAGACCACGCGTATCACCGTATAATAGCAGCTTAATACTGCTGTGTTTCGTATGGTCTGTGTAGAGATAGATCCGAAGACATTTTTTTAACTAAAAACGAAGCATTCTATCTTATTCCTCAGCGGTGACAACGCATCTGGGTTTAGATTCTCAATCTAGGATAAATGTAGATGTCTATGGGCCACAGCATTCACTTACCATCAGGTTGACTGTGTGCTCGTTTGTCACCCTTATTCTATAACAAAAGAATAATAAAGGTAATATAAAATATATATAAGGTGACACAATGTCATCATCATCATCAATGTTTCAGTCCTTGACAAGTCCATTGCTGAACACTGCCTCCCCCAAGGAATGTCACAAAGCACGGTCCCGAGCCACCTGCATCCATCGACTTTCTGCATGTCGTGTTGATATATGAACTTGAGATGTAGTCGTAAGCATTGGGCTGTATGAGGAAGTTCAAGGTCGCTTAGCGAGCTACGAGGAGTGTTGTATGCTCGGAGTTTCACCGCGCGATAGATTCCAACTACAGTGACTGCCACAGTTCAAGGTATCAGTAAGCTAAAGATTGCTCATATAGCTCGAACAACCGACAACCGGCGGAGAAGAAAGGTTTTCGAATAACTAAGTTGACCCCCACTAGATAGAGTAAAGACTTGGTAAGACATGCATTAATTCACAGTAAAATATCTTATGAACCATAAAAGCTAGTTAAATAGATGAACAAAAATATGAAAAATTTTAAATTTTTTTCCCTTTTACTATGTACCATATAATACAACGTCCTCCAGACCAAATTTCGGTCACGGCGACCTGCCTCAAAGGAGGCTAGCCATCGGCGCAGGACAGGATTATAGTGCCCAAGTGTATGCGCAAGCACAGGTGCACTCTCTATTCCCTCACTCTCATAATCCGATGGGACGGGAAACCAACACGACCGGAGAGAGATCAGGCGCAGGACCAACGGCTTTACGTGCTTTCCGGGGCACGGGGATGAGACACCGCCAACTTCCTGACTCAGGGCAGCTACTGAGAATTTCTTGACGGAAAAACTCAATAATAAATTTTTTGACATGACCTCGGTTCGAACCCAGGACCTCATGATCAGCAGTCACACTAGTACAACCACTAGACCAACGAGGCAGTCAGGGCATGTATCATATATACCAGATGTGAAAGAACCTTACACAGTAAATAATAAATGCGAATGAAATCTGCAATGGGTTGATTACAGCAAATTATTCGTATTAGATAGGCCCATGAGCTGGTGTGAATATTTATGGGTCAATAAAGACGAACAATAGTATAAAATAAATATACAATGTGCCGCATTAGGTACATTACAGGCTCGATAGTGTACTTAGGCTATTGGTGTTAAATTTTTCAATGCAGGTACAAGATCTGAAGCGACACAACAGTGCGGCTTCGCTGCCGTTCGGGCAACACACACAGCTGCAGGCGCAGATGGTGAGGACTGTGTCGCTCTATCAGAACTTGTGGCAGGCCTTCTGCGTGAGTTCCTACTGGACCATTTCTCTTATTTTACACTCTATTGACGTCAGTAGTCGCTAACTAACAGGTAAAATGTTTCTTTGGTGTTTAAATTTAATAAAAAAAATATTCGAAAGAAAAACTCGGTAATAGTTTCCTATTCATAAATCAAATCGAATCAAATAGTTTATTTGTGATTCACAGATTACAAAAAGGTCTTAATTATGGGCGTACAAATGTCAAATATCATTCGTAGTTTATAGGTTACGTATTTATAATAATAGATTAAATTATTAGGTAAAATTATTCATCTTAAATATTATTAGTAACATTGGATTAGAATATTCATGTTAGATTAGATTATGTATAAATTTTATTATACAAGGTGTAAGTGTAAACACCGTTGTCACTAAAACCATAGGTATACTCTATTCCAATTACGAAGTCCCTTCTCCACTTCTTAGAACGTAACTCTTCACGTTTCGCATAATTTGAAATAATAATAATTTTTTGTTCATGGTCGTAAATCATCATTTAAAAATACACAATCAATATAAATCATTATACAATTTATTCACACACACAATCTACATATTGTTTTTAGACATCGTGCTCAAAATAATTAAAACTTTAAACGATAATAATATTTTACTGCCGTTTTGCGTTTACGTTCTATAGTTTTATTTTTACTTTTTTTTACATATTGACGTGACTGTGTGTGTGTGTCAACACTGCGTCCACCTTTTGATCACGACCGCCATTTTGTTTGTCTCTTCAGTACTGGAGGTGGGCAGTGTATCATTTTTGCGATTGGATCATTTGCATCTGGATCACTGAAATGTTCCGAAGCACTGATATGTTTCATTTGGCTCATTTGGATCATCGACTCAAAAAATATAAAATACAGAATGTTAGGAATATATTAAGTTGCGTCGCGGGCGTTTATTACTGACTGATTCAGTGAAATGTTATGTGGCAACAATGCTGAATGATATAAGTGCTTAGGTTATTTTTATCATATATTTAGTTATTGTTATTTATTGTGTACCATAATAAGGTTGTATATAAAATCGATCCTCCTTTATATTTTATCCAGACTTAGGACTGGCGGCTAGTCCTTAATTTATGGCAAGCTGGCGTATTATTATCAAAAGTGATCAAAAGGAAGAAAGTAAGTCACAATAATCACTACGCAAAGATATCCTAAACAGAACTCAGTATGTTTTCATAAACAGGTGCAAACGAACATAAACGATTTGACAAGTTAGTGCCGGCTCAACGTAAAAGGACAACTTGTTAATGTAAACATTATATGCAAAAGACGACCGTATAGTATGTGATAAGTAAGCGCCTTAGTGGTCATTTTTACGTGCATGAATAACTATAGGTAAAATCCGTACGAGTTGAGTTATACACTTCTCATTTGTTATCTCTTTCTGACTTGTATAGATTGTTATTATTTCGCGCGCTCACTCGCCACTCTCTCGCTTGTGGCTCAGTCGCCTTGAGAGCGAGACTCGTCGCACTAAATGAGCAAAGTAATGTTCCAGATCCAAATGATGCATTTGAAACATTGTTACTGAACCAATCTTTTGAAACACTTCAGTGATTCGAATCAGTGAGTCAGTTCAGTAAAGAGTTACACACGCCTATTCAGTACGAGTGCCGAAGCTTTGTATACGATACGCGTGTTCAGTTTAGTTGATTTTGTGTTGTGTTTTTATTTCTTTCTGGTTATTGTAGTTATAACTGTTTGATAATTCTTTCGTTGTTATTAAGTTTTGACTGTTATTTGATTTGTTGTTTTTTTTTTTTGTATTTGTTTATAAACACTATGGCCGAAACTGAGACCACTAAAAGAACAGTGATGCACAGTCAAGCGCGAGAGTTTGTAGTACGCCTACAAGATTACTTTGAAAGAGAGTATCAGAATGGTGGTCCATTGTTGCCACTTTCACAAGTGACTAACCGAGTAAGTGCAGCTCTTGGTATTAGTCGAAAAACTGTTTCCCGAATAAGTAAGGAAAAACATGGTAAAGATTTAATGGAAGATAACAAATTAAAATCGCCACTTAAGAAAAAAGTTAGAAGATCGATAGTTACACATATCAACAATTTTGAAAACGACGCCATTAGAAACCATATCTATGGCTACTATAGTAGGAACGAATTGCCGACTCTCGATAAATTGTCAAATACTTTGCGAGAATCTGGACTGTTTCACGGCAGTAGAACTTCTTTCTGGAAGGTTTAAAAAATGTCGGCTTTTCTTATAAAAATGTGATAAAAGGCGGATTTTGATGGAACGTAGAGATATAGCTTTAGCCAGATTTAATTTTCTAAGATCAGCAAAGTATTGCCGTTTGGAATAATGTTATATTTCTAGATGAGACGTGGTTAAACACTAATCATACAGTTGGCAAGATATGGACAGACGACACTCCATTCCACTCATCCACAAAAGTACCTAGTGGCAAAGGCGAACGCTTAATTATTTGTCATGCGGGTTTCATGAAGGGATTTGTTCCGAACTGCCTCTTGGCGTTTAAATCTAAGAAAACTGTGTAATACCACGAAGAGATGAATTTGTTAAATTTAAGGAATGGTTTTGTACCTTATTGACCACCTTGAATGAGCCATCGACGATCATTATGGATAATGCACCGTATCATTCAGTACAAATAAGTAAGCCTCCAACTTCTAGCAGCAAAAAAGCCGATATTGTGAAATGGCTGAATGACAATAATATTGTTGCTGACATGTCCATGTTAAAAGTTGAGCTGCTGTATTTGGTTGCTATAAATAAGCCAGCTAGACCAAAATACGTATTGGACGAAATGGCTAAGGAAGCCGGACACAATGTAATGCGCCTTCCACCCTACCATTGTCAATACAATGCAATGTAATTGATTTGGGCTCAAATTAAAGGCAAGAATTTAAACAAATCTTTTTTATAATTTATTTCTACCTATTTTAACATTTTATCTGTTGCTATATAAACACGCAAACCTTTATTTTAGGTTATGCGACTAGTAAAAATACCAGCCCACCGTTTACTGCAAACAAAATGCTGTCATTGTTGCAAGAAGCTTATGATAGTGTTACTGCCGCGAATTGGGAAAGTGTGGTTTTACGAGGGCGGCACTGAAAATTTCGGGAATCAAGGAAGTGACACAACATTACTATTTAAAAATGTATTTATTGCTTTTCGAAGTATTCTCCGCGAAATTTGACACATGTTTCTATACGATGTAACCAATCATTGAAGCAACTATTCCATTCGGAAGTTGGGGTTTCCAAAATGGCCGTTTTGTAGGCGTCCACAGCTTCTTCAGGTGATGAAAATCTCTGTCCACGCAATTTATTCTTTATTTTAGGGAAAGTATAGAAATCATTAGGGCTTAGGTCGGGGCTGTACGGCAGATGGTCTAATAATTCTCTTTTTTTTCTGTGTCCATACACAGAAAAAAAAGAGAGTGTGTGAGAACTCGCATTGTCGTGATGGAGGATGATGCGGCGGTTGCAGTTCTCTTTACGGAGTTCAGAAACGACCTGTGGCAAAGAAATGCTAGCATACCATTCTGCATTAACCGTTCTTTGTAACTCAAGAGGAATAGTCGTAACATGGCCGGTTTTGGAGACAAACGTGGCCACCATTTTTTTTTTGCAACTCTCCGTGAACGAACAATTTTTGTTGGCTTTAACTCATTTTCGAACACCCAAACTCGTGACTGGTTTTTTGTTTCGGGTTCGTACGCGTATATCCAGGATTCGTCACCTGATACGATATTGTATACAGCATTTGAGGATCCTGCGTAGAATCTTTCGAGAGTTCTGACGCACCAAATAACGCGAGCCGCTTTTTGCTCTTCACAGAGCGAATACGGTATCCACCGGGAAAACAACTTTTTTACACCTAATTGTTCATGCAAGATTATTTGTATTTGACTCATGCCAATGTCTAAAGCTCTAAAGTTGCCTGAATTGTATCGCAATCGTTGAATTGTATTCGCGGTATGTCACATGTCGATCTTCCGCAATCAGCGTACGCACAGCATCAACGTTTTCTTGGGTGACTGCAGTTTTTGGACGACCTTGACGGAGATCATCACTGAGCTTGACACGTCCACGTTGAAATTCAGCAAACCAGCGATAAATTGTGGTTTTGGATGGGGCTTCGTCACCAAATGCAGAAATCATCCGGTCAACACACCGTTTTTGTGTTAAACCACTTCGAAAGTCATAATAAATCATCGCTCTTGAATTTTCTCGAGTCAATTCCATTTTCTCAACGACTACAAGTTTGACAAAACCTTGTGACAAGACCGAGAATCTTTTTTTTAAATAAATAAATGGTATTCGATTTTTAAAACCAAGGAGTTTTCAATTAAAAAGATTTAAATATGACAGGAACAGTGGAAATATTCCATTCCCGATACTTTTAGTGCAGCCTAGTACGAACAAAAAATTTGATTTTCGCTGATTGGGACAAAGACATACATATCGATGCCGTCATAGATAACCAAATTATAATAAATACGGGGGATTCTACAGACGATGGTGAGAGTGATGACGACGATTGTTAGCGACGACAAAGTGAATTCGAACATTTAATATTAATTATTTATTATCAGTGAATTAAAACTAAGTGTTAGCATTTAATCTTAATTATTCCTTATCAGTGATTTAAAATTAGGTGATGGTATTAATCTTAACTGTTTCCTATTCGTAAAATAAAGCTAAGTGTAAAGACTGATTAGTGCTGAAAAAACAGGAAAGTAAATTAAACACTTCTATTTTTATCTTAAAGTGACTTATATGAATCTATTTAATATTATTTAGGTCTGATTAGAACATTAGACGCAAGTATAAGCTTATTTTCTAGTAAGATTTCTTTTATCATAACTTTAAGAGCTATTTAACATATAAGTGATTAATATAATTCTTTTTCCTTTAAAGTACTTCAAAAGAAACATTAATATGTCAATTAATCGCTGTATAATGTTATTTCATTATGAGAAAGATTTAAATTTCATGAAAAAATATTGTATAGATTCTTAAGCATAATTCCTGAAAAAGTGTTGTACATTCCTACCTCTTGGCGGCGCCACTTGTATGTTCGGCAAAAAATATAGTCCTACTCCGGAGCTAAACCGTGAGGCGACCGCGAAACTATTTTTATTTTTTATAAATGTAAAATAAAGGTTTATTGAATGATTTATGTTTAGAATAGTAGAAATAAGTTGTATCTATCGTTAGGAATAAATATAAATATTGTAAGGAATGTTTTACCACGTTTATTAAGGAAATCGTGAATCTCTCTTAGAAAGGGTTACTCTGCGCTCTGATTGGTCAATGGATTCACTAATGCCGTGTGCGATTTTTTCTTAATTATGATTGGTTACAGCCGCTTATAAAAAAGGGGCGTTTTTCGTGGTAAATTATTCCAAATCCGGCAATGTAATAATAAGGAATCAAGAAATAAAACAAGAAGAAATTCTCAAGAAGTGTTATTTATTGCTCATCTAACTGCTACTGTATGCTCTCCAGTTAACATCCCGCCAGCAAACCCGCTCTATTTATCAACGCTCCCTTACGAGCATTTACATTGGTCCTTCGAGAAGCCGGATCGGGTTTAAGGAAAACTAGGAAGATGCCTTCAAATACAAGATCAAAATCAGTGCAGTCGAAGACTACGAGTGAAAGCAACGCCACTACGGGTACCAGTACGACGGATTGGAGCATGAATACGCCGAGTGATTCTACAAACACGACGGCTACCAACACGTCAACTTCAGATCGATCGACGCTTACAAGAGCATCGCCCAGCAGCGTACACAGACAACCCGTACTTCTTAACAAAAACATTGCCGGAAAAGAATCAACACCGGGGGACGTAACCCATACCACCCCCCCGACACGCACCGTCGAAGCGTCAGTTCCTCACCAAGAAGGAAGTCATCCAACGCCGCAGATTCAAGAAAGAAGTGTCGCAATGAAGACTCTGCAGCAGCCTCACCCTAAGAAGACGACCCGCGATCCAGACACGCTTTCCGTTCGCTCGTCGCATAGGAAGAGAGCAGAAGCGCAAGCAAAGATGACAATGGCATTAAGGAAACTAGAATTGGCAGAAGCGCGGTCAAAAGTTGCTCAAGCGGAATTAGAACTTCTCACCGCGGAATCAGAAGATGAAGATGGTGCCGGAGAAGAGCTGTTAGAGCGAACTCGAGAAGTCGAACGCTGGTTCATCCAGACCGGAGACATGCCTAATAAGAACCACAAACCAATAGAGGCAGAAGAAAAGAAAAGTGACATCCAGGAACTAGCTTCAGTCATACTAAAGCTATCAGAAAAATCACGTGACACCGTTTCACCGAAGCACCTAGAACTACCTCACTTCAACGGGGCCTGCGAAGAATGGTTAGCCTTCAAAAGATCATACGAGGATACGGCTGCTTCTTTCAGTAGCAATCAAAACCTAGCACGCCTTAGAATAGGGATCCAAGGAAAAGCTAGAGAAGCCGTCCAAAGCCTGCTATTCACCGCCGAAGACCCACGCGAAGTGATCAAGGGACTAGAAGCAAGATTCGGAAGACCTGGAGCACTAGCATTCGCAGAACTAGAAAAAATGAAGAACCTCCCAAGAGTCGGCGAAAACCCGAGCGACATATGCATATTTGCAAGCAAAGTAAAGAACGCAGTCGAAACAATCAAAGCCCTGAAGAAACCACAGTATCTCAGTTCACCTGAAACGCTAAGAGTTATAGTAGACAAGATGCCGACGTCAATGAAGTTCCGTTGGTTCGCCTACCACAGAAGCAGAAGAGACGAGGAAATTCAGGAGCTATTACTTATCGAAGCGTTCCTAGAAACAGAAGCCGACATGTGCGGAGACTTCGCCCCGCCCGAAGCGCCCTCAGAACAAAGAAGAGGAATAAGAAAACCCGTTCATTTGGTTCAAGAAGCGTCAAAAGAGAAATATAAGAAGTCGTGTCCGTTCTGTGGGGAAAAACACTTCGCATTAGAATGTAAAAAGTTCAAAGAAGCCAACCTGAATGGAAAATGGGATATGACCAAGAAGGCAAAGATATGCTTCAAGTGCCTTCGATTCAGACACTCAAGAATCAACTGTAAAGCACCAGTCTGCAAGCTGTGTAAAAGATGGCATCATACCATCTTACATTCTGACAAACCACCGGCGTCGATAGAAAAAGAAGCAAAAGACACCAATAGCATCTCAGAAGAAAAGGTCGCTTCAATCCATAACGCCAAAGGAGAAGAAAAGGCCTACCTAAAGATGATCCCCATGAACCTCTATGGCCCAAAAGGACAAGTTCGCGTATTAGCACTACTAGACGAAGGGTCAACGGTCACACTCTTAGACGCATCAATTGCTGAAAAAATCGGAGTCGAAGGAAAGAAAGAAAAACTCACGATCGAAACCGTTGGCGGAAAGGTGTTAAGAAAAGATAGTTCACAGAAGATCGAGTTCAAAATAAAAGGGGCTCATAGAAAAGAAAAGAGAACTATCGTAGCAAGAACCATCGACGACCTGAAGCTGTCTGAACAATGCATAAACAAGGACACCGTGAGAAACTGTGAGCACCTGAAGGCAAATGAAAATCAACTCCTCTACGTCTCCGAGAGGCCCAAGCTACTGATAGGCCAAGACAATTGGGGACTGATAGTGACAAGAAAGCTGAAAAAGGGCAAACCATCAGATCCTGTAGCTTCCCTCACGAACTTAGGGTGGGTGTTACACGGATGTGAAACAGGAACAACTGCCACAGTACACTTCACTCATTATGGCAGAGCGACCACTGGCAAGGAAGACATAGAAGACCTCGTCCGAGAACACTTCCAATTAGAGTCTCTAGGGATCCAAAATCGTTCACCATCTAACGACAGCGACAGAAGAGCATTAGAAACCCTCGAGAAAACTACCAAGAAACTGCCAAGCGGTCAATATGAAACGGGACTCCTGTGGAAAAAAGAAGATGAACACCTGCCCAACAACTACAATCAAGCTGTTCGACGCCTGGTCAGCATCGAGAAAAAATTGGATCGTGATCAAGAAGCAAGAAAGCACTACGAGGAGCAGATCCTGAGTCTAATCGGAAAAGGATACGCAGAGAAGGCTCCAGAAACCTCTAACAAAGGAAGGACATTCTACCTACCCCACTTCGCTGTTGTACACCCAGTCAAGAAGAAGCTAAGAATAGTGTTCGACGCAGCTGCCAAATATGAAGGAAAGAGCCTCAACGACGCCTTGCTCTCGGGCCCGGACTTGCTACAATCATTATTCGGAGTACTGCTGCGTTTCAGAGAGGGACCAGTAGCCGTCATGGCAGACATACAAGACATGTTTCTTCGAGTAAAAGTCAGAGAAGACGACCGAGACAGTCTCAGGTTCCTGTGGCGCGGAAACCGAACAACCGGCAAGCCTGAAAAGTATAGAATGTCTTCAATCATCTTCGGGGCAGCGTCATCACCTGCAACAGCCATATACGTAATGAACAAGAACGCAGAGGAATTTAAGAACACTCATCCTGAAGCAGTGAAAGCAATTAAGAGAAACCACTACATGGACGACTATCTGCAGAGCTTCGCATCTACAACCGAAGCAAAGAAAATATCCAAAGAAGTGAAAGACATTCACGCAAGAGCAAACTTTCATCTGAAGGGAT
Organism: Parnassius smintheus behrii; assembly: GCA_036936625.1. NCBI lineage: Eukaryota > Metazoa > Arthropoda > Insecta > Lepidoptera > Papilionidae > Parnassius > Parnassius smintheus. Next base: position 4,856,045 of record JAUPFT010000010.1, read on the forward strand.
GGGCCAGCAACAACTCGGGGGTAATATCAGAGGTAGAAGACGCAAACAAAGAAAACTCCTTACAACTGACCAAGGAAGAGAAGACTCTGGGACTAAGATGGCTGTTGAAAGAAGATACATTAGCCTTCAACGTCGGGCTACGCAACACGCCGGAGGACCTGCAAGATGGCAGAAGGACTCCAACAAAAAGAGAAGTCACAAGCGCAGTAATGTCCACCTTCGATCCAATGGGTTTTGCTACACCAGTTCTAATACAAGGAAAGAAACTAATCCAAGACATCTGGCGAAAGAAAATAGACTGGGATGAACCAATCAACGAACATCAAAAGGAAGTCTGGATGAAATACCTGGAAGAAGTGTCAACATTAACGAGGCTGAAGATTCCGAGGTGCGTCTCACCCAAAGGCAGAAAAGGACAGCTACACACATTCTCCGATGCGAGTGAAGAAGCCTATGCAGCAGTAGTCTACTGGAGAATAGTCGAGCCCGGAGGAAAGGTCCATGTCTCCATGATCGCCGGCAAAGCAAGGGTAACGCCAACGAAACCTGTGTCAATTCCGAGGCTGGAGCTACAAGCGGCTTTACTCGGAAGCAGACTAGCCGCCACAATCGAAGAGGAATCAGAGCTCGACATAACGAGAAAGGTTTACTGGACCGACTCCAGCACAGTGCTGCAATGGATAAAGTCAGAACCAAGGAAGTTCAAAACATTTGTGGCCAACCGACTCGCCGAGATCGAAGAAAGGTCCAAGCCAGAAGACTGGAGATGGGTGCCAACCAAGGAGAATCCAGCGGACGACGCCACGAGGGGAACCCCAACCGAATTCGACCACAACGCCAGATGGTTCAAAGGCCCGTCATTTCTCCGTCGACCAGAAGAAGAATGGCCATTTCACGACTTCAAGCCAGAAATTGTTATGCCAGAAGAAAAAAGCAAGCAAAAGGTATTGGCAACGATGGCAGCAGAAGACACCCTATTAAACCTAGAAAGGTTCTCGAGCTGGGAGCGACTGCTGCGCACTACAGCCAGAGTGATCGCCTTTACACACCTACTAAAGAAGAGCCGTAAAGCGACCACCACCGCCGCACGCCAGAAGGATGAGTCTTGGAAACCACAAAAAATCCAGAAGAAAGAAGCACAAACCTCAATCCCGTCTACCAACGGAAGTAAAAATAAGCGCCTATACTCACCCATAGAAGCAGAACACCTAAAAAAGGCCGAAGAGATATTAATAAAAATAAGCCAGAGCGATAGTTTTGCATCAGACATAAGAAAACTGAAGTCAGAAAAGCCATTAGAAAATTCGAGTCGACTTAAGAAAATCGACGTCTACGTTGGAGACGACGGAATAATTAAATTAAGGAGCAGAACAATGAAATTTCACGACCGAAACGGAAGAATAATGAATCCTATCATTTTAGACGGAAAACAAAAAATAACTCGTCTAATAATACAACACTATCACAGGAAATTCCTTCACGGAAACACCGCTACAGTAATGAACGAAATTCGTCAAAGGTTCTGGATCCTGGGTTTAAGAGCAACTCTAAAAGCGGTCGCACACAGCTGTAAATGGTGCAAGACAAAGAAGAGTTCACCAGAAATACCACCAACGGGAGATCTGCCGAGTGAAAGATTGCAGCATCATCAATTTCCGTTCTCCTGCACAGCCGTAGACTACTTCGGGCCGATGCAAGTCACCATCGGAAGAAGAAACGAGAAGCGCTGGGGAGCCTTATTTACCTGCCTCACAACTAGAGCAGTACATTTAGAACTGGTACCTTCTCTCAGCGCCAGCTCAATGATCATGGCACTCCGACGAATGGCAGCCAGAAGAGGAACTCCGAAAACCATATATAGCGACAACGGAACTAATTTCGTCGGAGCAAAAAGGGAATTAGAGGAGGCCGCACAGGAAAAGGGCATCCAGTGGAAGTTCATCCCCCCGGGAGCTCCGAACATGGGAGGCGCCTGGGAGCGGCTCGTACGAACAGTCAAGACGGCGCTAGCAGTAGTCCTCAACGAGAAGAGCCCGCCCGAGGAAGTACTCCATACGCTAATGACTGAGGTTGAACACATCGTCAACTCGAGACCTCTCACCCCGATCAGCATGGATCCAGGAGACGAGGAGAGCCTAACACCGAACCACTTTCTGCTGGGAAGATCATGCGGAGCTATGGCGCCGGGAGAGTTCAGCGACACGGAGCTCATCGGAAAGGCAAGCTGGAGAACCACCCAGAGACTCGCAGACCACTTCTGGAAAAGGTGGATTAAAGAATACTTACCTCTCCTGATGCCAAGGAAACTCGAGGGGAAAGAAACCAGAGACCCAAGGGAAGGAGACATCGTGCTAATAGTGGACGCCACATTACCGCGAAACTCATGGCCTCGCGGTGAAATCGTCAAAACCTATCCCGGACCAGACGGAAGAACCAGGGTGCTGGACGTGCGGACATCAGGCGGAATACTTCGCCGTCCAACTCGACGTGTCATCGTGCTGGTGCCAGCGGAGCCGTCGCCTCCAGAGGATGCAGTGCTACGCACCGTGGGGGAGAATGTTAGCGACGACAAAGTGAATTCGAACGTTTAATATTAATTATTTATTATCAGTGAATTAAAACTAAGTGTTAGCATTTAATCTTAATTATTCCTTATCAGTGATTTAAAATTAGGTGATGGTATTAATCTTAACTGTTTCCTATTCGTAAAATAAAGCTAAGTGTAAAGACTGATTAGTGCTGAAAAAACAGGAAAGTAAATTAAACACTTCTATTTTTATCTTAAAGTGACTTATATGAATCTATTTAATATTATTTAGGTCTGATTAGAACATTAGACGCAAGTATAAGCTTATTTTCTAGTAAGATTTCTTTTATCATAACTTTAAGGGCTATTTAACATATAAGTGATTAATATAATTCTTTTTCCTTTAAAGTACTTCAAAAGAAACATTAACATGTCAATTAATCGCTGTATAATGTTATTTCATTATGAGAAAGATTTAAATTTCATGAAAAAATATTGTATAGATTCTTAAGCATAATTCCTGAAAAAGTGTTGTACATTCCTACCTCTTGGCGGCGCCACTTGTATGTTCGGCAAAAAATATAGTCCTACTCCGGAGCTAAACCGTGAGGCGACCGCGAAACTATTTTTATTTTTTATAAATGTAAAATAAAGGTTTATTGAATGATTTATGTTTAGAATAGTAGAAATAAGTTGTATCTATCGTTAGGAATAAATATAAATATTGTAGGGAATGTTTTACCACGTTTATTAAGGAAATCGTGAATCTCTCTTAGAAAGGGTTACTCTGCGCTCTGATTGGTCAATGGATTCACTAATGCCGTGTGCGATTTTTTCTTAATTATGATTGGTTACAGCCGCTTATAAAAAAGGGGCGTTTTTCGTGGTAAATTATTCCAAATCCGGCAATGTAATAATAAGGAATCAAGAAATAAAACAAGAAGAAATTCTCAAGAAGTGTTATTTATTGCTCATCTAACTGCTACTGTATGCTCTCCAGTTAACATCCCGCCAGCAAACCCGCTCTATTTATCAACGCTCCCTTATACGAGCAATTACAACGATGCTGACCATGAAATATCGATTTCGGCTAGTGATGATGAATATGTTCCATCTTGATAAAAATATCATGTAATATTATCTAATTAAAATTAAAAACAGTTTTATAAATTTTAATTTGATGCTAATCTTTTTTCTGTCAATACGATTTTAATTTGTTCGTTATAGTAATCGAAGATCAATATCGTCAAGTATCGACGGTACTTTACTAGTACTTAATTATTGACATCTGTCAAATGGGACGTCGTAATTGTATAGTTGACTTTAATATAAAAATATTTATCTGAGTTAAAAAGAACGCTATTTTCGTTCATAAAATTTAAAAAGTTTCTGTCCGAGACCGTCCGTATATTCATGGATACCCTATGCGCCCGAGTGACGTAATCACTGTAAAGATCACCGCCCGCATAGCTACCTACACAACATTCCAATAAAAACACAGTAGGTACACATAACCTGTGATGTAACTTTTTCTTCATACTTTCATCTTGGCTTAGGACAGGTAAAAATTGGGGAATTAAGGAAAAATTGAGATTTTACTAAAAAAAATGTTGTTATTTTACATTAATTTACGTGGTAGAGCCATGCTGCAGTTATATTAGTAGTATAGTTGTAGCACGAATGGGTCGGCTCGGCCGGGGAAGGACCACGCTCTCACAGAATACCAGCGTGAAATAGTAGCTTAATGCTGCTGTATTTCGTATGGTGAGTGTAGAGAACCGGAGACCCTTTTTGCTGGGAATGAGGCATTCCATCTCAGTCCTCATGGGTGACAACGCATTTGCATTTTGATTTGCAATGGAAGATTGATGTAGATGTCTATGGGCCTCAGCAACCACTTACCATCGGGTGGAATGTGTGCTCGTTTGTCACCCTATTCTATAAAAAAAAAATTGAATTTACGTTCTATAAGTGATACCAAACCACTGGTTTCAAGGATAACGGTGTTTACACTAACACCCGTATGTATAATTTTATTATTTGTCATGTAATACAGTCAACCGGACTTTAACTATGCAGACTATTTATTTATTTTTAGTCGAGTTATTATCTGTATTGATTAACTTTGTGGATTGAATGAGGGAACCTTTAATTTGTGATAGTCATGTTAAAAATTTTGTATTGTCTATATAACATGTAACGTAATTAACGCACTTTGAGAAAGTAGTTTGTTCAGATTCGTTTACTGAATCGATTCCTATCATTTTTAATATAGGTAATTTTTTATCCCAAAAATAATTAAAACTACGTAAATTACGGTCACACTAAATCCGTACAGTCAAAACAAACTGAAATGGACCGTAACTTAAGGCAATAAGACTTTTAAGAGTGCAGTTTTATTTGTATTATTACTAATTCTGTCATTCAATAAAAATAAAAAAAAATTAACTTTACTTTAAGCACTTTAAAGTCTTTGCATTCGTGGTTCTGTACTGTGACCACAACATTCTTCCGGAATTAGTATAATTAATTTGATAAATAATCAGTGCATAAAAATGTTTAACTAAAAATTCAGTGTATGTATTATGATTATAACATAATATACTAATTGGGGTGTCTGAGGGTGTGCGTTAATTACGTTACATATTGTATATTAGGTATCTTATTTCATATCACGTCGTCCTTCTAATATTGAAGAGGACTTGGCAAGTGGACTGTAAATGAAGAAACTGTGTGGATTGGGACTATGACTGTTTAGGAATGATAGATGAGGCAAAACCACTATGATTATATTCATTATTTAAAAATTGCGAAACTTACAGAATGTGGCACTGTAACGTACTGTAATTAATCAACGTAACTTTAGCAAAAAGAAGGATTTTCTTGTTGTAATCCACTGAAGCTGTTCTGTGCCGGGAATATCCTCCGGTCGGCCGGCGGCCTGCTTTTCCCTGCTCCCCTCCCCCCAAGCCGCGACAAATATTTTTGTATAACAAACAAGCGAAATAACTTGTCAACAGTCCGTTAAATTTAGTCTGCTCAGTCTGTTTTGTATCCTATCCCAATACATATTGCCATCTACTACATCACCACTTACAACCGGGTAGGATAGTAGTCAAATACTAACTTTTAAGATTAAAACAATGTTCTGCAGGCGTTGCACAAGTGGTTCAGGCAGAGTTTGTGTACTGGCGCTGTGGTGGCACTGTGCCGCTGTGCCGCGCGACTGCCGCGCGATTTGCCCGCCTTCCCCGCAACACCGGATCCGTGCAACGACGTAAGTCATACACACTGTCCCTTGCTTAAGTCACACACTGTCCCTAAATAGCGACGCGCTGGCCTTCGTAAAGTCACACACTGTCGCTAATAAGCGTCAGTTACTGTCCTTCGTCAGCCTTACACACTGTCTCTAGTTAGCGTCATATACTGTCCTTTGTCAGAGTCAAACATTGCCTCTCGCTAGTGTCATACACTGTCCCTCGTAAAGTCACACACTTTCCCTCGTCAGAGTCAAATACAGTGCCTCGCTAACGTCATACACTATCACTCGTCAGATTCAAACACTATGCCTAGTTAGCGTCCCACACTGTCCCTCGTAAAGTCACATACTTTCTCTAGTTAGCGTTACACACTATCCCTTGTCAGATTCAAACACTATCGCTAGTTAGCGTTACCCATTGTCCACCGTAAAATAACACAATGTAGCTAGACAGCGTCACACACTCTAGCTTGTTAGCGTCACAAAATGTTCCACGTCAGCGTCACACAATGTCTCTAGTTAGCGTCACACACTTTCCCTCGTCAGAGTCAAATTCTGTCCTATGCTAACGTAACACACTATCTCTCGTCAGATTCAAATACTATCCCTAGTTAGCATCACACACTGTCACTCGTCAGACTCAAACACTGTCTCTAGTAAGCGTCATAAACTCTCCCTTGTCAGAGTCTAAAACTGTCTCTCTCTAGTGCACACACTGTCCCTCGTTAAGTCACTCACTGTTGCTAGTCAGCGTCACACACTGTCTCTAGTTAGCGTCATACACTGTCCCTTGTCAGAGTCAAATACTATCCCCCGCTAACGTCACAAACTAACCCTCGTCAGATTCATACACTATCCCTAGTTAGCGTTATGCACTGTCCCTTGTCAGAGTTAAACACTGTCCCTCGCTAACGTCACACACTATCCCAGATTTCAGATTCAAACACCATCGCCAGTTAGCGGCACACACTGTCACTCGTCAGAGTCAAAACTGTCCTTCGCTAACTTCACGCACTGTACATTATCAGAGTCTCACGCTTTCATTTTTTTTTAATTAATATCACTTGATTATAGATTAATTATAACCATGAATCTTTGGCAAAAGGTCATCAGCACTGGACAAAACCTTTTCTAATGTAATGGCGCCCGAAGATTCTTCACTCCGCCACACGAGCTGTACACATCCTTGAAGTATTTCTTTCATAAAATAAACTGATCCTCAAAGTGTTTCTTTGATCAGCTGATATCGTTACCATTACCATAACAGTCTATCAAAAGTCCGCTGCTGAACATAGGCCTCTCGCACGGATTGCCACATTAGCCATTTTCACAGTAGCCGCGCAACTATGGCAAATGTGGCAATCTGCGTAGACCACCGCAATTTATCAGTAGTAGCTCAGATGGTTAGCGCTCGCTGTAAATTTCACAGTACGCGAGCAAACCGGGTTCGATCCCCGGCGGCACCTATGAAATTGTTAACTGCAAATTTTAAGTACTGATTTACCACGTGCTCGGCGTGAAGGAAAACATCGTGAGGAAACCGGCATGTCTGAGAAATAAGAAAAAAATATTTCGAAGACGTGAGAAATATGCCAACACGCATCGGGGCAGCGCGGCGGACACTTCCTTGACCTAAAACCCTCTCAGAAATGAGCGTATAAACCACTTTTAGCCCACGGAATTTAATTTTACTTGGTCTGACGTCGAACTGAATATATTAACTCTTCAATAGCATAATTTAACAAAATAAAAATCTTATTCACAGGATTTACTGAAAACTTGTGACCGGTTCGAAGAAACGGTAGCCAAACACGGTGAAAGAGCAGACGAATTGATTAAAAGCCTCGAGGATGCTGTTAGTATATATTATTAATAAATATTTGTTTATTCACTCTACGAATTTTACATCATAACTTACACTAGTTAAATACAAAGTTCCATTCATTACATTGAGAGGTTAACATCGGCAGCCGTACTAGTGTAAACTGTGCTACGACTGCGCGTGCCTTCCACTCTGGGAATTAAAATTATATTACCTGATAGAGCCATGCTGCAGTTATATTAGTAGTATAGTTGCAGCACGAATGGGTCGGCTCGACCGGGGAAGGACCACGCTCTCACAGAATACCAGCGTGAAATAGTAGCTTAATGCTGCTGTGTTTCGTACGGTGAATGTAGAGAACCGGAGACATGTTTAGTGGAAAGGTGGCATTCCATCTCAGTCCTCATGGGTGACTGCATTTCCATTTTGATAGATGTAGATGTCTATGGGCCACAGCAACCACTTACCATCAAGTGGGATGTGTATTCGTTCGTCACTATAATAAATGGGTAACTTGTTTTACAATATTTTTAACAAACACTACTTAAAATCTTTATAAGCATGAATAAAAATTAAAACATGCATATACAACACGTAACATAATTAACGCACTTTGAGAAAGTAGTTTGTTCAGAATCGTTTACTGAATCGATTTCTATCATTTTTAATATAGGTAATTTTTTTATTCCAAAAATAATTAAAACTACGTAAATTACAGTCACACTAAATCCGTACAGTCAAAACAAACCGAAATGGACCGTAACTTAAGGCAATAAGACTTTTAAGAGTGCAGTTTTATTTGTATTATTACTAATTCTGTCATTCAATAAAAATAAAGAAAAACAAACTTTATTTCAAGCTCGTCAAAGTCTTTGCGTTCGTGGATTTGTACTGTGACCACAACATTCTTCCGGAGTTAGTATAACTAATTTTGATAAATAATCAGTGCATAAAAATGGTTAACTAAAAATTCAGTGTATGTATTATGATCATAACATAATATACTAATTGGTGTGTCTGAGGGTGTGCGTTTATTAAGTTACATATTGTATATATAATATAAACCATCGATTTTTATTACCTGCATTATATAATAAAATAATATATTAATAAAAAATAATTATTCGCTGCCATATAATATAAACAACCGTGGCGTCCATTTTGAGTTTAGCGTGTGTTTATAGCGATAAGTTTTCGACAAACTTTACAACGCGCGGTACAACGCAGGCACCTTCGATGTTCATCACAGAATACAGCGTGAAATAGCAGCTTAATTCTGCTGTGTTTCGTATGGTGGGTCTCTACACTTCCCATAACGGACACCCTTTTTGGGAACTAAACTGAACTGAACTAAAAAAAAAAAAACTGGAAACGAAACATTCCATCTTAGTCCTCAGGGGTGACAAAACATCTGCATATTGATTCTGATAATATGAGGACGGACGTAGAGCTCTATGGGCCACAGCATCCATTTAACATCATGTGGACTGTTCGTTTGTCAGCCTAATTCTTTAAAAAGCATAATTGATTATCTATAGTCATTGCTTAATATATGGCTACCACATAGAGGAAATATTTGCCACAGTTGCCACGTTAGGTTGTGTGCGAGAAAATGCTACTGCCGATGTCCAGTTTCTGTTTCCCTCTGTTGCCGCTTCCGAGAGCTGAACTGGAACCTGAACAAAATTTAAAAGTAATGAGTTTTCGTTAGCGACAAGCTCTAACACCCTATTTCACCTCCTTAGGAGTTAAATTTTCCAAAACCCTTTCTTAGTGGGTGTGTACGTCTAGAAAGGAGAATATATATTTCAAGTCAATTTTGCATATAGTTTTGCAGATGTCGTGATGAATAAGTGGATCAATATAACAACTTTGACAGAAATTATGATATACCGTGGTATACCAAACACTTCTGCGTACCCCTTTAGAGTATGTATCAATATAGTGCATAAATATGCGATAGCAGCAAAGGCGGTTGATTATCTTGCATTTATTAAAGAGTTTCGTTGTCTGCCTCCGAAACTCATCATCAGATATTTATGAAATTTAAATGGGACCATTTTGAAATAAACCTCTTTTGAACAAAAATAAAAGAATTTTGCAAATCCGTCTCTATATGACGGAGTTATATCTAAACATACATAAAAATATATTTAAACATGCGAATTGAGAACCGTCTCCTTTTTTGAATTCGGTTACAATCCCCTACAAATAATCATTACAAAGTAGGACTGCTCTGCAATTATTCGTAAAAAAATACTTAAGATAAACACTTGTAAAATAAGTTCTTTTGATTAATTTATTTCTAGAACAATCCATACGCCAAAAAGCCGAGCAAAAATACGGCGAAGAAAAATCCCAGCAGTGCCTATTTAAAAGCCGGCCCCAAATCAAGTAAGTTGGGCACAGTTGATAAGCATTTTATGTTATAAGTAATTGTAATATTTTTACTATTGTATCCTAAGTCAATTCTCTATATACTCGTACTGGTGACCTTTTTTTATTTTTATAAAATATTAGTGCCATAGGCATCTACTTCGTTCGCATGTTACACCCTTTTTTTTCCAGACGGTGTAATAAATCATCCAGTATAGGTCGCATCAAGGTTTAATAGCGTTGACCTTGAATGTGCAGAAGTCGATATTTAGATATGTTTAGCGAAAGTAGTGAGGCGCGAAGGGAGAGACGCTCGGTACCGTCGTTCTATTGGTCGCTCAGTCGCCTTCCTTGAGCCTTGCTCCATTCATACATCGCAAAGCCCTTAGAGTACAGTCGCACATATCATTGTTTCTATACGTTCGATAATCACTATTTTATTTTTAGTGTGAAAGATGCCGACAAAAAAGTGTTAACTAGGAAAGCTAGGAAAAAGGTTTACGTCGTGAATTGTTTTATTAAAAAAAAAAACAATTGCAATTATTGGTAATTTAAAACAGGTAAAAAACATAACAGCAAGAGCGACTTTTACACTACAAAAAACTTAGAATGAACTATTAAAAGCTTACACCACATTAAAAATCGGACAACTAGTGATGCTGATAAAATAATATTGGTTGGAGTTCGCAATCAATTAGAGCAAATCCGAGAGGAAACTGGAGAAACTAGTATAACTAATGAAAAATTAAATACGATCGATCATAAACAATTTAAAATAATGTTAGAGAGTTTGACGACGACGATTTGATGGAAGGAATAACACCACTGCTGCCTTAAAAATTTTAATTTAATGCATATCTTTCGTTTTATTGTTAAAATATATAATTATTGAAACATATTTAATATTAATAATTAAAGCCATTTCTTTATTTGTCACGTTTATTTACAACTACAAAAAGATCCAGTGTATTTCAATCGCGCAAAATTTTTAATTACAAACTAATTACTTATAACTCGTAGCTCGTAACTGGTTATTTTGACACTAAAATGCTACAACTATTTAGAATTGTGAGTAGTCGATAAAGTTTTTCACTTTTCTAAGATACAAGTTTTATTTTTGTTGTGTATGTAAAGCAGTACGTTGACAGTCGTCAGGAGTTTCACTAGTCTCCTGCGCTCTGTATCGCGAACTAAACAATTTATTACATTAAAACGTTTTAATTAGCATATTTCAATTCAAGATCTTAAACATTAATTAACTAAGACCTACATAAAAAATATGTATTCCGCCCTCTCTCAATTGCGTGACTATTCCTGTCACCAATAGTCCCAGAACCACTTAACTAGGAAAAACACACCATCACCAGATGGGTTTACGTGGTAGAGCCATGGTTGCAGCTATATTGGTAGTATAGTTATAGTACCAACGGGTCTGCTCGACCGTGGAAGGACCACGCTCTCACAGAATACCAGCGTTAAATTACAGCTTAACGCTCCTGTATTTCCTATGGTGAGTGTAGACAACCGGAGACCCATTTTGCTGAAAACGAGACATTTCATCTTAGTCCTCACGGGTACTATAGATGTAGATGTCTACGGGCCCCAGCAACCACTTTTTTTATAGAATAGGGTGACAAACGAGCACACAGTCCACCTGATGGTCAATGTTTGCTGTTGCCCATAGACATCTACATCTATCCTCGATTACAAATCAAAATGCAGATGCGTTGTCACCCGTAAGGACTAAGATGGAAAGCCTTTTTCCAGTAAAAAGGGTCTCCGGTTCTCTATACTCACCATACGAAAGACAGTAGCATTAAGCTACTATTTCACGCTGGTATTCTGTGAGAGCGCGGTCCTTCCCCGGTCGAGCCGACCCATTCGTGCTGCAACTATACTACTAATATAACTGCAGCATGGCTCTACCACGTACATACTTACCATGAGGTGGACTGTGTGCTAGTTGGTCACCCTATCCTGTATTTAAAAAAAATTAAAAATACAAATGCTTTAGCTATTTATGACATAAATGTAACTAGAGTACATGCAAGAAAGAAATGTTTATTATTATTTATTAACTTAATAATATCGCCGGCGGCGGCTTCCACTAGGTGGAATCTATTAATGTGGAGTCGTTTAGTTTTTTTTTAAATAATCAGCAATGAACATTTATTTTTAAAAAAACACAAAAAATATACTAGAATTTTTACGGATACATTATAGCCTAGATCACTTCCGGCGTTATTCTCTAGGTTGGTGAAGTTTCATCACCATCGAATCACCCATTCCGAAGATTAGCCAGGACAGGCAGACAAAATGTTAAGTTACATGGTGATTCTTGTCTTAATGGTATGCACGTAAACCCCTAAGCTCGATAAAGGGCAGATACTTTCAATTTAATTTATATGCTTCAATGTAATACTTTCAATTTATTTTATATTTATATTGGTCGCGTCACGGTTTAATAGCGCTCGGTGAAAGTGGAGGGGCGCTCTGCGCAAGTGTACATTCGTGCACAGAATTATGAAGTGAAATTCTAAGAACCAAATATCCCATATTTAAGAAAAAACGAGTTATAAGTAATTAGTTTGTAATTGAAAATTTTGCGCAATTGAAATAAATTGAACGTTTTTTATAATGTTTATGTAATTGATAAATAAACGTGACAAATAAAGAAATAGCTCTAATTATTAATATTAAATATGTTTCAATAATTATATATTTTAACAATAAAACGAAAGATATGCATTAAATTCTAATTATTTATGGCAGCAGTAGTGTTATTCCTTACATCAAATCGTCGTCGTCAAACTTTCTAACATTATTTTAAATTGTTAATGATCGATTGTGTTTAATTTTTCATTAGTTACACTAGTTTCTCCAGTTTCCTCTCGCATTTGTTCTAATTGATTGCAAATTCCAACCAATATTATTTTATCAGCATCACTAGTCCACTGTCACTGTCCAATTTTAATGCGGTGTAAGCTTTTGATAGTTCATTCCAAGTTTATTGAAGTTGGAGCAGTGGTGCTGGGATTAATGGTAACGGGATTAGTGCACGCAATTGAGGGAGGGCGGGAGGTGCTCTTCAAACTATGTAAGACACATCATTTAGTTGAGCGGATGGTTGCAAAATAACTATTAATATCTTTATTATAATGGATTTCCGCAAAGTAAGGCCTAATTCTATCAACTATCTCAACAGGTTGTTATGATGTTATAGCTTCTTCTTGCTACACTATATACACTGCTAAACAACACCTTATTCGGGTAGAACCAGCATGAAACACTGAGGTCTTTCTTTCCCTTCCCTTCTTATTCACCCTGCGGTTATAAAAAATAGTTTGTGAATTTATTTTCAGCGTCGAGGGCAGATGGCAAACTGTCCATGTACTCATTGGACACACTGCGAATCAATCTGAAAGCGAAGTCCTCAACTACCAGAGAAAACCTGTCAAGGTACTAAACTTTACTACTAAACAGCGCTCTGAATATTCGGAGAAATGAAAATATATAAAAAATCACCGTCGTAATCATAATCATCATCATCGTATCATCATCGTCATTGTCATCATCATCGTTGTCATCGTATCATCAACGCCATCGTCATCGTATCGTCATCGTCATAGTCATTGCTATCATCATCTTCTTCATCATCATCATAATCGTCATCATCGTCATCAACGTCATCATCATCATCATCATCGTAAACATCGTCATCATCATCATCGTAAACATCGTCGTCATCATCATCATCGTAAACATCGTCGTCATCATCATCATCGTAAACATCGTCATCATCATCATCGTAAACATCGTCGTCATAATCTTCATCATCATCAAAAAATCATTTAAAATAAGTTTTAACAGCGTATTGGCGATGTAGTGTTCTCTACCCCATATCGTCCCATAGATATGGTTAGATTGTAAATGAGGTTGTAGAGCCGTGCTGCCGTTATATTACTTGTACAGTTGTAGCACGAATGGGGCGGCTCGACCGAGGAAGGACCGCGCTCGCACAAAATACCTGCGTAAAAAATAGTTGCTTAGCACTGCTGTGTTTCGTATGGTGAGTGTGGAGGACTGGACACCATTTTTACTGGAAAGGAGACATTCCATTTTAGTCCTCACGGGTGACAACGCATCTGCATTTTGATTCGTAATCGAGGATATATGTAGATGTCTATGGGCCACAGCAACCACTTACCATCAGGTGGACTGTGTGCTCGTTTGTTACCCTATCCAAAAAAAAAAATCACTGTACAATGAACAAAATCTGTTAGTATCCAAGATTGATCCTGATAATATAAAAAATATCATATCATATCATATCATACCGTCATGTGGTGAAATGAAACAGGAGATTGCCTGTGCCAACCCTCTTGCGAAACATGACAACTACGGTAAATATCCTCCTATGAGGTAATGGGGAGGCCTCTGTTCAACAGTGGACTTTTGATAATCTGTAATGGTGATGGTAATGGACATAGAATACTATAGTACACAATAGAGCGGTTGTCAACCTTATTTTGTACGAGGGTCGGCGTCGCTGGGAGCACACATACAAGCAATTACGTCTATTATCACTACTACGAACTCGATTTGCTGTGTTGACAGACTGAGCGAATTAACACATTTTAGACTTTTGATTAATGTTTTTGACACAAATATTTATTTATTTTTGTTTCTAATATTCACAAAATATAAATAGTTTCGACTTACTGGTTGTAGAATATGTCTCCTTTATTTAAATTCAATTTCCCGCTATTCATTCGACACGAATTATTGCACAATTTGCCATTTTTTTAATAATTTGCATGCAGCGATGCTTGACACGAACATTGGAAACGATTGATTGTGTTGACATTTATAGGTATGAATTGACATGTTAGTGGCTACACGGGCTCCGCCCACTCCCTCGTTCTATTATGTATTTAATACCTGGATGACTACTAAGAAGGCGTTCTAAGTATGTAACGAAAAACACACCCAATACACTGTACTAAAATCAAGAAGAATATTTAGGAGGTTATAAGGAACGGTATCAAAGCTAAATTCAAAATATTATTATTTAAAATTGGCCTTTACAAAGCGTTTTGTAAGAAGAAAGGAGACGTTTCAATTACCCTGTTAAGAAATCCATTTTTGCTGGCATATTTTTAGAGAAGGCCATGTCCAATTATGATAGTAAAAAAGTTGAGGGAGAAGTATTTGTTAATAGATACACATCTTCTCACAGTGGAACATCCAAATTGTGCGGGACTGCCAGCAAAGCTCTCGAAAAGCGAGCACCAGATAAAAATAAAACGCCTAAACATCGAAGAAAATCTCCAACGTAAGTAAACTGACAGATATTATAAAATTATATGGTACGAGTATTGCCCCAAGAACTAGTAAACCTGTGCTTTTTGGGTGCCTTTTCAGTAAAAACCGAATAATAATTAAAAAATAACTATGACTTCTGTCAAAAATATGAAAGCACTTATAAAATAAGATCAGCTAGAGTAGGTGATGACGTTTGTATAACTTTCCAATTTTCCGAAATTTTCCGGAATAGCACTGGTTTGATTTACCCGTTTCGGGTTTGACCCTTATTGTAAAGTCTAATCAATCGGATATTCAATAGGCACTTTGCCAAATGATATTAATGTATGAGATATCCATTTGTGTTGTCCATGTATTTTCCTCTTTTTATCTCTTGAACATTATTTTGATACAATTTATTAGATCTTGCGTTAATTTGAAGCAGCAAATAAATTACTTTTGCGTTCTTATTTTTTTTTAATATTATAGTTACTGTAACACATTAAGAGTCCGTGCTCGAAATTTGAATGAAACTTTTTTGTCTTCACTAAGATTTTCCCCCTGAATCCTGAAAGCGGTTAACATACACACATTGCACAAGTACGATTATCGAGGCAATTATTCTTAGGTAATTCAAATACATGTTCCGCGTTGGATTCGAACCCGTGGCACTCATTGCCGCAACTCAATGCTAAGCCACTGCGCGATACCGTCCAACCTGTAGATTGTTGTTATTTTATTGTATGTATAATAAGGTTTTGTATAATCTACAGTACGGCAAGAACACGCACGCGGCGGGCTGAGGCCGACGTGCGCACGCTGGTCGAGGCCGTCACTGTAAGTAGCACACGTACATAACGTACCTCGTATACCTACAATACACCACACACCTATTTAAAGTACCTCATGTACCTAACGCTACATACGTACGATCATAGAATACTATAATACACAATAGAATTGCTGTCAACCTTATTTTGAACGAGGATCGGCGTCGCCGGGAGCACACATACAAGCAATTACGTCGTATTATCAGTTATCACCATTACAAACATATTTTAGACTTTTGATTAATGTTTCTGACACATAAAAATAAAAACTATCGTGAAGATCCTCAAATCAACATAGAAAGATAGACGGTGAGATATTTCAAGTAACCAAGTTGTGGTTTGCAAATATTTGAGTGCATGTGTGTGTGTGTTTTAGTTGAACATGGTTCCGGCATGTTTTTAAACGAACGTATTATTCTGTCTATATTTTTGATGGTCCTTTTTATTATAGAATTAGAGTGAAAAACGAGTACAAGTTATATATAAGATAGGTAAGTTCATGCTGTGGCTCATAAACATGTACGTCTATCCTCTATCCAAAATTGAAATGCAGATGCGTTGTCACCCGTGAGGACTAATATGGAATGCCTCGTTTCCAGTTAGAAGTGTCTCCGGTTCTCTTTACTCATCATAAGAAATAAAGTATCAGGAAGCTGCTGTCGGTCTATGTTATAATCTTGTAGAATCTATATTATATTGAATAAAACTATTTATACGGATAATATCGCGTTTAATTAACTTATTTTTAATTCCCGATGTTTCGGTCTATATTTAGTTTAGTTTAGCTCTATATTATATCTTTGCAGTTAATTTCTTTGCAGTGCACTTCGAGTCATGTCAGTTTTGAAGCCAGTTCACAACGCTCTCCAAATGCAAATAACCTAACTTACCGTAGTAAGGGAGCCAGCCAGAGCGGAAAAAGCAAAGAGACGACTCCCAGATCGAAACACCAAGAAACTTCTCGAAAAATCCAGAAAGTCCCAAACGTGCCCAAAAATTCGATTTGTGACGAAAATTCTACAGTTAAATCTTGTAGTGAATTCAGGAATGAGGAGATAAACTTAGAAATTACGAAAAATTTTATGGAGTCACCTAGAGCTCACCTGTCACTTGGACAAGATGGCACTCAAAGCAGACGGAGTGGAAAGGAAAATATGAAGGTCAGTGATAGTTTAGAACTACTTTCGTTCATGTAGATATTACTATTTCAACGGTTAAAACCAATCGAAATATTACTGGTCATTACGTTAATTTCTAACTCTTAAAGTATAAAAATAATTTTTACTGCTGAAAAAATTAACTTTTAAAGTAAAAGGTGACTTTAAAGTTTAAAGAACTAAAAGAAAATAAAAATAATTTCACATGCTGAAGTCGGGGCTTTGACTATCCTATACAATGTCTCAATAGCTTTTAATTTTTATTAAAAAAAAATCTTGAAAAATATCATTATCCTAATGTCGTCTCAATAGTAACATTGAAATTTCCTTATTTTGCCAAGCTATTACTTATATTTGCGAACAATATCGACCCCTAGTTGGTGTTTTTGGCGATTTTTAGTAATTTTTCTTCTCCAAATTTATATTAAACTTGAACACACTCCTGATGTAATAACCTATTTAATAGAAACACCATCAAAATCGTTTAACATTTAACAAAGATATTGCGTTACATTCATACAAAGAAAA
Source organism: Parnassius smintheus behrii (assembly GCA_036936625.1). NCBI lineage: Eukaryota > Metazoa > Arthropoda > Insecta > Lepidoptera > Papilionidae > Parnassius > Parnassius smintheus. The sequence continues at coordinate 4,873,848 of JAUPFT010000010.1, forward strand.
AAGGAACATACATTGGAATCAAAAATCTCCTTTTTTTAGATGGCTAAAAAGACAGGTATCTACTGTATCAGTCCTCAGGGGTGAGAACACAACTGCATTTTGATTCTGAATTGATGATTATTGAGATGTGGAGGTCTAAGAGTAACAGCATTCACTTACTGTCAGGATGACTGTGTACTTGTTTGTTACCCTTCATCATCATTATCATCATTACAGCTAGGCATCAAGGAATGTCACAAAGCACGGTTTTGAGCTACCTCCATCTACCGACTTCCTGCATGTCTTACCAGGTCGTCACTCCATCTAATGGCGAGCCGCCCTACACTTCGCCTAACGGTACGAGACTGGCACCCGAGAACCTTTCTTCCCTATCGGTTGTCGGTTCTTCGAGCTGGACCATTGCTACTTGCGCTTACTAATCCGTTGGGCTGTGTCGGTCACTCTGGTTCTACTGTGGATGTCCTCATTTCTAAGTTTATCACGCAGAGGAACCCCGAAGTATAGCTCTCTCACTGGCTCTCCATAGCATCCTTTTATAAAAAAAATCTTTTATTTGGGAGAGAGGCGACTAAATACTTAAACGCTACTCAATTTTAGGATGTCATTAAGTCTCATGGTGTCCTAATCACTTTGACTTAAAGTGATAGATTGCAGGAGACTTAACGGCATATATTGAGTAGTGTTTGAATATTTGGGGATCAGAAGTATAATGAAGTTTCCCCCTGTATCCATAGACTTCCTACATCTCCTACAATTCGCTTACCGGTACGAGATTGCAACTCGAGAACATTTCACTCTCATATCTATGTATGCAATGATAATGCGTACTGGTTGTTCATTATCTCTCAATTTATTTTTTTACTTATTCTTAGTTGCCAGTAATGAAGGTTAGCATACATTTACAATTTAGATAAGGAAGCCTTTATTTTAGCGGTCGATCGCTGAACATGATCTGATAGGAATGGGGGAAGGCATTTAATTCAAATAAAGAACATGAACGTTTAAAAACAAAAGTGCTTTATTGAAAACGCAAGTTTTCGTGAAGCGTAAAAAATGTAAAATCTAGCAATACAATTTCCTTGCGGCCGAAGCACGTACACGCGCGTCGCGGCCACTTCGCATAAATTATAAAAATACATTGTTTATTTACAACAAAAAAATGTCTTTAAAGCGACCACTTGTGGTGTACAAAAATATATACTATGTTACCAAAATCCCCATTTCTCCATGATCGATTTAAAATATATCCAAAATATATTTTTATTTGTTGAGAGACGTCAAGGAATTCAGGCAAATTGGGGCCTTAAAAGAAGCCCATGAACAACATATTTAAATGTAAAGCTTAACACGGTCATCGTGCGTGCTGTATGTACTTTAAGTGCACTTATTTTATAATAAATAGACATCGGTAAATATATCGATGGGTGATTATATGTCGGTTTGTCAGGTGCGTCTACGCGCATCTGGTGCAGAGAGGCTTGTTGTCCATCACCGAGAACGTAGAATCTGTTACCGGGTTTCTGCATTTCTGAAATTAAAAAAAAGATTAGAGACTAAATTTTTTTGTCCATTAATAAAAATGGAAAGTCGCCGTTTGTTGGCGACTTAAGAAAAATCTATCGCACCATTTCGTCCTGTAGGTATAGTAAGAGTGGGCTAGAGGATTACTAAAAATATGTTATATTTTCCAATAGATGGCGATATAATCATCTAGTTTACGCCAGACGTTCTCAACGTGGTAGAGCCACGCTGCAGCTATATTATGGTTGCAGCACGAATGGGTTGGCTTGACCGGGGACGGACCACGCTCTCACAGAATATCACTGTAAAATTGCAGCTTAACGCTACTGTGTTTCGTATGGCGAGTGTAGAGATCCGGAGACTCTTTTATACTGGAAACGAGGCATTCTATCTAAGTCCTCAGGGTTGACTAAGCATCTGCGTTTTGATTCTTAAGCGGGGATAAATTTAGATGTCTATGGATCACAGCATCCACTTACCATCAGGTGGAATGTGTGCTCGATTTTACCCTTACTTACTTACTTATCGTCACGCACAATCCCTAACGGGGTAGCCAGAGAGAACAGATCGCCAAGTGTCACGATCCTTACATCCCTCTTTCGCTTCTTTCAGGTTCATTAACTTCTTCATACATGCACGTCTAGGTATCCGAGTACTCTTGACCCTCCCCTCTTCGAGCAATTTGCTCACATGGTCTTCGAAATTTAGTCTCGGTCTACCTCGACACCTTTTAATATTTACTTTCGCTCTATATATTTTCTTCACCATTCGGTCTTCACTCATTCGTTCGACGTGCCCAAACCATTGGAGTACGCCCTTATCAATTTTTGTGATAAGGTCATCTTTCTATCCTGCCATATTGCGAATCTCTTCGTTTCGCTTTCGGTCGGCTATGGTAACACCACACATTTTACGAAGAGATCGCATTTCCACTGCATTCAACTTGCTTTTATGCTTTTTCTGGCATACCCAGGTTTCGCTGCCATATAACAAAGTCGGTACCAACACTGCGTTATGTATTGCAAGGCGTGCACTCTTCACCACGCCTTGCCTTTTTACTAATGCATTCAGGGCACCATTGACTTTCTGGCAGCGACACGCCTATCCACATCTAAATCACATCTTCCATCACGGCTGAAAGCACTCCCCAAGTATACAATTTCATTTACCTGTTCTAGACATTCCTGATTTACCCATATTTCACATTTTGTTCTCTCTTCGTCCTTTTCAAATACCAGAATACCCTTATTCTATAAAAAAAAGATAGCAGCGTCAATGGCGTCTGATAGTGCGATCGTCAATCAGTCTGCCAAGCGAAATGATTAAAGCACATCCTCTCTATAACGTATACCTACATGAAAATGTTTTTTTTATAGGATAAGGATGACAAACAAGCAGTCAGCAGCAATCCACCCGATGGTGAGTGGTTGCTGTGGCCCATAGACATTTAACATCTATCCTCGATTACGAGTAGCAATGCAGATGCATTGTCACTCGCGAAGACTAATATGGAATGCTCTATTTTCAGTGAAAAGGGTCTCCGGTTCTCTACTCACCATTCGTGCTACGACTATAATATAGCTGCATCTGGACTGGTCAGCTCGAATTTGCAACACATTTATTTTAATTTTTTTTCTTATTTTGTGTGTTATTTTGTAGCAGATCACGCTTAGATTCACCTGTTTTATTTTTAATTAAGAATATTGTGTCATTGGTCTTTTAAAAAATGACAATAACAAGATAAATCCGGAGTTTCTTCTTCGTATAGAGTACCGTCATTTCGAAACTTGTTACTGCTACCGCTATGATGACTAACAGAGTGGTACAATCAGTCGGCGTTTGTCTTCCCATCCGAATACAACGTGGCTTTCTTCGAGGCAAGAGTTAATAGACTTTAGTTTAGTACATTTAAATCGCGTTGACAAAGTACGCATATAAATAATGACATCGTTTTCTTAGTCATAATAAACAAAATCAGTTTTAGATTGTCGAAAACGACGTTCGCGGTTTACAAAACGAGAAGCTAGTCTCCTCGGCCGCTCACAGTCGACTAACGAAGTTACGGATAATTGAGCGTAACTTAGTGCGCAAATTATTAGTACCGTAGTGCTCGTCTAGTAGTATAAAACTCGCGGCACGTAACTCTAGCGCAGAACGAAACGTGGCAGGGATGGCTTCGAATTTCGTATCACTACGGGGGACGGAATGCGAATGGAGAGACAATCAATGCGTGCGAACGATACGCACAGCCAATCATACGAAATTATGCGTAATACGGCCATTTATGCGCAATAACGGTCACGGCTTTAGGCGGTTAAGTACTAGCATGAGTAAAGAAACCGTACAGAGGTAAAGATTCTAAGGAGCTGTCAAATTTTTTATCTATTTTGATAGGATTGACATAAGAGGATATTAAAAAAATGTTTATATTATTTTATTAAGTCCCTGTGATAAAAATATTTCTTTTGCATACACTTACTCTAATTAATGTATTAATATATAATTTTTTCCTTAAATAATCTAATAGAAAGCACTCAAATAACATACGAGTATAGGTACAAACTTACATACGTTTTAAAATATCACTATCAATACTACCTATTATTTCGAAATCAAAATAATTAAGAAATCTTTGCTCAAGCAATTCATCAAATGCGATAAATTTATTGACATATAATATGAAGTATATGATATACATCTATCACATTTAAAATTATAAAAAAGCGTTCTAGTTGCGACCCTAAAGGTCCACACGACTAAATTCTCAGTGGAAAGCATAAAAAATATCATATGTTGTAATATTTTTTACAATTTTTCATTCGATACAAAAACTACTTGACCGATCTTGCTCAAAATTTAACGAGGTCTAAGTTACATAATTATGTGTTAAATGAAACTGATCCCATGTCAATACCACTCTTTGTTCTCAAGACAAACGAGGCGAAAACTGAATCCGAACATACATACATACGTACATGTGCACACACGGACATTCTCTTAAAAACCATGCTATTCGACTCTAAAGACCTTGAAACGTGGAGATATGTTAAAATTTCCAATTCGCAAAATCGGACTCATTACAATAACTTCCCACTGGGAAGTTAACAATAATTAAGTCTTAGCTACCTGCTACTACCATGTTTAGAATAATTAAATAGTGATATATTTTTATTAAGTTTAATTGCTTTGACTTGTTCAATTGCAATATTATTAAATATAAGTACTCTTAATATTTTAATAATAAATGTAAACACGTTTAAGTTTTTATATTTTACAAGACATACTTTACCCTATTTGTTATTTTTAAATAAACGTAAAACGAAAACGAGAACAATGAGCGACGTGTACACCCTGAGCTTGAGCACTGGCCGAGCCGATTTAAAGCAGTTTCTCTCTGTACATGACGAGCTGCCAGTGCGCGCGAGCACTGGCGGCTCGTCATGTACCTACTCACTTTCCTCGTGCTCACGCACACACGTGCCTTAAGCTTGTAATATCCTATTTCTGTAGTAATGTCCTATCATAGCGCGGTTGTATGAAGCGTTGCCTCTGTATGGTTTCTTTACTCATGCGGTAATAGTATAGGTGATAGTAGCGGGGGTTTGGTATAAAGTAATAGTGTAGGTGATAGTAGCGGGGGTTTGGTATAAAGTAATAGTATAGGTGATAGTAGCGGGTATTTGGTATAAAGTGATAGTGCAGGTGATAGTAACGAGTGATTTGTATAAAGGAATAGTGTAGGTGATAGTAGCGGTCGTTTTGGTATAAACTATTAGTAATAGTATAGGTGATAGTAGAGAGGGTTTGGTATTAAGTAATAGTAGAGTGTGCTCACATTGCAAGTGAAGCACTTGGCGTGCCACTTGGCGTCGAGCGCGATGATGGCCTTGTCGACGATGGGCTGGCCGCAGCCCGCGCATCGCGCCGCGAACTTGTCCGCGTAGCACGACGAGCAGTACGGCCGCCCGGCCTGCGGACACGACCCGTTAGAGTTTAAAGAAAGAAAGAACAAAGCTTCAACTTGCAGAAAATCAATTTTAAAATGAAAAAAATAACATCATCATCCTTACGTGTTTTAAAAAAAATAGAATAAGGGTGATAAACAAGCACACAGTCCACCTGATGATAAATGGATATTGTGGCCCATAGACATTTATCCTCGCTTCAAAATCAAATTTAGATGCGTTACCGCCCATGAGGACTAAGGCTCCACCACACTGCAGTTATGTCATGGCTGTAGTTCCCTTATTCTATTATAAAAAAGGGAATTAGTTTAGGCTATTTCGAATATACTTGTATTGTATTGGAGGTCATACCTGTTCCATAAAACCGCCTCCGCCGAGCTCCTTCCTGCACCCGCCGCAGACGAAGTGGTTGGAGTGCCACGACACGCCTAGCGCTTGGATCACACGCTGCAATACAGAATATTTTTTATAGCAACTATTATACATATATTTGCACAGGATAGGTGCAACTAGTCAGATCCGTGGGTACAGAGCGTTATTAGAAGGTAATTACTTGTGACGTGGCGGGATCGAGCACGCCGGACCGTCTGGGTGGATATCTCCTTAGGTTTTTACACCGCACGTGTAGAGAGCCAGTATGATTACAAGTTGTGAGGCGTTCCATCTTAGTCAGATATCTACGTGGTAGAGCCATGCTGCAGTTATATTAGTAGTATAGGTAGTTGTAGCACGAATCGGTCGGCTCGACTGGGAAAGGATCGTGCTATTACAGAATACCTTTTTAGTGTGGTTTTACTGTGACGCTTCGTCAGCGCGGGTGGTAAGCGCGGCCCGTAAACGAGCGGATGACCCGCTCGAAACTATAAAACGAGCTTAGAGTCGCACGGTTTTGTATACTGTCGGTATCGCGCGGCTGAATGCCGTCAGCGCGGGCCAACCGCGCGTGTTGGTTACACTATGTAACGATCCAAGACACGCAACGCTCGTGGCGTAAAACCGCGCTCGTGGCGTGGTGGTGGTAAAACCACACTTACTGGAAACGAGGCATTCCGTCTTAGTCCTCAGGGGTAACAACGCATCTGCATTTTGATTCATAATCGAGGATCGATGTAGATATCTATAGGCCACAGCAACCACTTATCATCAGGTGGACTGTGTGCTCGTTTGTCACCCTATCCTATAAAAAATGTGTAAATGCCTTTATTTTCTTAGATTCAACTTTATTTTTTACAACAGTCAGAGGAAAAAAATTGGTTGTGGATTGAACTGTGCCATTCACATGACGCTGTAATATATCACCAACAATTAACGAATTCCGATAGATCCGTAACCGTAGACGTTAATGGCATACACAGCACGTTTTTTATAGGATAGGGTGACAAACGAGCACACAGTCCATGTGATGGTAAGTAGTTGCTGTGGCCTATATACATCTACATTTATCTTCAATTAAAAATCAAAATGCAGATTGCCAGCCCTGAGGACTGACTCATTTTTTATAGGATTAGGGTGACAAACGAGCACACAGTCCACCTGATAGTAAGTGTATGCTGTGGCCCAAGACATCGACATTTAACCTCGATTAAGAATCCAAATGCAGATGCGTTGTCACCCTTGAGGACTAAGATGGAATGCCTCGATTCCAGTAAAACGGGTCTCCGGTTCTCTACACTCACCATACAAAACACAGCATTATTAAGCTGCTATTTTACATTGGTATTCTGTGAGAGCGTGGTCCTTCCCCGGTCGAGCCGACCCATTTGTACTACAACTATACTACTAATATAACTCCATCATAGCTCTACCACGCATAAAACTTAAAAAAAAAAACTTTTACACTTATTTATTTTTGTTCTTGTATGGTATCTATTACATATAAATAAAATTGAAGTTTCTGTCTTTAATATCGCAGTAACTTTCTATATAATAACCTCAGGGGGTTCTTTGCATGTTATTAGGACATGAATATCCATTTTGTTAAATTTAATCTGTATGTATAAGTTGATTTCGGGATGCAGCCAAACCGATTGTGATAGGTGATGTGACATTGTGATTTTTCAAATAAAATATACTGCTTATAATTGTATTTGAGAAAAATGCAGAATTTTTTGTCAAATTAAAAACCCAAAGGTCACTATTGAAGTGAAACTTATTTGTCGACGTAGTGGAGAAATTTAGTACTTACGGTATTAAAGAAATACAACGTCATGTTTACTTGTAACACTTACGCAAAATATAAAATAAAAGAAGAATGATTTCTTAAATTTTAATATGTGGTAGAGCCATGTTGCAGTTATATTAGTAGTATAGTTGTAGCACGAATGGGTCGGCTCGACCGGGGAAGGACCACGCTCTCACAGAATACCAGCGTGAAATAGTAGCTTAATGCTGCTGTATTTCGTATGGTGAGTGTAGAGAACCGGAGACCCTTTTTACTGGAAACGAGGCATTGCATCTTAGTCCTCACGGGTGACAACGCATCTGCATTTTGATTCGTAATCGAGGATAGATGTAGATGTCTATGGACCACAGCAACCACTAACCATCAGGTGGACTGTGTGCTCGTTTGTCACCCTATCCTATAAAAAAAAAAAAAAAAAAAATTACGCGAACACTACACATTGAATAAAACTATTTATACGGATTTTATAGCGTTTAATTAACTAATTTTAATTTATTTTTAATTATCGTTGTTTCGGGTGCTTTACAGCACCCATGGTCACGGGGGGACTAAGATATTTGACGTCCCAATATCATAGTTAGCTACGGCTACCTTCTGTTTTATATAAATTCCGTATATATATATATATATATATATATATATATATATATATATATATATATATATATATATATATATATATATATATATATATATATATATATATACATACATGTGGTTTTATTCAATAAAAGAAGACTAGTATGTCGTAAAGAAGTTTCTCTTTTTTAGTGTATAGACAATTTACACGCACAATTTTTTTTTAATAAATTATAAGCTAATGAAGTCGCAGGATAAAGCTGTTATATAAACGGCACCCATTGCATTGTTTATTTGCAGACGAATGTTTGTCTCATCGCGAACGGTTACATCATCGAAAGCTGTATGAATGATTAAAAGTTTGTTACGTTTCCCTTGTGACAGACATCACGTCCTTACTAAAGGAATATAAAAATAGCCTCGAGTAGGGTTACTCTGTATTACATGCGGAATTTGGGACCTCATATAGTTCGTGAAAATAATATATGTATATATATATATATATATATATATATATATATATATATATATATATATATATATATATATATATATAAACAATAAATATAAAGAAAAATAATAATACATATTTGAGTATCAGTAATAAATAATAATTGAGAGAGGAAAGTCCCAGTAATGGTACCGTAGACCACACTAGAATATGGTCAGTCCTTTTCCGTCAGACGTGACTTTTCGATATGGCATCGGGGGTAGGCTATTTAGTTTCATGGTAAATTATTAATTAAATTAGTTTCATTTTAGATCGTTATTAGTTGAGTTACTTTTAGATATAGATATCAGCGAGAAAATCCATTAACATTGTTTCGCGGTCTTTTTCTTAATCAGCCAGTAACAGTCCACTGCTTGTAACGCTTTTTTATAGAATAAGGGTGACGAGCGCACCATCTGCCTGATGGTAAGTGGATGCTGTGGCACATGGACATCCACATTTATCCTCGAGTAAGAATCAAAGCGCAGATGCGTTTTCACCTCTGAGGACTAAGATGGAATGCCTCATTTCCATTAAAAAAGGGTCTTTAGATCTCTACCCTCACCATACAGCAATATAAAGCTGCTATTTTACGCTGGTATTCTGTGAGAGCGTGGGCCTTCCTTGGTCGAGCCGACACATTCGTGCTTCAACTATAATATAGCTGCAGCTTGGTTCTACCACGTATAAAGCTTAGCTCGCCCACAGGAGTGGGGTAGGCAGATTTTTCATTCATATTATAAAACGTTTTTGATGTCTTGTCTCTATCGATTTTTATGGAAAAGTAATCATCACATACGTTCTCTTCTTCTTCCTTATCTCGTAAAAGCCTACTCGAGATGAACTTCTCTCTCTCGCTTTAGGGAGAATTCCCTTCATGCTTGGCAGGCGGATTGACCGTCGCAGTACCATCGTTGCTGCCCGTCGCCGTCAGAGTATTTTACGTCTATGATAAGCTTGAGCGTTATACCGCCATCTATCGGAAGCCATCAAAGGAGGGAATAGTTTTTCGACCTACTAGAAATTTTAACGTAATTTAATGGTTCTAACACATTAAAAAAGACACCAATTTACCATAGTAAATTGCCTAAAGATTTTATGAGAATCTAACCGAATTAACCGGAATCATGATAAATAATACAATTAAGAATCAATACCTACATATAAATCGCCGCAGTCTCTTTATTCGTGATCTGTTTTCTCCGGAACTACTAAAAGAGTATTTTTAGTTCAGGAGAATCGATCAAGTAATATTAAAGCTATTGAAGAACCTACAACTTTTTATTATAAAGAGTGCACTATTATAACACATAATGTAGATAAAAACTATTAGACAGTTGCACATATAAGATTTTAGTGAGATTGCCGTTTGATCTTTAATTTCTCAATATCACTTTAGATATGATAAAACTAATATCGCTAGTGTAATCTAGAGATTATAAGGAATAAATCGACATGTATTTCATTAAGTTACGCCACAATTTGTGGTGGACCCATTCTCCATACAAAAAAATCCTTTTTGTATGGAGAATGGGCGTTTTAAGAACATAATGTGTTTTCATTTAAAAGATGAACAGACATTTGATTGTTTTCATTAAATGTAAATACAAGGTATCTGGATACTTTAAGGATTTGTCCTACAACATCCAGAAGGCTGGTGAAACTAAGCGGTCGCACCGATATACTTATCACGGGTGCACGGATGAGCAAGCTTTGATTTTTTCATAAACAAGTGATGTCATCGCGTTGGAGACAATGGTGTCTATGTGTACGCGGAGCTACTGCTCCCTAGGCGTGAACTTTGATATCACTATATCGCTCGTTTGTGACAACTGAATATGAGAGTGAATTTGTTCGCGCTTCAATTCGTTTGCTGATATTTTAACTATTTATAGTATAAGGGTGACAAACGAGCACACAGTCCACCTGATGTTAAGTGGATGCTGTGGCCCATAGACATCTACATTTATCTTCAATTAAAAATCAAATTGCAGATGCGTTGCCAGCCCTGAGGACTGAGATGTAACACCTCGTTTCCAGTAAAAAGGGTATCCGGTTCTCTACATTCACCATACGAAATACAGCAGCTTAATGCTGCTATTTCACGCTGGTATTCTGTGAGAGCGTGGTCCTATCCCGGTCGAGCCGAGCCATTCGAGCTGCAACCACAATATAGCTGCAGCACGGCTATATCCCGTAAAAACCTATACCCTATGATAGTTTAATATCTTAGACCTCTTGAGATGGTGCAATGCTGGAAATTAAATATAAGATTGTATATTTTAACTGAGCCGTGGTAGCTCAGATGGTTAGCGCTCGCTGTAAATTTCACAGTACGCGAGCAAACCGGGTTCGATCCCCGTCGGCACCAAATGAAATTGTTAATTGCAATTTTAAGTGCTGATTTACCACGTGCTCGGCGGTGAAGGAAAACATCGTGAGGAAACCTGCATGTCCGAGAAATAAGAAAAAAAAATTCGAAGACATGTGAAGTTCGCCAACACCACAGCGGTGACACTCCCTGTACGTGAGAGCTTAAGCGCCGGTGACCTTGAGTCGAAGCGTGTAACGCTAGGGTTAATATCGAACCGAAATGGAATATTATAGACTTTTACCAAAGAAGATACGTAGTAGGTATATGTTATATATTATGTAAACTTATGTATTTGGGTAGTGAAAGATACGTTCAATTTTAAATCAACTTTTATTAAATATCTTTATAAATGAGGAATATTAAAACTTCCGACAAAACCAAATATGCAAGACAGTTAATGGTAATCATAAATAATTAACCAACACTCAGTATTTGAGTACGCAATAATCAGTTTTACATACTATCCTTTAAAAATTAATTTACTCTTATATATTTTTAAATTTTTCGATTACTTTTAGAATTTTCATTATTTCTAACAATTGCAAAAATTATATATATATATATATATATATATATATATATATATATATAGAGAGAGAGAGAGAGAGAGATAGAGAGAGAGAGAGAGTAGTAATATGTATAACCGTCGTATTAAGATATCAGTAATATTCATATATTAATTGAAATCTTATAATATCACTTGACGAATATATTCATATTAACTAATAATGACAAATATCGGTATTAACCCATCTTTATTCTTTACTACTAGCCCTCGGCCAGGGCAGTCGGCGACTGCCCGTTCCACGCCCCGCGTGCCTCTCAAGGCCCCCGCGCACATCCAGACACCCACACATAGCCGCAAGCGATTTTACGTGCACACATGCTTAAGTGTCGTTTCTTTTCGCGTAGTGTATATATTCTTTGCCAACACGTATTGGGGCAGCGCGGCGGACACTTCCTTGCCCTAAAACCCTCTCAGAAATGAGGGGAGGCCGGTGCCCAGCAGTGGGACGTATATAGGCTGTAACTTTACTTTACTTATATTTTAACTGACTTAAAAAATGTAGGAGGTTCTAATTCGACTGTATTTTTTGTGTGGATACCAGGCGATATCTTCGCTAATGGTGAACCAATTTTATTGGTTTTTTTTTATTAAATATGTTATAACTCTAGAGTGTTTCCATATTAAATTCTAAAATAGGGTTGTAGTTTTTAATGTAAATATTCTGAACGACGCTCTGTTAGTAACCTTGAGCTGGTTGGAAGTGATGGAGGTCAAACTTTGCTTGTTACACTATTCAAAAGGGTCGAAAAAAATCAACTTTTTTGTTGGATCTGGTAACAAACGAGCACACAGTCCACCTGATGGTAAGTGGTTGCTGTGAACCATAGACATCTACATCTATCCTCGATTACAAATCAAAATGCAGATGCGTTGTCACCCGTGAGGACTAAGATGGAATGCCTCGTCTCCAGTAAAAAGCGTCATTCAAGTCATTTGTCGGTTACATCTGCCGCTCACACTTGTCAATTCTCAAAGTGCAAACCGGGCCTAACTTCGGAAGCTATCACTTGTTAGTTATTTTATTATTTTTAGTTCTTTGAACTCGGTTTTTACTTTATAATAAAAGTTTAATTTTTCTTTCACATTTTAATATTGACCAATTGATAAATTATTGAATAACGACCGGAATGTCTTAACCTTCTTCTTTGATGTCTTTATTTAAGTTTGTTAAAAAATAATTAACTAGGATCCTCGTAATGATAAATTTTTATTCATTCATTTATTCATAAAGATCCTCCACAAGTCCAATGCTGAAACACAGGCCTTCTACGAAAAATTCCACAAGGCACGGTCCTGAGCCACCTGCATTCATCGACTTGCGGGACGTGCAGGAAGGCGCGCCTACCAACTATACGACAGTCACCTTGGGGCTATAGAAAAGTTGGTCTAGATTCTATTTCGTCCTTCGAGCCACTTCCCGCGAATTCCACAGACATCGCCCGCAGTAGCTACGGGAATCCTCCAGAATTCTCCGGAAGACGCGCGACTTCTTGTTCGGCTCGTATCTAGTTTGCATGTTAAACAATTAATATAAGACTAATTTTACTATGTACAATTTCATTACAAAAATTCGCTTTCATTCCAGTGCAAATTGAGCCTTATGCTATTGTAATAGCGCTACCGTAGCGCTGGTAGTCCGTAATGTAACGCCTGAAACTATTAATTAAGTCTGATACTATTAAATAATTAAGAGTGTTTCCATATTAGATTCTAAAATTTTTTTGCTTTATATACGTGGTAGAGCCATATTTTATGGTTGTAGCACTAATGGGTCGGCTCGATCGGGGCCGGATCACGCTCTCGTAAAATAGCAGCTTAATGCTGCTGTGTTTCCTATGGTGAGCGTAGAGCACCGGAGACCCGTTTTACTGGAATCGAGGCATTCCATCTTAGTCCTCAGGGGTGAGAACGCATCTGCATTTTGATTCTTAATAGAGGTTAAATGTAGATGTCTATGGGCCACAGCAGCCACTTACCACCAGGTGCACTGTGTGGTCGTTTGTCATCATTATTTTATAAAAAATGCGGAAGTATTTAGGTCTCATAATTTGTAATGTAGGTAAATGTAATAAAAAAGAGTCACGCTTTAAACTGGTGCCGCAGAAATTATAACAATGAAGGGTGTAAGATATATCACCTATGTGTCAAGTTATGACCCAGTATGGGAGTAAATGACTCACGCATCTCGGGTTGTTTTTGTTGGCGGTGTGCAGCTACTGAGTCAGCAGTTCCTTGTACGGACCACGTGGATGAAAGTGCGAGGCGATGCCCGACCTTGGTTGTACAAGCTTATTGTCATCTCGGTATTGAGAGAGGATCGAATGGGAAACGAATGAAATTCGCAACTTGTTTGTATTAAATGAAGTCAATCTATATTAATATATTATGCAAAACCAACGCCTACTTTTCTTGCACAAAGCCCTTTTCCCACTTTTGGACCTATTTTCGCGTACTCGCTTTCATACACGAGGATTGGAAACCGTAGGTTTTATTATTTTCAGTTCATTACCCTTTGTCTATCTCAAATAGCAACTTAATGATGTTGTGTTTCGTATGATGAGTGAAGAGATCCGAAGATCCTTTTTGTAGGAAACGAGGCATCTTGGTCCTTACGGGTGACAACGCATCTACATTTTGATTCTTACTTGAGGATAGATATATGATAAATGTCTATGAGCTTCCGATAGTCAGCCGAGTAGTAACGACGTAAGGATATACAAATACAATACCCCATTATCGTCTTGTTGGTGCCGTAAGAGGCGACAGAAGATAACAAATAAACCAGGATGTGGGCAGCAGCGTCTGTTAAATTACAACAAAAAATAAATAAAAAATAAACCTGCTAAAATGGCCAATACCTGGCAAATATAGAAGAAGGCAATTTTGGGAAAGAGAAATTAAATAAACAGTTGACTTTTGATAGATGGCTGTAACTGTTTTTACTTACCATCAGGTGGACTGTGTACTCGTTTGTCACCCTTATTCTATAAAAAAACGTCCATTGCATGTATCTCTTCTATCTCATTATCAATTTATATTAAGCATGGTAGTATATTTTAAACTGTTTACATAATAAAATTACAATTAATGCATTCGCTAACAGTTACAGAGAGCAAAATAATTAATTAATAATTCATTAGATTAGGTGACAACACTGGCCGCGTGTGAATCATCCGTAGCGTTTTTTTTTTACAAGCGCCGAGTTTGTTTACTCAAGGTCGGTTAGTCAAGTGGAACTTTTGCGGTTGTTTAAAGTCGACATGAGTTTTAATGCAGAAAAATAATACATTTTTTTATTTTAAATTAAACTGAAGTGACAAATGACGTGGTAGAGCCATGCTGCAGCTATATTATGGTTGTAGCACGGATGGATCGGCTCGAGCGGGCAAGGAACACACTCTCACAGAATACTAGCGTAAAATAGTAGCTTAATGCTGCTGTGTTTCGTATGTTGAGTGTAGAGCACCGGAGACCCGTTTTACTGGGATCGAGGTATTCCATCTTTATCCTCACGAGTAACAACACATTTGCATTTTGATTCGTAATTTTCGTAATCTAGGATGGATGTAGATATCTATGGGGCATAGCAACCACTTAACATGAGGTGGACTGTGTCCTCGTTTGTTACCTTTATCCTATAAAAAAATGAACTACAGTCCACCTGATGGTAAGTGGATACTGCGATCCATAGACACAAGCAGCCAACTTTAAACACATAGGACTATAAACGCGTTCTCTCCTCGGAGGACTAAGATCTAAGATGGAATGCCTCACAGCCTATACCTGTAGTCATACTAACTCTGTATATCCCGTAGATCGGAGCACGAGTAATGCAGACTGTTATTTGGCGGCTAAAATAGCGGTGCTTATTTACCTTTTTTTTTGCTTAAGTAAGAGGTTACATTCGTTCCACTTGTAAATACAGGCTTTTTCAAAAATGCTATTTATTAAATCGTTATTTTAATGCAGGAAAGTGTCTCCTTCTTTCATATTTTAGTGCGGAATAGTGGACTTTATTTTACGTCTTCGAAATACTTTTAATAATTAAAAGATGTGTAAGTTTTCTTTTTTATATGGCATTGGGTGACAAACTGATGGTAAGTTGATGCTATAACCCATTGACATCCACATTTGTCTTCAATTAAGAATCAAAATGCAGATGCGTTGTCACCCCTGAGGACTAAAATGAAATGCCTCGATTTCAGAACTCACCATACGAAACAGAGCGGCATTAAGCTGCTATTTTACGTTGGTATTCGGTGAGAGCGTGGTCCTGCCCCGGTGGAGCCGACCCAACCGTGCTACAACTGTGATATAGCTGCAGCATGACCACAGAACACTTAAAGGTGTTCTGTGAGCGTGACTCTACCACTCCTCACGATTGTCATCTTTAACTAATATAAAGCTATAAGAAATCACAATTAATAATATCCTGTTGTGTCGTCACCGCGAATCGAACTTGGTTTGTCTTTGCTTTCGTTCTATAAAATTAACGACCCTGAGTTACCGCGTCTCATTCACCTTAATATAAAAGCTTATTATACGCGTCAAGTAATTAATTCTGTTATTCAGATATAAGTAATAACATTATTATTATATAGAAATTATTATTATTATATAGAAATTGACCTTTTGACAAGGCTAGCTTTAAGGGGAGAACTGGTTCCTGAAACACAGTTACACTAGCTCAGAGACCAGGGAATCAATGGAAATATGTAAAAAAGGCTGTTATTAAATAAATAAATAAAAAAATATTAGGTAAAGTACAGTTTAAAAGTACTAATATTATAGAGATATTATTTGTTGTCAACATATTGCACTCACAACTCAAACATAAACTAGTTTTCTCATTTCAGTGACGTTTTCGTAGTCCATAATAACGCATAATTTAAAGAGTACTTTACATAAGTAAAGAAGTTTTCATTTTTAATATTATATTGTGTAAATAATTTAACGATTATGAATATATGTGTCTCATTACTAAGGCCGGTTTCAGAGCTCGACCGACCGTCAGTGCGTACGTCGATCTCGCTTGCCATTTGTATGAAAATTCACAAGTCGTTACAGTGCTCGACCGGCCGTACGCACGTCTATATTGCTACGCACTGCGTACGAGGATCGTCGGTCGAGTGCGTCCGCATGTGTACCGGCAGTTGACCGACGCGCTATGGAAACATATTATTGCGTTCAGTGCTACACCGATCGTGCTGTACGGAAGCGTGTATCATCGTCAAGAAAGTCGAACCTAAACTTCAATAATATTGTATGATATCATAGGTATTAAATAGTGTTAGTGATTTAAGTAATTTTTATCAAACATGGCATATGTTGACACCGAACGCCTAATTACCGAATTTCGTCTTCGTGAACTCCTGTGGGACAAAGGCCACGTGTTATACAAAGACCCTGATGTCAAGTTAAAGGCCTGGAAAGAAGTTTGTATAGCTTTGTTTCCGAATTTCTTTGGGTGTACGTGATATCTACGTATTCTGTTCTTTATACCTACGTTTACATGCATAGTAAGCAGCAACTAAACAATTTGTAAACGCGTCCATTTCGTGTACGTGTTTGTGTATGTACCAGTCCGGTCGGTTTAGTTACTCAGGAGAGCTCTGAACGCTGCAAATTGACGATCGGTTATGCGTATCGTCAGGACCGAAGGTACGCACCGACGGTCGGTCGAGCTCTAAAACCGGCCTTAGTGGTCAGTGTTTCTCACAAGTAAGAGTAACAAACCAGCACACATTTCATTTGATGGCAAGCGGATGCTATTTCCCAAAGACACCTTCTATACTTGATTGAAAATCAAAACTAGGAATGCCAGATTGGTAGACCAAAATATCTGGACAAAATTTGAAAATGTCGGAATTTGGGGTTGTTGTCGGGAGAAACAAATATAACAAATAATTTTTTAAATAAAATGTTTATTTGTTAAATGAATGGGCTACAAAAAGACTTAACATTGTTGATATATAACTATAGTCAGTTCGCGTTAAGAAAATAGTGAGTCATCAGTGCAACTACAGGGTAAAGGTGTATTCACAGTGGAGTAAAAATTCCTTTTTTTCCCAAACATTTAATTTAGTTTAATGGAAACAAATTTTCTTAAAATTACTAAAATCACTTATCAGTATTGTTATAATTTTGTTCTGCAAGTTCCATGATGTGATCCAAATTCCACATGGTATTTTCTTCGCGTATCACGTGGTCGCAGCACTTCTTCCAACGATTAGCGTTTATTAATGCTATTGCGTCATCTAATAATTTTTTATGTCACTCATTTTGAACGTAGAGTTATTGGCACCAACATAATTTTTTATTTGGGCCCAAACCAATTCAATTGGATTAAGTTTGCAATGGTAAGGCGGTAGGCGAAGAATTGTAATGCCATTACTTTTGGCAGTCTCATCTATTAAATATTTATTATATTGTGGGGCGATTTCGGCAACTTTCATTAATAATTCTTGTGTGAACTCGACTTTCTAATTTCTTGCATTTTAATTGGCTGGGGGGCGTGGCCAGGCCGGCGGACAACGATGACTCACTATTTTCTTAACGCGAACGGACTATAATTTAAGTACACTTAGTTTTTAAATTGCCACATGTATTATACTTCATTTTTAGGTTGCCACAAGTAGTTACTTCACTGAGTCCACCAATTTCGATCCTTTATTAGTATTCACTAGATTTAAAATTCAAACAATTTTCGTCAGAATTCATTCTAATTACTAATTCAGTTTTTATTAAATTAAAAGGAGCTATGATGTGAATAGAAGCAGTTTGTCTGCGGATTTTGAGTTTTTACGGGACTCTGGAGGTCATTTAAAATGTCGGGAGAATCCAGACGGATCCCGACCATCTGGCAACCCTAATCAAAACACACAAATGCTTTGGAACTCCTAAGGACTGAGATCTAATGCTTCATAACCAGTGAAAAATTAATTAAATTAAAATATTTTCTGTGTGTACTTAGATCTTCTCTGATCGAGCCACAGGATTGGAGCTGTAAATAGCTGCTGCGTTGTCCTTAATGATTTCTTATATTTACTGGAATACCACACATTAAATAAAACTAATTTTCCGGATTTTACCGTCTACACTAATATTCTGAAGGTAGCCAGGCTAACTATGACATCGGGACGTCAAACACCTCAATTACCCTCGTGACCATGGGTGTTGTAAAACACCTAAGACGTTGGGAAAAACGCGATAAAATCCGTAAAATTAGTTTCATTTGAAGTTTTCCTTTTCATAACTTTCAATTTAATAGTGCAATCGACTAGGGGAGTCATTTTTTTATTTCGTCCCCTTCGATCTATTGTTTAACGTAGTGTCCAAGAGGACGCGGAAGACCGCGTTGGCACACGCAATACGAAAGTAAAGGCGGAATAAACAACAGCCCATGTCTAAATCACGCTATCAAAGTTTCCGGACAACTCTGCATATTATACTCAAGCTCCATACTGCCATACGGAACGCTGACCGTTGGGAGATCTTTCCTTTTCCACCGACGGTAAAATAGCAATTCCAACGATCGTCTTTTTAAACTTCGTAATAACAACTTAGCCTTACTTAGTGTATGTTAAAGAGTTATTGCTATAATCCTAGACGTTTAAGTCAAGGGTAGTTTATGATTTACGCAATCATGACAAAGGGGTGTGGGCAGCGCCGTAAAATATTTTACTGCCTTACAAGGAGCGTCTTGTTTATATGGACTGGGTTGCGTCATTTCATGCGAAAGATTTTCACGTCATTTTGTTTTATCAAATGTGAGAGTGCTTTTACACTAAAATACAGATATATCTTATAATTTTCTTATGTTTAGCTGCAAAGGAATGGAATAATTTGCCAGTGTTTTCAATGCAAGAGTAAATAGGCTTTTGTGACACTAAGTCAATACATTTTACCATCTTCGGCTGTTTAGGTTTTCACGAGCATATCTTTTAATACGTGGTGGCCGTAAAAGACTACGCTGTCACAGTATACTGGCGTATAATAGCGTTATGCTACTGTGCTTCGTGTGGTGAGTGTAGAGAATCTTATAAGAAAATAAATTTTCGTACACATAACATATTTTGAGGTGAAGAAGAATACAAGGATTATGTGGAAAGCCAAATGCACCAGTGTTTCAAAACAGACCAGTTAAAAAAGACTTTCCAAAATCACCTCAAGTTCTACGAGGCTTTCCGTGACACTCAAGATCGTATTCGATAAAAAAACGTTAAGAAGAATTATGTCGCAAAGACAACGTAGCCCTTTTTACTGGAAACGAGGCATTCCATCTTAGTTATCAGAGGTGGCAACGCGTCTGCATTTTGATTCTAAATCGATGGTAAATGCAGATGTCTATGGGCCACAGCATCCATTTACCGTCACATGAACGGTGTGCTCGTTTGTCACACTTGTTATTTAAAAAAAAGACTTACGTCAGTAATGGGGTCGCCGCAGCCGTGGCAGCGCGGGCTGTAGTGCTTAGCGTAGCAGGGCACGCAGTGCACGCCGCCGTCGTGCTGGTGGAACTTGGCGCCGTCGATGGGCTTGCGGCAAGTGTTGCACGCGAAGTGCTCCGGGTGCCATTTCTTGTTCAGCGCCGTCACGATCTGAGGGAACACGGTCCAATATAGCTTTATTATCACCAGTGGTCACCTAGTGGTCGGAATTCGACTGCAATTCATTAAAATTTTAAGTTATACAAACTTATTTTTATTAAGCATGCTCTATTTAACTTTAATTTGCACATTTATGTGCACAGATATCATAAATTCTACGTTTTTTCGTACACTGTACAGACTATTGAAAAAAGGAACATTTGAAGTCACACAAAATTCACATATCATTCAGTCAATCTTTCAGCAATTCTTTGTTGGCAGCATTTTAAAATTCTTTGACGATAATTAAAACGTAGTGATTATATACTCTTTGACGGCAATTACTGTTGTGTGCATCTGTTTGACCACAGACTATATATGTGTTTGACTTTGGCAGTATGAACGTAAACAATGAATGTTTAATTTAATTTGATTTAACATATATTATTTATAAATTTTAGCTTTCTACACTCCTTATCCATACAAACTTTAACTATGTCAATCCTCACACTTCCACTTGCACGCAATAGGCTTTAAAAGGGGGAAATAGGTTTCCCTTCACGTTTTAATATATAGAATGTCATCCACACCGCAGCACACATTAAGACAGCTCGGGGAACTGGGCCAGTGTACTTCTGGTCATACTACTACTTTATTATGTTCTTTACTGTTACGATAACGTTAACTGTGTAAAAATATCCAATACCCCATATAGTCCTTTGGATATCGTAAGAGGCGACAGAAGGAAACCGACAAAGAAGGTAGGTAGCAGCATCTTCCTGATAACGACTCAAAACTTTCCGCCTGCTGATCATGACAACTGCTCGTATGACAGATCAAAATGTACTTCGTTTTAAATAGAAATAGAAATATGTAGGAGGCCTACATGATAACATAGCTTATGTTCAGCAGTGAACTTATAAAGGGTATAATGGATGAACGATATCATTAAAATTATTTTTTATATAGAATAAGGGTGATATCGTTTATCACCCTAACATAAAGTCCACCTGATATTAAGTGGATGCTGTGGCCTATAGATGTCCACATTTGTTAATGATTTCTTATATTTACGCGACCACTACACATTGATTAAAACTACTTTTACGGATTTTATCGCGTTTATTTTACTTTTAATTACTTTTATTTTTAATTCCCGACGTTTCGGGCGCTTTCCAGCACCCATGGTCACGGGGGACTGAGATGACTGACGTCCCGATGTCATTGTTAAACCCGGAGTACCTTCAGCTCTTTTAATTATTGTTTATGGTCCGATCTATGCAAAATGAACTGACTATGTCCTGAGGTCTTGCAGTGGTTTAGTTTTAATTTTATTGATTATAGGATCCCAAGCGGGTGGTAGTACCCAGCCTCCTTCTCTATTGAAATTAGGATGTTTTTTAATTTCAATAGCCTCACGTATCATCCTTGGTAGGAATCGGTGTTATTTCGCGAGGATTTGTGGTCTATCAAATCTGATGTAATGGTTGGGACCGTCTAGGATATGATCGCAAATTGCAGACTTCCCGGAACGTTGACACTGATGTGAAGCATAAGCAAAAAAGCACCCGAAACGTCGGAAATTAAAAATAAAAGTAATTAAAAGTAAAATAAACGCGATAAAATCCGTAAAAGTAATTTTAATCAATCCACATTTGTTCTCAATTAAGAATAAAAATGTAGATGCGTTGTCACCCCTAACGACTAAGATGGAATGCCTCGTTTCCACTTAAAAAGTGTCTCCAGTTCTCTACATTCACCATGCGACACACAGCAGCAGTTAGGCTCCTAATTTACGCGCGTATTTTGTGGTACTGTCACGGTCGAATCGACCCATTCATAATATCTGCATCGTGTCTCTTCCACGAATGTGGTTATTTTTCTCATCTTTGATATAGGCCTGTTACGGTATAAATTTCAACTACTTTCTAACTATGGAAGTAATTTCAACACTTACTACTATAGTATATAACATTTATGTATCTAGTAGCTATTTTAGTCTCACCCTATGTGTGTTATTATATAGCATAACTCGTAATTGGATAGCACACCAACTTGGTATGTTACCAAACCTTCATTTCAACCTTCAAAAACCCAACGCTCCGGGAAGTGTGCAGTTGGTGAACAAATTCTAGACGGCCCACGTCATTACATCAGATTTGACAGACCACAAATCCTCGCAAAAGAACATCGATTTCCACCAAGGACGATATGAGTACGTGACGATATTGAAATTAAAAGCACATTCTCATTTCAATAGAGAAGGAGGCTGGATACTAACACCTGCTTGGGACCCTGTAACTAAGAATATTAAAACTAAACCCAAGCATACCATTGCAAGACTTCAAAACACAGCAATTTCAAAATGCGTAGATAGGACAGAATGAAATAATTAAAAAGCTCCCCGTGATCATGACTGATGAGTGACAAACCATTCAAAATGTCAGGAATTAAAAATAAGAACAATTAGACGCGATAAAATCTGTAGAAGTAGTTTTATTCAATATCTACTACTTTTTATTAACCGACTTTAAAAAGGGAAGGTATTTTATTCGATTGTATGTTTTTTTAATGTACCGATGGTGAACCGATTTTGATGATTATTTTTTTATTTGAAAGCTGGTGCTTCTCGTGTGATCGTATGTAAATTTGATCAAGATCTGATCAAGTAGTTTTTGAGTTATTCCTAACAATGCGAAATTAATTGATTTCGAATACATTAATGATGTTCTCATTTTGTTTGTATTGTAGTCGGTTGTACAATTTTTTTTATTTTACCTCTTGTTTGTGTTAGAGCACAAGCAGTCTAAGATTTATGCGTGCATATTATATTTATCTGGTATTTGAAAAGGACGAAGAGAGAACGAAATGTGAAATATGGGTAAATCAGGAATGTCTAGAACAGGTAAATGAAATTGTATACTTGGGGAGTGCTTTCAGCCGGGATGGAAGATGTGATTTAGATGTGGACAGGCGTGTCGCTGCCGGGAACAAAGTCAATGGTGCCCTGAATGCGTTAGTCAAAAGGCAAGGCGTGGTGAAGAGTGCACGCCTTGCAATACATAACGCAGTGTTGGTACCGACTTTGTTATATGGCAGCGAAACCTGGGTATGCCAGAAGAAGCGTAAAAGCAAGTTGAATGCAGTGGAGATGCGATCTCTTCGTAAAATGTGCGGCGTTACCATAGCCGACCGAAAGCGAAACGAAGAGATTCGCAATATGGCATGATTGAAAGACCTTATCACAAAAATTGATAGGGGCGGACTTCGATGGTTTGGGCACGTTGAGCGAATGAGTGAAGACCGAATGGTGAAGAAAATGTATAGCGCGAAAGTAAATATTAAAAGGTGTCGAGGTAGACCGAGAACATCTTTCAAAGACCATCATCATCATCATCATCATCATCATCATTACAGCCTTTCACAAGTCCACTGCTGAACATAGGCCTCCCCCAAGTAATGCCACAAAGCACGGTCCTGAGCCACCTGCATCCATCGACTTCCTGCATGTCTTACCAGGTCGTCACTCCATCTAGTGGGGGGTCGCCCTACACTACGCCTACCGGTACGAGGCTGCCACTCGAGAACCTTTCTTCCCCATCGGTTATCGGTTCTTCGAGCTATATGGCCGGCCCATTGCCACTTCAGCTTACTAATCCGTTGGGCTATGTCGGTCACTCTGGTTTTACTGCGGATATCCTCATTTCTGAGTCTATCACGCAGAGAAACTCCGAGCATAGCCCTCTCCATAGCTCGCTGAGCGACCTTAAGCGTCCTCATACGGCCAGCAGTGAAGGACCACGTCTCAGATCCATAAGTCATCACTGGCAACACGCACTGGTTGTACAATCTAGTTTTTAGAGATTGAGGTATACCTGACGAAAAGATATGTCGTAATTTCCCGAACGCTGCCCAGCCGAGTTGAATCCGTCGATTGACCTCTCGGTCGAAGTTGGACTTACCTAGTCGGACTATTTGTCCCAGGTAAACGTACTCGTCAACAACTTCGAGCATAGTGCTCCCAACAACTACCGGCATAGGTGTGACATGGACATTGAACATGATCTTTGTTTTGTCCATGTTCATCTTAAGACCTATCCGTTGGGAGGCACTATTGAGGTCATTGAGCATAGTGCTTAAGTCCTCCAGCGATTCTGCCATAAGGACTATATCGTCGGCAAATCGAAGGTGAGTGATGTACTCGCCATTGATGTCAATACCGTATCCTTTCCAGTCCAGTAGCTTGAAAACGTCTTCCAATGCAGCGGTGAAGAGTTTCGGGGATATAACGTCACCCTGTCTTACACCTCTCTGCAGTTGGATAGGTTTCGAGCTCTGGTTCTGTACTCGGATAGCCATCGTAGCCCTACTGTACAAACACTTCAGCACTTCGATATACCGACAGTCAACTTGGCACCGCTGAAGGGACTGTAGCACCGCCCAAATTTCGACGGAATCAAAGGCTTTCTCATAGTCCACATACGCCAGGCAAAGTGGCAGATTGTACTCTTCAGTCTTCTGTACAATCTGCCGCAGGGTATGTATGTGGTCTATGGTACTGAAGCCTTTTCGGAAACCGGCTTGTTCGGGAGGCTGGAAGTCGTCAAGTCTGCGTGCGAGACGATTCGTAATGACTCTCGAAAACAGCACGTAGACGCGGCTCAGAAGGGAAATCGGTCTGTAGTTCTTTAAGAGAGCGTTGTCGCCTTTCTTAAAGAACAAGACCACCGCACTTCTGCTCCACGCCTCTGGAGTAGTGCCACCATGGAGGACGGAATTGAAGAGCTTCTGAAGGACTACAAGTACCGGTGTTCCACCCGCTTTCAGAAGCTCCGCATTAATTCCATCCTCGCCTGGGGCCCTGCCGTTTTTAAGGTGCTGGAGAGCCATTCTAATCTCGCTTAGACTGACGTCCGGGATATCATCGGAATAGTGTCGGATAAGACTTGCTCTTGGATCGTTACTCACACTTGCGTGTGGCTCCAACGATGATGTGTACAGCTGCCCATAGAACCTCTCAATCTCACTCAAAATCTCAGGTGTCCCGGAAACGATGTTGCCACACTCAGTCTTCAGCTTTGACAGTTGGCTCTTTCTGGCAGACAGATCTCTGGCAAAGACTTTGGAGCCCTGGTTCCGCTCGATCGCTTCTTTAATACGAGAAGTATTAAAGTTGCGTAAGTCTCGCCGCATGCATTTGGAGATCTGTCTGTTCAGTTGCCTGTATGCTGTCAAATCTGTTGACGATTGCAGCCTCATCTCCCGTCTAACAGCCATGAGATTAAGAGTGTGATCGGAGAGTTTTTGTGTTCTTCTGCGGCGGGTCTTGCAGAACTTAGCTCCGACCGCATGGACAGTTTCCACGAGCTTGTCGTTCATATCGTCCACTGCATTGCAATCTTCTAGGCACTGGAAGCGGTTACGTAACTCGAGCTGAAAGGTTTCGGGATTCTGGATTAGAGCACGAGGGGGACGGAGCGTTGACTTCATTAGACGAGACCTCTCCAACTTAACGTTTAGGTTCAGTGTGCCTCTAACCATTCGGTGATCGCTGCCAGTTTTCACCCTTGCGATCACTGAGACATCACTGAACAGTTGGCGTCTGGTCGTCATAATGAAGTCAATCTCATTTTTTGTCGAACCGTCGGGGCTCGACCAGGTCCACTTCCTGTGGGGCCGCTTCTGGAAGAAAGAGTTCATCATAAAGAGTCCCTCTTTCTCCATAAAGTCGGCCAGCTGCTGGCCCCTTCGGTTCCGTTGCCCTACTCCAAATTTCCCTACCTTCAGCTCACCGCTTTCTCTTGTGCCTAGTTTTGCGTTGAAGTCTCCCATCAACACCGTGTAGTGGGTTTTGGAGGAATGTATGGCTCTGGAAATATCCTCATACATTTCCTCAAAGACCATTCATCAACCTCATACTTTCCTTCAAAGACCATGTGAGCAAATTACTCGAAGAGGGGAAGGTCAAGAGTACTCGGATACCTAGACGTGCATGTATGAAGGAGTTAGTGAACCTGAAAGAAGCGAAAGACGTATGTAAGGATCGTGACACTTGGCGATCTGTTCTCTCTGACTACCCCGTTAGGGATTGTGCGTGAAGATAAGTAACTAAGGAATATTTTTATCCCTTGCTGTATTTTTTTTTGTTTTGTATGTATGTGTATATCAAATAAATAGTTATTTCTTTCTTCCTTCCTCGAACCTTTGACTACCAAGGAGGGTGTTGACGGTTTAGGCATTGTAGACCTGTTGGGCTTTAAATATTTTCTGGATATATTTCTTATTACATATTTATGAGAAAAACGGGATACTACAGTTAAATAAAACAAAATATTTTTGACTGGAGATTGTTCTATTGGTAGCTACCAAATCACCTTCGATCTAGAACCGTTATTATCTGTTGACGCTAATTATTTTATTATATATTAATTAATTGCGCTAGCTGTTACATTGTTATCAATATTATCTCTAGAAATTTCTGTTTGGACTTATTTGATGTACACTACGGGTACTGTCTCATTCAGTACCTCCTTGCCAATTTTGCGACCTAACATTTATGTCTAACAAAAAATCACTAACCGTTTGTTGCACAATTGATTGGATGTGTAAATTACTTAAAAATGTCGATCCACATTGATCTTTTATTAAGTAATCAAATCACTAGTTCCTCGGAGTCTGTTACAAACAAACAAATACATAAGTTATATGCCCCTGCCCAGCACAGGAGGAATTTCTCCTTTATTTTTAGGAGTTATACATGAGCAAATATGCAGACCCGGAACAATTATGTCTTATTATGTAGGCCTTACAGATCATTGTCTGTAAGGTAAACTCTTAGCCTCTGGGCTACCGATTGATCATATTGCTTCTTATAGCCTCGTATATACGTATAAATAAAATTGAATTGTCTGTTTTTAATATCAAAATAATTGGCTTCTGTTAAACTGACGCATTTATTTGCAAGCTATTAAGGCAAATAATAATTTTTTAAATTTTTGTCTGTCTATACGGGCTGGTCTTTGAAACGGCTAAGCCTATTGTGATGAAACTTTACGAACATGTACGCAACAATCCCTGGATTGTTTTAGTCTATATTTTATCCGAAAAACTTTAAACGTTTAAATTTTTTTAAATAACGCTTCAAAGCTATATAAATAGATCTTACCCAGGCAAAGGCAGGCGGGTCGCTAGTAGCACCTAGCGTTGCCAGACGTCCGGATAAAGCTGGACACAGTCAGGCTTTTTAGTTGCGTGTCCGGCCAAATTAGACGGTGTCCGGCTTTTGTTAGGCTTTTTAAATTTGAACATTTATTTACATTTTTCATATAATATTGTAATGAATGCTGAATAACTAATAATAAAGAAGACTGATTTATTCAATTGTTATTATTTCGTTCGAACTTAAGAAGATTTTACGGGAAAAGATAAAAGTAAAACCATTGTTTTACTTTAAAAAAATGTCTTTTAGTAAAACAAAAAAATAAGGTGTCCGGCCTTCTCACCAAACTGTCCGGCTAAGCTCGCTGGTCTGTCCGGCTATTCGGTCTTAAGACCTGGCAACCCTAGTTGCACCATAATATGTAACCTGTGATCTATAGCGAGACAAAGATAAATGGGACAAAACTTTGCCTTTTCACTCAGTTTCCTTATCTAAGTTCGCTTTTCGCCTCGACCCGCGTCGCTCTCTATGTTTTAATGTCTTGAGATATTGTATTTATCAATAGATTTCGTATTATCAAACGATGACGTGATGACCTCAAAGTATATCTACGATTATCTATGCTGTCGCCTGTACTAAGCTGCAACTGCAAGTGGCACAAGTTTACGTGGTAGAGCCACGCTGCAGCTGTATTAAGGTTGTAGCACGAATGGGTCGGCTCAAACGGGGTAGAACCACGCTATCACAGCATACCAGAGAAAAATAGCAGCTCAATGCTGGTGTATTTCGTATGGTGAGTGTAGAGAACCGGAGACTCTTTTTACTGGAAACGAGGCGTTCCATCTTGTCCTCAGATGTGACAACGCATCTACCTATTGATTCTTAATAGAGGATGATGGTAGATGTCTATGGGCCACAGCATTCACTAACCATCGGGTGGGCTCGTTTGTAACCCTTATTCTAAAATATTTTTTTTCTAAACCACCGTACTACTATGAGATACTCGCCAGAGACCTCACAAACGAACTTGCGGTCCATAAGGGGTTAAGTTGTTACTGCAGTGTATGAACTTGATGATGGATTGACATGTGGAAGGCCACAGATGTTTCGCTATCTCTGAGTACTGACAAGAAATGTCTTCCATCCAACTTTTAACGTTACAGCCTATATACGTCCCACTGCTGGGCACATGCCTCTTCTCGTTTCTGAGAGGGTTTTTAAAGCAGGAAAGTGTTCGCGGCGCTGCCCCATTGCGTGGTCGCGAACTTCACATCTTCGAAATATTTTTTTTCTTATTTCTCAGACATGTAGGTTTCCTCCCAATGTTTTCCTTCGCCGCCGAGCATGTGGTAAATCAGCACTTAAAATTGCAATCAAGAATTTCTGTGAAGTGTAATGGTGCCGGCAGGGATCGACCCGGGTTGATCGCATACTGTGAAACTTACAGCGAGCGCTAACCATCTGAGCAACCGTCCATCTATTACAGCCCACAAAAGTCCACTGATGAACATATGCCCTCCCCTATAGATTGATCCATAGGCGGGTTTTTCCATAGTTGTCAAGCTAAGAGCAGTTATCTTTTAACTTTGAGCAGTTATCAGATTGATGCTGCTACCCATATTCTGTTTTAATTTTTCTCTATTACGACACCCACAGGACAAAATGGGGTAGCAGATATTATTACACCACCACTACAGTTCTACTGCCTCTACACGGTTATAGAATGTCTTAAACATAGAATACCGTAATACACAATAGAATGGCTGTCAACCTTATTTTGTACAGGGATAGGCGTCGCCGGCAAGCAATTACGTCGTATTATCAGTTAATCACTACTACAAACCCGATTCGCTGTGTTGACAGACGGATTTTAATACATATTTATTTGTAAATAGCGTGCAATTTGGCATTTTCTAAATAATTTGCATGCGAAATTTTGAAACGATTGTAACGTCAAAACACATCTCGTGTTGACATTTAAACGTGTGAATTGATGTGTTAGTGGCATTTTAGTGGCTAGACGGGCTCCGCCCACTCCCCCGTTCTATTGTGTATGTATTATAGTATTCTATGGTATTAAAGGCCGTTATTATATCGCCTCTTTTTATCCTCTAAACCAATCAACATGAACTGCTTAGCATTAGAAACAGGTAATAGGTTCCTATCGACAAAAAAGAAGTGCTTAACGTACTTGAATTACCTATTATAGTATTACATGTATAATTTAAAAAAAAAATATTTCTTCGGCGTTATTTTCTAAATCTTTTACCGTTTTACTAAGAGCTTCCTTTGACCGAAGAGGGAACGGTTAAAGGTACTCCGCAGGCATCCGCTTTTTCGTAATTTTTGAATGTCAAATACCTAATTGACTGAAAGAAATTATTGGCGATAAAGCCTGATAGGATACTCTGTGATAAAAAATAGAAGAAGTTTATATAAAAAATACAGAATTTGCAATTAAGCATACTAGTTGATGTACAGGGTAGTTATAAAAAACTAAACACGATTTTTGGAGCTCATTCGTTTAGTGCATAAAACATAGGTAGATACTAGCCTCCACACCTGCTCAAAAGTATGACGCATGCAGCCATCGCTCTATATTAAGAGGAAGTGGACGACCTTGAAGACATCTAATTAAGATTGACATGCTCATATCTACCTTTCAAAAGTTAAATGATTTTGCTCAAGTTTTTCTATTTATAAAATAAGGGATACAAACGAGCACACAGTTCACCAGATGGTAAGTGGATGTTGTGACCCATAGAATTTATCCTCGATAAAGAATCAAAATACAGATGCGTCATCACCCCTGAATACTAAGATGGAATTACCTGGTTTCCAGTAAAAAAAGGACTTCGGTTCTCTTCACTCGCCATACGAAACACAACAGCACTAAGCTGCTATTTTACGCTGGTATTCTATGAGAGCGTGGTCATACCCCGGTGGAGCCATTCGTGCTACAACCATAATATAGTTGCAGCGTGGCTCTACCACGTATGTATACGTTCACGAGTCTTAAGCCGCTATCGAAAACCCGTGCTACGCTAATCTATTAAAAGCATGCCTCAGTTAGCGCAAATATAACCTATAAATACTATATATATATATATATATATATATATATATATATATATATATATTATAGGTTTATTAAGTGTAGGCACCTGAACAGACAGATATCAAACTTAGCAAATCTTTAATCACTGAGTTTTATAATCGCTCTATTGAGATTCACTTTAATAGGTCAAACCCGTTGACCCAAATAGTTAGAGCCGAGTGTTTTTTTATTTAGATCCCCAAGAGACAGACGCGGTTTAATTAAAGGAAAAAAATGTGTTTTAAAGACGGATGGCAGTCATCGATCTAAGTTGTTTCAAAAACACATTTTTAAATAGTATAATTACATCAGTCTTGTGTACTAATTTTCAAGGAATAGGTTTTTATAATAATGTTCTATATTATTAAAGAAAACTGCTTGTGTTTGTCGGTTAGATTTCATTTTTATTAATTCATTTATTACAGCCTTTAAAGGGCTCTAAAGTCGTGGTAGCTCAGAGGTTAGCGCTCGCAGTAAATTTTACGGTACGCAAACAACCCGGTTTCGATCGCCTCCGGCACGAACGAAATTGTTAGCTGCAATTTTAAGTCTGATTTACCACGTGTTCGGGGGTGAAGGAAAACATCGTGAGGAAACCTGCATGCCTGAGAAATAAGAAAAAAATGTCGAAGAGATGTGAAGTTCGCTAACACGCATTGGGGCACCGCGGCGGACACTTTCTTGCCCTAAAAGGCTCTCGAAATAGAGAGGAGGCCTGCGCTCAGCACTGGGACACGTTTATAGGATGTAACTTTATTCACAGCCTTTCACAAGTCCAGCTGAACGTAGATCGCCTCCAAGAAATGCCTTAAAGTACTGTTACGAGCTTGAGGTTCGTGACAATAAAAATTGCCGATAAAATTACCTAAATTAACACTTTAATTTACTTTACACAAATTAAAGTTAAAACACTAATAATTAAACACACTAATTCACTTAATTCCGCTCCGAAGCTTCGCTTGTTTCGTCAAATCAACTCTGCCTCGATCGCATCTTGCGCCACCTATTTATTTAAATTAGCAAAATATCCGGAATGTTCAAGTGAACACGCGCAAGGTACCGAGAGTTCGAGTATAGATTTTCTAGAAACTTAGTTCTTCGGGTGGCGCTGTCGGTCGAAAGATCTGTGATGTCATTCTTTACACGCTCTACTCGCTCTCGTTCCTGACACTAGATGGCGCTAGTATATCGTCGACTGGAGCGCGTAACACTGCCCCCTCCTAAGACATGCTCGTCCCGAGCATTATCGGTCCCATGATAACGCGCCAAGCGATCCACATGGACGATCTTAGGAGTCCCTCTTATGCCTTTCTGTAACGGCTCCGCAATGTCAAGGGCTGTCCTATCCCGTGGTGCACCAATATTGTACAATTTCGGTGCTCCTCTACTACGTGTCTGAGGTCCCCGCACGGCCGCACAACTTGTACATGTACGACACCAATCCTCGACATCGTCACGATAATGGACCCAGTAAAACTGTTCTCGGACCTTCAGTAGAGTTCGTTTAACTCCCAGATGAACTCTTGAACGACCATTATGGCACAGTTGTAGAACATTCGGCACTTTAGCTTTAGGGACAACCATTTGCAAACGACAGCTGTCTCCTCGACCATTGTCCCATTTACGGCACAGGACTCCATCCTGAAGCAGCAAGCTGTCCCACTGGGCCCAATAGCTTTTAGTGGTCGAACTCATCGCTGAGACTGCACTCCACTTGGGCTTGGGAGCACTGGCCTTTATCCATTCCAGAATCGGCTTGATGTCCGGATCTTCCTGCTGTGCATGTCGTAGGCTGTCCTTCCACCCGTTACTGAGGTGGTCTGTCCTGAGCATCCTCACGGATACCACTTCCTTACTCTCTTGCCTACTACAATGGTTGCAATCTTCAGGACAAGGTCTTCTTGACAATGCATCTGCGTTACCGTGAGATTTCCCGCTGCAGTGTCTGATAGGAAAGTCGTATTCCTGCTGCTGCTGGGCGGTGCTGTTAGCTGCACTTCCTTTCTGAGACCGTTCACCTTCCCTTCCTAGGGTGTGCTTAGGGCAGCTGGACCGAAGATGGCCCCTTTCCCCACAGCCATAGCACACTGGGCTGTATCTTTTATTGTGGTCGCGAACCGTAACTGCTGCAACCTCTCTAGCGTGAGGTGAACGATGATCCTGTCGCCGCCAGGCAGTGCCGTTAGCTGCACTACCCTCTCGAGATCGATCAACTCTCCTTTCCACGGTTCGCTTAGGGCAGCTGGATCGAAGATGGCCCTTTTCCCCACAGCCATAGCATCTAGGGCTGTATCCTTTATTGCGGTCGCGAACTGTAGCTGCTGCAACCTCCCTGACGCGATGGGAACGATGATCCTGCCACACGGCTTCTACCTCCAGTGCATGGGCCAAGGCGTCCTTAAGCGTCTCGTGGTGCCCGAGCCTCACAGCAGCTCTGACTTCCAGGTCACGGATGCCGTCGCTGAATGTCTGCACCAGGTTCCCTTCAATGAGCGCAGGTACAGATCGGTATGCTTTTCGCACCAGCTTCTCCACCTCTAGAGCCCACTGCTGCAGGTTTTCGTTGATGCGCTGCACGCGATCTTTAAGCTGCGCACGAAAGACGTGTTCCAGGTGAGCGTCGCCATATCTCGCCTCCAATGCCTCAAGGAGTTGCTCATAAGTCACTTCCTCACCGAGAGCTTCCAGAACTGTTAAGGCCTGGTCGCGCAGGCCTAGTGTGAGAGCAGTCATGGCCTGACTTTTATTCCAGCCGTTCGCCTTCATAACAGCCTCGAACTGGATTTTGTAGGCTGACCAGGAAGAGGTACCGTCGAACGGTGGCACCTTGAACCCACGTAGCGAAGGTGTTGTAGCTACTACGGGAGCTGTAGCTCCATCTCCAAGTTTGAGTTCGTCCAGTGATTTCTTCATGTCAGCCATTACGTTGTCAACCCGATTGTTCACTTGGTCGATTCGGGTTTCAGCTTTCTCGATTCGGTTTTCAGCTTTCGCGATTTGGGTTTCAGCTTCCGACAGGCGGTTGTCATGCTGAGTAACCCTATCCTTCACCTCCTTTATCTCCTTTCTGAAGGTAGCGTAAAGGTCCTTCATGAGGAGCATCTGCTCTTCCAACCGACGGGCCTGTTCCTCCTGACCGCGCCGCAGCTGCTCCTCCAAACGACGAACCTGGTCTTCCTGTCGGCGGGCCTGTTCATCCTGTCCACCCCGCAGCTGATCTTCCAACCGACCGACCTGTTCCTCCTGTCGGCGAGCCTGCTCCTCCTGTCGGCGAGCCTGCTCCTGCAGCATCACCATCAGAGCACCTAAGTCAGGTGCCACAGACGTAGAAGCTGCTGACGGACCGGCTTCCGTGGCCGGCGGCTGGCCCTCAGACATCTGCGGCGTTGCACCACCAAATCTCCTCTGGTCCGTCTCCTGTTGGCGTTAACTTCGGGTACGGACACCCTCCGTTTCCTCCTTAGGTAAAATCGGCATTATTTTATCCTACTTCTGACACCAATTGTTACGAGCTTGAGGTTCGTGACAATAAAAATTGCCGATAAAATTACCTAAATTAACACTTTAATTTACTTTACACAAATTAAAGTTAAAACACTAATAATTAAACACACTAATTCACTTAATTCCGCTCCGAAGCTTCGCTTGTTTCGTCAAATCAACTCTGCCTCGATCGCATCTTGCGCCACCTATTTATTTAAATTAGCAAAATATCCGGAATGTTCAAGTAAACACGCGCAAGGTACCGAGAGTTCGAGTATAGATTTTCTAGAAACTTAGTTCTTCGGGTGGCGCTGTCGGTCGAAAGATCTGTGATGTCATTCTTTACACGCTCTACTCGCTCTCGTTCCTGACACTAGATGGCGCTAGTATATCGTCGACTGGAGCGCGTAACAGTATGGTCTTGAGCCAATTGCATCTCATACTAGGTCGTCACTCTATCTTGTGAGGGGTCGGCTAATACTGCTCTCGCGAATACGAGGCTGCCACACGAGGATCATTCCTTCCCTTCGTTGTCGGTATATAGTTCTATGTTATTAAAGAAAACTGCTTGTGTTTGTCGGTATATAGCCGGTGCATTGCTACTTCAGCTTACTGATCCATTAAGCTATGGCGGTTACTCTGGTTCTAATGCGGATACCCTCATTTCTAAGTCTATCACTTAGAGAAGTTGTATCTGGATAGGAGCTAAATTATGGTTATAGTATGAATACGTCGGCTCCGCCGGGGTAGAACCAAGCTCTCACAGAATACCAGCATGAAATAGCAGCTAAACGGTGCTAAGTGGGTTCGAATTCGGCACGGAACAAGTATTTGTATGGCCTACAAGTAATTGTTCCGAGTCTGGATGTTTTCCTTGTGCAATTTATGTACGTAAACTGCCTCCACGATACAGGAAAAAATCCAACTATGGGATAACGTTTAAAATAAATATACAGTATGTCCCAGAACTCAACGTCAAGCCGAAACGGGGTGACAGGATTGATAGTTACCATCATGAAAAAAATCTATCCCTTACAGTTTGGAAATTATCGGCATTTAAGATAAATCTAGAATTTTGGTCAAACTGTAACCATTTTTCGGTTATTGTGGTTAATTTTTATTATTTTTGTTATTTTAAGTTTTGGAACCGTAACCCTAAATAACATTTCTAGAACCACAGTCAAAATAATGACACAACTGCTCCAAGTTTTCTAGAATTAAGACTATTTGTTAAACTATGAATTTAAAATTTTCAACATTTGTCGACTTTGAAAAGCCCTTCTTTAAAAAAAATGTACTAAAGTGCCTTGGCAAGTGCCATTAAAAGTTCGCGCATTTAATCAGCATTGTAAAATGGTACAATACTTGTTGGTTTTATACTAAAAAAACTAGTAAATAAATGAAAACCTCGAGTAACCCGAAACCCACAATAACCGAAAGATGGTTGATACAGTTTGACCAAATTTCTAGATTTTTCTTAAACGCCCATAATTTCCAAACTGCATGGGATAGATTTTTTTCTGATTTTTTCATGATAGTATCAATCAATCCTGTCACCCCGTTTCGCCTTGACGTTGAGTTCTGGGACAACCTGTATTAATTGTCCTAAAGTCGTTTTGTGATATATATGTTTTGTCTAATGCTAGACTGGCTTACGTTGCAGTTATGTCTGAACCTTACAGAACAGGAATGCTCTCGTCATGCGCATTATAATACTTCCGCTCAGCTGTTACAAGTCATAAGGTACCTGCAAGATTGTACGCTAACTTTGTTGGCATAAAAATTGTAGTCACATAATGTCAACAAACATATGAATACTACAAGGAGCATGTACATGAAGTCCGATGGACGTTTCGAATGCTTTACTTCGGGAATTAAATGGTTAAAATTAAATGCGATAAAATCCGTAAAATTATTTTTATTTGAAGTATTATTATTGTATAGAGAATACCAGACTTTTCACACAACCACTTTAACGTCACTTGGAATCCTATTGTATACTTTCATTTCCATATGAACGCATGGTTTTGATCAATGCCAGCTTAAAAACTAATTTTGACTTTTACTTTACTTCTCTGATAACGTCTTGTATCCTCAACCATTTAGCAATGTGTATAGTATTATGTAGTATTCATTAATTTGTTGAAGATATAATTGTTTACTCACTCTGCCCTGTATCACTGAGTTGCAGCTGTTGCAAACCGCTGGTCCGCCGTCTCTTGTTGACTGAAACAAAAATATAATGGATTTTTAGAAAAAAGTATTTATTTACTCTAGCAAATGCTGTATATTTTTTTTATTATCCGTGCCCGGCATGACTAGTACTGTCTCTCTTTTGTCAGTAGCATTCGCTCACACACGACAACTTGCCAATTGTTTGTCCTAATCGGAAATAAAGCTGGAGATGGGCAATAGCTTTCAAATAACAACTTAAAGTAATAAAAAACAGCGGTTGTCAAGCGTAGCAACGATGGCAAATGTCCCCTTATGAGGGAATTTATATAAGAGGCTTATGTTAGTATACTTTCGATAGGCTGTACAACTGTGTTGAACCGTATGCTGTACTGTTATTGAATGTGTGTCGGCGCTATCGTCGCGCCACAAGCGAAACACCTCGAAGCTTAAATCGCGCTATCAAAGTTTCGAAGTAAAACAGTTTATATAGAATAAATCCGAACTATCACACGGAGTCTTGGCCGCTCTTCGGATATAACACCTTGCCCGGCGTGACATTTCGTTTCGTTCGTCGTTTCGTTCGTTTTCCTTCGACGGCCACTTTTACATACACACATTTAAGAGCACGTTGGTATTCGAATGTTTAACGTTAGGTATTGTAAATTTAATACATTTTGTCTTATTGTCGTTTAGGAGCAAATTGTTGGCGTTAAACCAATGTACTAATTTCGATAGAGCATTATTTACATTGTCAAAATTAATTGACTGTCGTTTGAATTTGAAAATTAAATGGGTATCATCAGCAAGTAATACTATATCGTGATTGACCCGAAAAGATAAGGTAGGTCATTAATATAGATTAAGAACAGGAATGGGCCAAGAATCGAGCCCTGATCAACGCCCATACTACCGATGATGATGTTAGTAATGATGATGAGATTAGTAATAAAAGAATTGTGAAACATGTGAAATACATGTCGCGTCATCTACTACTTGAACTAAGTCTAGATTTAATTGAACCAGTGTTGGACAGTAATTTATTCGCATCAATTGCCAATTGCAAAGAACTTCCTTACTGCTCTACATCGTACAGTCCTTGGATCTAATTGTAGGCGTTGCACATGTCTCCATTGACCTTATCATTCGATACATAAAGTATGCATATCCGATAACGTATGCGTGATAAGGATCCCGTTAAATTTTAACATGACTTCATCTCCTATATAGATACAGTGTTAAAGGACACACTCAAACATGCGTTTCGAAGCAAACGGTTTGCTATAATCGTTCGTACTCCGTACAGCATAGGAGTGGAATAAGTTGCTAGCATCTGTCTTCTGTGTTTCCATCCGATTTTAACTCGCTCAATAAATCTAAACTCGTTTCAAAGTACAGACTTCATAAAACTAGCGGCTCAGTTTTGGGCAGTTGTATAACTATTTATAACAAGACTCCCTGTAATACTACAAAGCAAGAAAGAGAAAGAAACATTTATTGCAACATGCCACAAACATTTTGAGCATTTAAGAATGAAGCTGTAAAAGCCAAAAGGCTAACAGCACTAACATCACATTATATAGAATCTGCAACATCCTCACATCACCTTCTTTCAAATCATACGTAAAGCGAAATGTGGAATGGTCTTAACAAGTAGGAAAAAGTGGGCGCATGGCTATTACATGAGTGCGTCAATATAACTATAAGTGAGTTTATATGCCGGCTCCACACGAACGGTAATTGTGATTTTCCGACGGTGGCCACTTGGAAATGCAACGGCCTTGTACGGCACGCGCCTTCGTCATGCGCTTTCAAGTCCAATGTGCTACGTGTACGATGCATTCCGAATGCAATTACGAGTTTGTTTCAACGCATTATGTAGTATCTAATTTTTTATGTAATATTTGATTTGTAAACTCGTACAGATATCTCTCTCTCTCTCTCCATATATATATATATATATATATATATATATATATATATATATATATATATATATATATATATATATATATATATTACACTTATATTTTGCATTTTCATTATTTAGTTATTTTGGTAACATCTTTCTCGAACATGGAAATATTTCGTACACACTAACCTCGCGGGTGAGACCAACCTTTAATGGCCATTGCTGAAAAGTTTTCAGCAACGGTAGCGTTAGTTTTCAGTGAAAACGTAACCGCGCGATTGCATTATGTTGAGTCAGTACCCCTTTCAGTATCACTACACTCATGCGATCGGATTATTTTGTCTGTTTTCTCTTATTTATATCTTTGATGTTTTTGTGTATCTATTTTTATAAAGTTAAAGTTACATCCTATATATGTCCCATTCCTCTGCACAGGCCTCACTCGTTTCTGAGATGATTTTATGGCAAGGAGTTGGCCGTCGCACTGCCACAATGCGTGTTGGTGAACTTCACATATCTGCGACATATTTTTTTTATTTCTCAGATATGCAAGTTTCCTCACGATGTTTTCTTTTACCGCCGTACACGTGGTAAATCAGCACTTAAAATTGCAGTTAACAATTTCATTGGTGCTGGCGGGGATCGAACCCGGTTTGTTCAGTATTTATTTATGAAATTTACAGTGAGCGCTAACCATGTGGGATACCACGGTTCTTTTTATGTCTATTTTTACGTCTATTTTATGTCTATGTCTAAATGCTGTGGTCTATAAACATCTATATTTTCTTTGATTAGGAATATTAATGCAGATGCTTTGTCCTGACCTACATCAGCCTATTAAAGAAATACTTGTGGAGTTTTTTCTTGTTTTTATTTCTTTATCAGTCATTATTAACAGCTCTCTCCTGCTGCTACATAATTGGTCCTATTGCAGCCTGCTGCTGAGTTCAAAAGAAGGTTTAAAGAACCACTATATTAAATGCAGACTATTAAGCATTTCATTTAATGTCCTCAGGGTTGACAGCGCTTAAGGGTGCCACGAGCACGCAGTCCACGTGATGGTAAGTGGATGCTGTGGCCGATATACATCTAGCCTCGATTTAAGAATCAAAATGGAGATGCGTTGTCACCCCTGGAGACTAAGATGTAATGCCTTGAATTCAGTAAAAACGGGTCCCCGGTTCTCTACATTCACCATACGATATACAGAAGCATTACACTGCAAGCTGCTGTTACACACTGGTATTCTGTGAGAGTGTTGTGAATTCTCGGTCGAGTCGAGCCATTCATGCTACAACTATAATATAGCTGCATCATGGCTCTATCTTGTATAAGTTTGATGGTTTGAAGTTGATAGCAAATTTCCATGGTTTTCACTATCCCCAGTAGAACTGTAAGTATACGAGGTAGAGCTATGCTACATATAATGGATGTAACATGAATGGATCGGCTCGACCGGGGAAGGACCACGCTCTCACACTTTTTGTTTTGTTTGTTTGTTTGTCACTGGTAAGTACTACTAGTAGTAACGAGGCATTCCATCCTAGTCCTCAGGAACAACACTAAAACTGACAACGCATCTGCTTTTAAATTCTTAATAAAGGTTTATCTATATCTATGGGTGTTTAGAGGCCGCAATATTCACTTACCATCAGGTGAACTGAGTATTTGCTTACCATAAATGTGTAATATTATAAAAATAAACTGTTTTATGATTAGAATACTATAATACATATATAATAGAACGGCGGAGTGGGCGGAGTCCGTGTAGCCACTAACATGTCACAAATAAAGGAGACATATCCCACAACCAGTACGTCGAAACTATTTATTTATATTTTGTGAATATTAGAAACAAAAATAAAGAAATATTTGTGTCAAAAACATTAATCAAAAGTCTAAAATGTGTAAATTTGTTCAGTCTGTCAACATAGCGAATTGGGTTTGTAGTAGTGATAACTGATAATACGACGTAATTGTTTGTATGTGTACAAAATAAAGTTGACAACCATTCTGTTATGTATTATAGTATTCTATGTAAATAGTAATATTTATTTAGTTCTAAGAATACATTTTACAATTTTATTTTTTACATAATTTTGACATTTTGAATTCAATATATTTTAATTATACCTCTTGTTATATATAAGTATGTAACGTACAAAGCTTTGCAGATGATTGAATAAGTATTTGAAATGATTCACAAATGAGACCTGTCGTAACTCACGTGCAACTCATTGAACCGGCCATATTCGTGAACTTGGCATATCAAAGAAAGCGCATCGCTGCCACGTAAATGTGTCACGCTAATTTGGTGCGCCCAGCGAGGGAACAATACTATAGACTATAGGCCTTATTTAGAGAATGTGTAACGGTTTGGCTGGGCTTGTTTGACAGGCTGTAGCGGGACGGTTGCGAATATATGAGATTTTACGAAAAAAATATTTTAATTATATTTTTAAGAAAATAGAAGTAAAAAAAATAGAAGTTCGAGATAAGAAAAAAGTGGGCTAGATGTAAAAGCGACTAATTTTTAAGGAAATAAAAGTTACAGCAAATAAAGGAGCATGGTTGGATATACTAGCGACTAAAGCTGGTGAATGTAGATATCCCAATAATTCTCTTTTATAACGTTAGGACTTTCCCCCCTACACTTGGATGTTCTCCTGTATCGTGGAGGCAGTTTACGTACATAAATTGCACAAGAACAAACATCCAGATCTGGAACAATAATTTGTTACAAATACATATTACTTGCTGGATTCGAACCTGCGGCCCTAAGCGCCGAAACTGAGTGCTGAGCCACTGCGCCATGAAGCCGTTTTTTAAACATTTGTTTGTTATCCCAAAGCTAGTAGGTAGTTACCGTTACAGGTCTATTTAAAATCCACTGCTGAACATAGGCCTTTCCCACAGGCTATGGGCGATATGTGCCATAGTCGTTGCTTCGTCGCGCTTGGCAGGCGAGTTTGCTGCCGCAGTTTTTATTTTTTATTATTTGGAAGACACTGTTGCTCATATAACGACGCCCAGGCAGGGATGCCAGATGGTCGGGATTCGTCTGGATTCACCCGACATTTTAAATGGTCTCCAGACTCCCGACAAAACTCAAAATCTCCAGACAAACAGCTCTTTGGAAAGTTAACGTAGAGCGTTTGATTTAATAAAAGCTGAGTTAGTAGTAGACTGGACTTTGATGTAAATTGTTTGAATTTTAAATATTTTCTGAATACTACCAAAGGAAATACATGTGGCAACCTAAAAATTAAGTGTATTTTTAAATTAATTTTGTTTAAAGTACTTTTTGTAGCCTCTTAATTATTTTTTTTAATTTAAATATTTATTTCCCCCGACTACAACCCCAATATCCTGACTTTTTCAAAATTTGACCAGATATTTTGGTCTTTCGATCTGGCAAATCTACACCTAGTGTATAATAGAAGAGGTAGTTATCATAATGTTATTGTCGTAATAAACGAAATTTATTGTACAAATTGGCCGACAAGCAACAAGTTGTTTACTATTTAAATTGGTAATTGATGACAACTTCTTTGTGAATTAGTTTGACCTGTCAACCTACGAGGTTAAATTCGTTCGGGTGGCGGGGCGGGTGATAATAAACAAGATTAGCCAAACGGGAGAATTATAGAGAAAAAATAGTTATCGATTCAGTCATTTCATCCTAGATGCAGGATGTAGTTTTTAGTTGTAATATAATCCATCCATTACAGCTTTTATAAATCCTCTGCGGAATGTAGGCTTTTCCCATAGATTGCCTTATAGGGAGAATTTTGCCATCGTTGCCATGCTTGGCAGGCAGGTTTGCAGCCGCAGTTTTTTTAAATATTTTCAGCTGTTATCAGAAAGATGCTGTTGCCCATCATCTGTTTTAGTTTATCCGTGTCACCTCTTACGACGCCCACGAGACGAATTTTTTTAACACCTTTATTCATATAAACAAACACACATTTACAGTAATAATAATCATCGCCAAACTGTGCAACTATGCAACTACATGTTAATGTATGTGTAGTAATAATATTGAATGCTTCTAAGCAATTAACGCAAATTAATGTCAACACAATTTAAATTCAACAGAATTGAAGCGGGAGATTGATAGAAACTGTCTTCTTAGCAACAACTCAAATTAATAAAAATTGCGGTTGTCGACTCGCCTGCCAAGCGTGGCAGCTGTGGCAAATATCACCTCTATGAGACAATCGTAATCGTTAATCTCTTACAAAGAAATATGCAGAATATATTATAGTATAACACTTACGGCCAAATACTCAAACGCTACTTGGTTTCTTTAAAGGATAGGGTGACAAACGAGCCCACAGCCCACTTGATGGTAAGCGGTTGCTGTGGCCTATAGACATCTACATTTATCATCAAATACGAATCAAAAGGCAGATGCGTTGTCGCCCGTGAGGACTAGGATAGAATGCCTCGTTTCCAGCAAAAAGGGTCTCCGGTTCTCTACACTCACCATACGAAATACAGCAGCGTTGACCTGCTATTTTACGCTGGTATTCTGTATTATATTTTACGCTAGCGTGGTCCTTCCCTGGTCGAGCCGACCCATACGTGTTACAACTATACTCCTAATATAACTGCAGCATCTCTCTTACTACGTATAAAGATCATCTCATTTTTAGATCTCATTAAGTCCCTTGATGTCACAGTCACTTTGACTTAAAGTGATAGAGACAGCAGACATTGAGTATTTGGGCACTAGCGTTCATCTAGTCTCTCGTCAGTCCAAAGCCTTCTAAAGGTCGCTATTAAAAAAGTACGCGTCTGTCCACAACCTTTAGAAAGTTGCTATTTACTCATAAACTTCAGACACGAAACAGGCGTAGTAAATTAGATGATAGATGATCTCCCTCTAACTAGCACATAATTGTTTTAATATCATTAGCCTACATATTTCTGTATGGAATTGTCGCTATTGAAGTACAAAATGTGCCTTTTTTGTGCTTCTTTTGGGTCATCTTAAGTGGCCCACATTATTGTCGAGCTTGTAGTGTAAAAAAAATGTATGCGGAGTTGTGTTTTTTTTATTAATTATTGTAAAGTGTAAGTTATTGTAAATAAAATAAATATTTATTGAAATAATAATAATTATAATTTTTT
The DNA here is from genome assembly GCA_036936625.1 of Parnassius smintheus behrii. NCBI lineage: Eukaryota > Metazoa > Arthropoda > Insecta > Lepidoptera > Papilionidae > Parnassius > Parnassius smintheus. The sequence continues at coordinate 4,917,074 of JAUPFT010000010.1, forward strand.
ACATTTTTTTACTCAACAAATTGGAAAAAATCGCTTCTAGCATTTTTATCATGGAATTTAGAAAATATAAAAAAAGGTGAACGTACACATTTACGCATATTCTATTAGCTTACTCAACAATAATTCTAACAACATATTATTTTATATAGTTTCCATACATAATTATTAAGATATTGCCATTTTAATGACACGCGCCACGTAGACAATAAATCACTCGTTTAGGGTTGGACAGATGCGCCAAAGCGGGCATTTTGGTCGGGACAGTTAAGAGGATAATAAATTATTTTACATTAACAATTTTAAGAACTTATAAAATATTACACAAAAACACGGTAAATAGTAATAAATAATTATCATAAGTCATAACCGCTAAGTTGTATGCAATTACGGCAACCACAGCGGTCGCACTCGGATGTAGGGCGCGCTTACAAGGTCAAGGTGAAATGCGAGCTATAAAGTGCAAGACAGGACGAGGAAAAATATCGTTCTTGTTTTGTACGGACATTTGATCTACCTTTTTAGTAAGTTATAACTTATATTTGAATAATGGTTTGTACTTCTGGCTTCGTTTATTACGTGATATAGCAATTAAAAAAATTGCTTATATTTGCACTTTACTTCCGACAACGCGAATGAGACATTCATCATATTTTGCTTTTAATAAAAGGATGAAGGCAGGCGTCTGATTTTTATTAAAATAATTTTTCTCGTATATAGGACTAAAATATGAGACACGTAAACAAATCAAACCACAGATTTTAATACGAACACGTATGTATTTATACGAAAAAGTTGTATTAACAAATGTTTTTTCAATCGTAATAATTTTAATGGTTCTCTTAAAGAGATTTTTTTATAGAATAAGGGTTGCAAACGGATACACAGTCCTCCTGATGGCAAGTGGATGCTGTGGCCCATAGACCTCTACATTTATCCTCGATTAAGAATAAAAACGCAGATGCGTTGTCGCCCCTGAGGACTAAGATGGAATCGTTTCCAGTAAAAAGGTTCTCCGGATTTACTCACTATATGAAACACAGCAGTATCACAGTATAATAAAGACATATTTATAGACCATGGCACTATTAAGCTGCTTTCTTACGCTGGTATTCGGTGAGAGCGTGGTCCGTTCCCGGTCGAGCCGACCCATTCGTGCTACAACCATAATATAGCTGCAGCGTGGATCTAAAACTTCGATCAACAATACCAACTAGATAACGGGTCACGTAAAAAATCATAGCTAAATACTGTCCGCATGAATATAAACTATGAAAAGACATGAATTAAATAACATTTAGTGTGAAATCAACCTTAAGTTATAACAAATAAAGTTCTTTTTCCCGTTATTGCCTTGCGTGCTACACTCTCACGTGCAGGAGCTCACGTCTCATGTGCGCTCTTATTTCCTGAGATGGATTTCTTGCGCTGACATCTAGTTGGTATTGTTGATCGAAGATCTAAAACGTATAATGATGAATAATGAAAACTATTTTAATACTTAATAATTTAAAAAAAATCTGTAAATGACAAGTCGTTGAAACGCGATAAACCATTAAAGTATTTAATGTAATATTACATTTTTATTTAATGTATGAATAATATTATCTTTCGTAACCGTCCTTTGCTATAAAGTTACTACTTTACTTTTCTGTAGGACTGCTTTTCAAGGTTCACCACACTCTTGCCTATCATATTCTGCTACCAAACAACAACGCTTACACTGCTGTGGTCCAGCAGTCTGAAGGTTGTAGAGAGCGAGTACATAGTTACAGACTGAGACATTCTATCTTAGTCCTTCAAATGTGTGATAACAGATCTGTAGACTTCTTTTCTGAAGTTAGCTCCAGTTGTCCATGGACTGAGTAGCCATTTACCATCAGGTGGATTGATATTCCGTTGGTCATTTCAGTTTTATAAAAAAACTGTTTAATTCAATCTATATAAGTGAATGCATGTGTGACTCTTTGACATAATGATTTTAGGGTTTATAATAGGGTTGAACATTCTAAATAACTGTAGTAATTTTTCCGTTGGTTTTGAGTTTTCAAATTCACACAAGGAGAGATAGTTAAAAGTTCATAAAATTGTGTCATAATTTTTAGTTTAGACATTGTTCATGTCTATACTTTTAATTCGTTCTAGATGTTGTTATTCGTGGTAGAGCCACGCTGCAGCTATATTATAGTGATATCACAAATAGATCGGCACGACAGGGGTAAGGCTACACTCACAGAATACCTACCTAAAATAGCAGCTTAATGCTGCTGTTTTTCATAAGGTAAGTGTTGAGAATAAGGGACAAGTTATATTAAAAAATGCGGCCAAGAGCGTGTTGGGTCACGCTCAGTGTAGGGTTCCGTAGTTTCCCGTCCGTTACAAGAAGTGTTTCCACTTATGAGTTTAAAAGTGGGTATCCATTATGTTCGCGCTCCTGCAACTGCTCGGTAGTGGGTACTGTTGTTTCCATCCAAGTTCAAAATGATTTTCCTAGAAAGTCCTTATAAAGTTCTACTTTCAGAATTTTTTCATATTTTCTAAAGTTATGGTCAAAAAGTTAGAGGGACACATTGTTTTTTACTTTTGGAGCGATTATTTCCGAAATTATTGACATTATCAAAAAATTATTTTAGTAAACCCCTATTCATTTTAAAATACCTTTCCAACAATATATCACACGTTAGGGTTGAAATTAAAAAAATATCACTTCCCACTTTACATATAGGGGGGCTACCCTAATAAAACATTTTTTTCCAATTTTTATTTTACCACTTTGCCGGCGTGATTGATACACATATTGGTACAATTCAGCTTTCTAGTGCTAACGGTCACAGAGATTAAGCGAGGATGGACGGACAGACACTATAAGGGTTCCTAGTTGACTACGGAACCTTAAAAACAAGGCATTCCATCTTTTGTGCTCAGGGTTGACAACGCATCTAATTTTGACACTTAATCGAGGATACATGTAGATGTCTATGGGTGACGGTATCCGCTTACCATCAGGTTGCTTGTGTACTCGTTTACCCTCCTTATTCTATAAAATAAAAGAGTAAAATAATACCGTAAATTCATGAACGTTACCTAATATTCTCCGTAAGATCATCAAAGTTTCAACGCGTGTTTTTTTTTAGGTATTTTAAACTCTAATATCATTATAAACTGTTTCTTTGGGCCTTTTAATTACAATGATGTTACAATAAGATTGTGCTGGAGGTCTTTTAATTTACTCATTGGTATTGTCTGGAACAGGTGGATTGTGTGTTCGTTCACCCTTATGCTATAAAAAAGGTTAAAAAAGTATTTTCATAATGTATAATATTGCTATTTCTTAGGGTAGTAGGTAAGGGATGAGAACAGAAGACATTTACGTGTGAAAAGGCATTGAATTTTTTTTTCTTAATCGAGGGTATATGTAGGTGGCTTTGGGCCACAGCATCCACCATCAAAGTATATGCTTATTTGTCATAATTCTTTGTATAAAAAATGAACATACTATTATTTTATTTAAAAAAAACGTGGTAAGTAACTTTATCTAAATGTGATAGTGGAGACGATGTACTCCCTTACACAGCCCAGGTGTTACATTATGATTATAAATATTATACATTTTTAAACAATATTAAACCACTACTTCGAAACAATCCAGAGCGAGATTCTCACTCTGCAAATTTTTAATTACCAATGCCGTCATGTGTCTGAGTAATTTCCACTCAATGATCTGCGTAGAGCACTATTTTATAAACATATTAACAAAACATATTCATCACATCGTGTAGTGGTGGTGTAAAAATATCCACTACCCCATATTGTCTGATGAGTGTGAGATACGACACAGGGGAACTGAAACAGGTGATGCGCAGCACGATCTTCCCTATAACAACTCAAAATTATTTAAAAAAAAACGACAAGCGTGACAACTATGGTGAAATCCCACCTATGAGGCAATTTATCGCGAAGGCCGTATTTTCAACAAGAGATGAAGTTCAAGACGCAACAAAAATGCATATGTAGGAATATTTTGAGAAGGTCAAGACATGGTAGAGCCAGATGCAGCTACAGGACTGCAGTTACTGTTGCACCACCATGAGTTGGTTCTACCAGGTGACGGCCATGCTTTCACAGAATACCAGTATAAAATAGCAGTTCAATGCTGCTGTGTTTGTGTTGTGAGTGTAGAGAACCAGGGACATTTACTGGTAATGTGTCATTATATCTTAGTCGTCAGGGGTGTCAAAGCATCTGCATTTTGATTTTAATCGACGATAGATGTAGATGTATGTCGGCCACAGCATCCACTTAGCACCAGGTGGACTATGTGCTTCTTTGTCACCCTTATGCTATAAAAAAGGTTCAAAAAGTTAATTTCATAATGCATAATACTGCTATTTCCTATGGTAAGGGAATAGGAGACATTTACGGTTGAAAACGCATTTAAATTTTTGTTCTCAATCGAGGATATATGTAGATGGCTTTGGGCCACAGCATCCACTTAACATTAAAGTGTGTGCTTATATTTGTCATAGTTTCTCGTATAAAAAATGAACATATAATATTCCACTTAGGTAATGAAGACCTAAAATGTTAAAGGACATAACAAGTAAATTAAATTCTAGTTTACTAATTGGTAATACACTTAACTTGTTTACAATGCATCAACTTTATGACACGTGACATATGGACAGTTAATAAGTTTACCTTCAAGTATAAGCTTACACACATGGTAGACAGGCGTTTTTTTAATTTGCCATTTAATCTACTTATTCCTTTTCTGTTCGTGTACACGTCGTTTCGGCCTTACAAATTTTATTGTATCTATGAAGCATTTTATGGGGAAGGCTTATGAAGTGGACTTTCGATAAACTGTAATGAATAATTGATGCTTGAATGATTTCGAAATGACGGTAGCCTGGCAGGGTGCAGACCGCAAACTCAAAAGGTCGTGGGTTCAAATTCATCATGGAACTGCTGTCGTGAAAGACTCCTACCACAAGCATTTTAAGCTTACAGGAGTCGTTTTCATTTCTTTTTTTTTTCATTTTCTTTAGAAAAGTTACCTTCACACTAGGATTTTCTACTGTATTGTAGGGGCAGTTTACAAACATAAATTTCACCAGGACTAACATCCAGATCCGGAACAATTACTTATAGACCATACAAATACTTGTTCCGTGCGGGATTCGAACCCGCGGTCCTTAGCCGCTGTAACTCATTGCTAAGCCACTGCGCCACGGAGCCGTCATAGAGAATATTAGTAATGTTAATATTATTTTAAGTATTAAAAAAACTATGAGGAAAATTACTCTTACTCGTTAATATTGTAGATAAAAAACCTAAACCTCGCTTAAATGTAGTTTATCTCGCTTTGAATATCCGTTGTTATTTATCGAATGGCGCAATGTAATTTATCAACAAATACGTTATCCTTATCGTCCACTTTTTAAATAACACGTTCAACTTTTATTTTAAAACTAAACGATGTCTAATCAGCTAATCAGTCATAGCGATTCACAGGAAAAGTACGCTATTTATATATTAGTGTAAATGAACACGTAATCGACACTTGAAAAGAAATTGCGGGGGGGGGGGGGGTGATGATAGTAGAACACTAGAACTTACGGTTTTATTATTTTGGTTTTTGTAGAAATAAGTGTGATCAATAAGCACACACTCCATCCGACGGTATGTGGATGCTCTAGCCAATAGACACCTACATCTATCCTCGATCAGGAATCAAAATGTAGATGCGTTGTGACTCCTGAGAAATAAGATACAATGCCTCATTAACAACGTATAGTCTGGCGTATGATGTACCCTTGGTACTCCGCCGCTTGCGCCTCGAAAATACAGTCACATCCGATTATAAGTGACTAATGCAGATCATGGACCCGCCTGAAATCAATCTCAAATATGTCACATCTGAGGGTTAGGATGGAGTATCTAACTGTCTGTATTTATGCACACATCAGTCGCAAGTTGTCGCTTTTGGAGTAATGGACGACAAACAGTCAGTTCTACTGATCATTCCAACTGATCAGTTCAAACTAGGACTGTTGATATTTTTCAAAATATCGGATTATCGATATATCGATAAATAAACTTATATAATATAAGACTCCGATATTGATATACTAGTATTTATAATTATCGACATATCGACAATCCGATATTTTAAAAAGTATCAACAGTCCTGGTTTGAACTGAACAGTTGAACTGACCGTGTGTGTCGTCCATATGAGGTGAGGGGAACTGAAACAAGAGATGGGCTGCAGCATCTTCCTGATAACAACTGAAAATAATAAAACAGCGGTTACAAACACTTGTGGTTTTATGCACTGTAAAGATGGGTAGATAATGGATAATATATCCGTCTTATTTATTATCTTATTATTTTTATTCGGTATATTTCATTCGGTTAATGTAGTTGCTGGCAAATTAGAAAAAATAATTTTAAAAAAATGTTAAATCTTCCATGTGTGCACACCTATACGTGTACACCCACACATACGTATGCATAAAGAGAATTTACTATTCTACATAAATTGAGTCAATATATACTTGTCTCGCTTTTTCAACTTTAACTTTCAAATAAGGAAAAATGAGACAAATCTTTTGAAAGATGTTACGTGTTATTCATGCGTGTAAATAGAAATGTCATGTGGTCACCTTTGGTCTCTTTATACTATGCCAAATATGAAAGTAAGTACACTACTATCTTCTGATTTACTAGAAAATTACATCCCTATTGTATTATATGTGACGTTACTTTACAAGACCTGACGTCTTTAATCTATAGTGATTTCGTTCGCAATGTTAGCGACAATCGACATCGATATACTCGTTTATCATTATTTATTAATTATTTTAAAGTATGTCTAAAAATATAAAGCAAATAGAATAAGGCTATTATTATTCGAATGGTCAAGAAAATTGTTATCTAAATCAAGTGATGATGATTCTTATTACAAATATTTTTTGTTTCGCTAACATTAAAAACTAATAGATAGTTAGAAAGGTAGGAATACTAAGTCCTGACAGACACATGGTACATAAGCGAATTCAATGCCGTCTATAATCCCAATTTATATGCTGACCAACGATCTCCCCGGCTTTGCACGACTGTTTTTTTAGATCTCGACAACAGCCACTTACCGGGTCCAATTGTGTGTGAGTGTACAGCCGTTCTCAAGTGATGATCTGTCATACACGTGGCAATTGATTTTTATTTATGTAGATGAACCACTTGCTTCGCAGGAAATAAAATCATCGACTATATTCAATAAAGCTTTATCTGCTTGAATGAAAATATTTCGAAATCATGAAGTTAAGGCAGTATCTTGATTACGTCGTGCCGCTGTTTTTTGTACTATCGTAGCAGTGCCCTTTGTGTACGCTCTATGAACCAAATCCAAAGATGATTAAACAAACACACTTATTATTCCCTGTAAAACCATAATAAGTCTAAGAATAATTTGGGGGAAATGTACCGGCTGAATTTTTCATGATATATATTGCGGCTTTTCACGATGCATTTTAATTACACAACAATAGTACGAAATTTCGCATATTCGACTACGGTTTTGTTTTAAGATGTCAGATGAAGCTTCCATAAACTTTCATTGATATAAAGTATTACGAGCCGGATTAACAAAAATCCTAATTTTACTAAGTCGTAGACTGTTTTTTGTTTCGCTAATGGCACATCAATATGAGCAATACAATAAAAATGGCAACAACCTTGTAAAAGAAACAAGTTGAGAATAATAGAACTATCTGATTTTACACCACGTTAATCGTCATATGTATAATATACGTCATAAGTATATATCACTAAGAATTTTATACATATTTTAGGACTCTCTCTATGCTAGTAATTACTCTGTGATGTACGCTAATGGCACAGATTAAATAAATAGTTTACCGACTAATGGCTGTTCGAGTGTAATATGTCATAACGTTGCAATGTCAGTGTAAATAACTTGAGTGAATTGCCACTTAGTAAACTAGAATTATATTTATTTGTTATGTCCTTTAGCGTGGGTCTTCACTCAGTGGAAAATTATATGTTCACTTTTCATAGAAGCAATGGTGACAAATAAGCACACATTCTGGTAATAAGTGGTTCTGTGATCCAAAGCTATCTACACAGTATATCCTCGATTAAGAATTAAGATACAAATGTGTTTACATCAGTTAGGACTAAGATTTTGTTGTTACACATTAACAGTAATGACCTCCTGTTATCGTGCTTGCCATACGAAACACAAAAGCATTATGCACTATGAAATAAAAGTCATATTTAAATATGAAACTAGTGATCTGCTCCGACTTTGCGCGGTTAGTCCAACTATTCCTATAACCTTCGCGGAAGTGCATGCAATATGTTGACAAAGTTTAATCGCAATCTGATGAACGGTATGGAAGCGCATAAAATACGAACAAACAAATATTAATTTTTATATATTAGATAAGGGTGACTAACGAGCACACAGTCAACCTGATTGTAAGTGGATGCTGTGGCCCATAGACATCTACATCTATCCTGGATTCAGAATCAAAATGAATATATATGCTTTGTCACACCTGAGGACTAAATGGAACGCCTCGTTTCCAGTAAAGAGTGTATCCGGTTCTCTTCACTCACCATAGAACAGCCTTAGTAGCCGTAGTTCGAGCCTTATAAGCTCTGCAACCATAATATAGCACTGCAGTGTGGCTCTACCAAGAATAATTTCTACTTTCTCTTTCTCTCTATACTATTTTATAAAAAAGTTCGTAAATATCCTCGTTTATGTAATTTAACGGTTAAATGGGTTTTATTTTATTTATTAGTAGGCATTTTTTACAAATAAAAACTATTTTTACTTTAAAAGCTTTGAATTAGTATAGTAACAAGTCCAAGGGTTAAAACAGTAATTAAAAAACCCAACTGCGTGTATAAGTTTACTGAAAAGAGAAAAGTTTTATATATGTCACTTCTACAACTAAGACAAATCTAAGGACACTACAAATGTAAAGATCCATTAAGGCCCCAGTCTTGTAAAAATTAGTGTTCTCGCAAAACTTACAGCAAAACATATATTCTTTTATAGTATTTAAAAAAAGTAAAAGTGAAACATATTTTACATTTATTGAAAGTGTAGAATTTGATATTTTCGAAACTGTTTTTTAATTTTATTTTGGTGTTTAAATTAATAGCTCTATTAGGCGTTAAACATGCCTATGTTTAGGTTACATGCGTAAAAGGTCTTATTAAAGCCTCTACTGTGTTACAAACTATAACAATATCAAGAAAAGTATTCAGATCACATTCATTTACATATTGTCTACAATAATCTGATCTAGTCACTTTTTTTTATAAATGCTTTAATTTTTTAATTTGGAGGGTTTAAAAAGTTGAAATTTCATGATTTTTTCTACTGCAAATATCTATTTTTTTCTGTTAGAAGTATAAATGTAGCAAAGTCGTACTTAAAACCACATAAAATAGAACTATTTTAAAGTGAATTAGAAATAAATAAAATTAAAAAAACTATTTTTTCGTACTTTTTACCTATATTCCATTTAAACCGGAAACGCCTGAAAATTCTCTCAGTTCCGCTGGGATTTCTCGGCGTTCAGACGTGTGCTATGTTGCTCAACGTTACTTTACCTCTCGCTCGCACGGTTGATCTCTTTCCCTCGCGCAGCGCTTATGGACTGAGCGGAGCATATCGTGAAAGTTGCTCTATTTTAATATATATTTTTTTATTTAGCTCTCATATTAGTTCTAGTTTTTAGTATATTAGTATTAGATTAATTGACTTGGATTTTATATTTGGAGAATTTCAATTTATTACAAAAAAAAAATAAACGGAAAAAGATGGATAGACAAAAGAAGAAATATCCTTGTTTCAGTAAAAATAGTAGTAAAAGTAGTAGTAAAGTACAAAATGTACAAGGTAGAGGCGAAATTTGTATGAAGAGGCAGTTTTTATTTTCCTTCGGTTGTATATATACCTTTTTTAAACCTACACCCCGTATAAACATTACTAAAAAGGACATTTATGAAATATAAAAGGGTAAAAAACTACCAAGACAAAAGTAAAAGGAATATTTTTGCAAAAAAAGTTAATAAGTTATATATAAGTAGAGCACCTTCACCTGCGATCTCGAACGTATTTATGCACGGGGGAGAGCGCCCCCTCTAATGGCTGGAATGTAAAACAGCAACGCTAGACGGAAGCCTTAAGCCTTTTAAGGCTATACAGAGTGCCAAAGAAATAGAAATACATACCTAGAAAGTGATGCGCTTCATTGCGCATTGAAAGGGAGAAAGGGATGCGCATATATACAGTAAAACGAAACAACAATATAGATGACCCATCAACATTACAGCATTGTCGATTGCGAGGCGATCGTTCGGCCACACACCAGCTACACGTGAACATGTTTTGACATACCAAAAAATGTGGCTTTAATTGTCGGGCTTAAAATATTACATACTATGACCGGATTGCTAGCAATGTTGCCGGCCACGGTATTGCAGCCACAGCCACACATTGCCGGAAAATATGGCCAGTTTAAACTAGCCTTAATGTTGCCAGATATAGTTCAACTATTTACAAATGCATTGAACATCATTTGGTACGATTATTTATTTAAAATCGTTATTAAATCAAATTTACAACTCCCGGCTGGCTTACTAGGATAACGACCGTGTGTCAAATTCTACGTAGAATGGGCGAGACTCTTGTCCAGTGGATTTTTATGAGCCAATAAAAATTAATATAGAGTAGTAATTTAATTATTAAGTTGTATTCTAGCTTAACACATTTAGCCTAGTCAAACGACAAATTTGTAACAATAACGTGTTTGTTCTGGATTTTTTTAAGAAAAATACCAGTTTGAAATACGATACGCAGGGTCAAACATCACTGAATTTCGATGCTTTCTTTTTATTTTAATTAATACTATATTATTTAATAAAAAGCTGCCAATCTAAACAAAAATCTAGACAAAAATGTAAAGTATTATTCAAATTATATTAAGTTACAAATTTACCTCTCTACTCCATAAGTGTTATGCAACATGTGAAAATCTGTTATTGGCTATGTTAACTAATATATATTTTTAATACGATTGTTAAAAACGCTGTAGAAACTCCTAATAAAAAATATATTTTTTTCATTTGTTAAACTTTTTATAATACAACGCATGCTGTGATTGTCCATAACTGTGAGAGCACTAACTATGTATAATTTATTTGCCGTTTCTTATGTAGGAAATACGTATAAGTTTAAATGTTTAATGTCTAACTTAAAATGTACCTTACTCCAGCAGCGTAGTCTTTACGAGCTGATGACGTAGCATAAATAACTAACTTTTATACTTACCTGTATTTTTCAATCAATAGTAATTAGTTTATATTGCTTCTAGGTAGAAATCGTAATAGTTTCGTGAATGTGTACTTAGCTACAGATAGGTACACTTATCAGGCATTAATTTCGGTATCTATGTTATTGGAGTTTCGCTTATCAAACCTTTTATTTTACCACGTAATAATCTTTTGTTTTACAACGTAATTCAATATTGTTGTTATTCTAAGAATTTTATAACGTCATCACTACTCGGTTTGTGTAAATCGTGAAAAAAATCCACCACCCCATATCGTCTAATGGGTGTCGCAAAAGGCGACATAAGGAAACTAGAACAAGTGCTGATCAGCACCAATTTTCTCATAATAATGTTCCACCAACACCAACCCATGAGACGGTGCAGTACTGAAGCAAAGATTTTACAAGTGTATAGCGGGCACGCATAGATGTAAAGAATTTTTAAGTTTAATAAAAATTTCCGTTGGACCATTTTCCGTATGTGAAAAGTTAGGTACTGTATATGTCAAGACGTTGCAGTTAAATATGTACAGTTACAATTTATATCACCACTAACAAGTGTGTTAAAATTTTGATCTACACTTAAGCGTTTTTAATCTATGTCAGACGAGCATAAAGTTCTAATGAGCTCTCACTTTTCATGGTTTTTGAAGCTGACCTGAAATGATAAGCTTGGCAATGCACATGACTCCATAATATTCCGATAACGTAGACTAAAACATAGGTTTGGGACTGGCGCTTTAACTGGAATATTACTAGGTGACATTGGCTTTCCTTTTACTCCACAGTTATAGATTGCCAAATTTGAGGGCTATTTAGCTGACGATGAAGGAGGTCTATTTTGTTTTTATAGAGTAAGCGTGACGAACGAGCACACAGTCCACCTGATAGTAAGTGGATGCTGTGGACCATAGACATCTACATTTATCCTCGATTAAGAACCAAAACGCAGATGGTTGTAACCCCTGAGGAATAAGATGGAATGCCTCGTTTCCAGTAAAAAGGTCCCCGGATCTCTACAGTCGTCATACGAAACATATGTATCAGCATTAAGCTGCTATTTTATGCTAGTGTTCTGTGAGAGCGTGGTCCTCCCCCAGTCGAGCCTACCCATTCGTGCTACAACCATAATATAGCTGCAGCGTGGCTCTACCACGTATAAATGGCTCAACCACGCCTATGTTCAGGTTCAGTAGATGATTTTATAGGATGTAATGGAAATGTTCATACTTATTATAGATTCTATTAAATTATGTCACAAACTTGAAGTATATTATTTAAAAAAATTACGGACTTTATCGTGTTTAATTGTAACTTTTTGGTTCCTGACGTTTCAGGCACTTCAGCACCCATGGTCTCGGAGGGACTAAGGTGTTTGGCGTCCCGATGTCATAGCCTGGCTACCTTCATCTTTTGGCCCGATCTACGCAGTACGAGCTATCAGTTATCTTGAAGTCTTCAGACGGCATCTCAGTCCCCGTGTGACCATAGGTGTTGTAAAGTGTGGAATTAAAAAAAAAATTAATTAAACGCGATACAATCCATATAAATAGTTTTCTTTTTATGTATCGCGTAAATACAAAAAGTTGTTATATTATTGTTTATTTTTTTAAGTTTCTATGTACTATAGCTGACTGATTTCTATGTAATAAAAGCTGAGCATGTTTCTTTCCTACGCCTACACCTTGCGCTTCTTTTAGATTATCAAGGTTGTTCGCAACCACAATGCCCTGCATCAATTTCGATTTCACTTCTCGCGATTTTATATTGGTACCAGTGTTTTGTAACAATTCTTGTCAATTAATTACTTTTCTCTTTATTTTGTCAAATAAACAGTAATATGGTCATCCGGTTAGTATTGTCACTTTCTTATAACTCAAGAACTACTGCCTTATTTGCATAGAAGGCTATATGATACAACAGCTCTTCAACAGTCAATCAGATAATATAGAGTCAAAAGGACGCAGCTTTATCGACGCCATTTTAACAGTTGAATTATAGTAAATATTTAGTCGATTTTAGTGGGGCGTAATGTAGTTAGTTTTTATTAAGTTGCTTTTCAAAGTGTTCCTAACTATTGCCAAAGCTTGTTTGCTATTTTTTATTCATATATGAGTTATAGTATACGACTTTGTGTTTTTGTATCTATCCTCCTCCTAGTTTTGGTTTTATAGGGCGGCAAACCATATTACCCTCACGTACCCTAATTTAAGTTGATCAGTTACAAAATACAGTGTCGAGTATAATCATCCATTTTATCCTGGATAGATAAAAGTCCACTGCTGCACATAGGCCTCCCTCATAGATATCCCTCATGTAAATTTATTCAAAGTATAGGTACAAGGTTTTGTTTTTTTTGTCTTGTTTTAAAATGTTATCTTCGCCTGTATCGTGGAGGCAGTTTACATACATAAATTTCACATGATAAAAACATCCAGACTCGGAACAATTATCTGTAGGCCATACAAATATTTTTCCGTACGGGATCCGAACTCGAAAACACAAGGCATAATTAGATTAAAAATAAAATGAATAAGATCCAATCTCCGAGGATTACGTCATATCTCATCGTAAACAATGCCGCAGCAAGCGGAGTCGGGCACGGTCGCTAATTATGCAAATATCCGATTGTATTCAAACCGCATCTCCGACCTTCCAGATGCAGGGCTTGCATTACTCCTTCGAGGTGATCCCAGCTCTGAAATAGATCGCGTGGGAAGCATTGTCGCAGGCGTCCCAGAATTGTGAACGATTTGCTATTGCTGTGGAAATACGGATTTGTTCGACTTTGCAATGTTCTATAGTTAGATAACTACTACTGTTTATTACGACATTACATTCATATTAAAATGTTTCACTGGGAGTGGCATGAAAATTATAATTGGAAAATCTGTGCAGATCAGAGCAAAAATAAGTACATGAAAGTTGAAAGTATCGGGAATTGACTATGACAACGAGATGTTGGACACCTCAGTCCGTTTTCACATGAGTCTTATATTTATTCCTTACGTACTGCAAAGAAATTTGACTTATAACCTAGAGTAAAAAATCATTGGTATTGGAATTGAAACTATATTAATAGAAAAATATTTTTTTAATGGGATAAGGGTAACAAACGAGCACACGGTCTCCGGTTCTCTGCACTCACCATACGAAACACAACAGCGTTAAGCTGCTATTTTACGCTGGTATTCTATGAGAGCGTAGTCCTTCTCCGGTCGAGCAGACCCGTTCGTACTACAACTATACTACTAATATTAAAATAATATATGCATTATAATAATAACTATTCTGGGTGATTTTTTACCACCTGAAAAAAGTAGAGTGTAACAGTTGTTTAACCGAATAAAAGCGGTACTTAAAAAAATAAAAACAAAAATTTAGAACTAAATAAATAAATCAATTAAAAACTATAGAAATGAAAATAGTACGCACCTAATTATTAAGTAGTATTTATTGATGATCAATTTCATAAAATGTTAATGTAAAATTTAAAAAAAGATAAATATCAGTGTCGCAGGCTTCTATTCCGTTACCCTGTTACACCCTATTTTTTACAGACTGTAAAAAATTATTCAGTATACAAAGATAAATATTATAAACATACAATATATATACATATATTTACCGTGTAGTGGCGGCTTCGATCAACAATGTTGATCGAAGAGTGGCGGTATAAAAATATCCATTAATCCATATCGTTCCGTGGATGTCTTCGATCACATTCGGAACTCCGTTTAGAGATTTCGTTTTGAAATTTCGGAATTCCGAACGCTGTAAATTCATATAAAAGCAAGGACCCGTCACACACGTACAGTAGTTTTCCGTTCGAAACGTGATTCCGAACGTGTGTGGTCGACCCTTTCGGAATTCCGGGACGGAATTCTGTATATATGTGGCCGGCCTTAAGTGGCTTTGAGTATTCAACCAACTGGAGAGGCCATGCGCTTTAATTCCTAAACAAAAGTCTGTCAATGTCAGGGAAGCGCAAGAAAAACATACTACTGTATACTTCACTATAAATGCAAAATTGAATCGCGTCACTACACACGCACACTACAGCATTTGTGTTTGTGTTGGTTGCATTTACGCATACCATCAAATTGTACACGTGTCGATACACTGGTGCCGCTGTCTACATGCGTAAGCAACGTAAAGCGAGGACTATATCGATATTATTTATTGATAAACAAGTCGTCATATTCCGCATAAGTTCAGCGTTAGTAAAAGTGATTTTTAGTATTTTTTCATTCATTACCTACATCCCTTCACAAGTCCGCTGCTGAACAAATGCCTTCCCCAAGGGGTGCCACAAAGCACCGTTCTGATCCACCTGCAGGATCGCTAAGTGGCTGAACACTAACCTACTTACTTTAAATACTTTAAAACAAGTTACATATGTTTTAGAAATTATATTCGAACTCAGCCTAATATTAATTTAAAAATTAATTATCACACATGCTATGATCCCTTAAGTTCTAGATGCAGCTGTTCATTAATTTTTAATGTAGTAGAGCCATGCTGCAGTTATATTAGTAGTATAGTTGTAGCACGAATGGGTCGGCTCGACCGGGGAAGGACCACGCTCTCACAGAATACCAGCGTGAAGTAGTAGCTTAATGCTGCTATATTTCGTATGGTGAGTGTAGAGAACCGGAGACCCTTTTTACTGGAAAAGAGGCATTCCATCTTAGTCCTCACGGGTGACAAGGCGTCTGCATTTTGATTTGTAATCGAGGATAGATGTAGATGTCTATGGGCCGCAGCAACCGCTTACCATCAGGTGGACTGTGTGCCCGTTTGTCACCCTATCCTATAAAATAAAATAAATAAATAAAATATTAATTAGTAACGTCTCTGAGACCAAATATTAGTCGAGTCATAGTTGGCCAACATTTGCCCTGGCATAGACACATTGAATTAATCATGAATAGACTTAGGAAACTTACATGGACAATTAAAACAATAAGACGAAAAGGTTACTATACCAAATATATATTGCTTTGGCTCAATCTATCTTAGTATATTGTATTCCTGTATGGGGTGGAGCTAAAAAAACCAAATTTCTAGAAACTGAAAGGGCACAGAGAAATTTACTAAAAGTTATGCATTTTAAAGCAAAAAGATTCCCTACAGAAGTTCTTTATGCCATAAGTAATGTACTTACTTTTAAGAAACCGTACAACTTATATTCATTTCTAAGACTGCATAAAGGAATAAAGTTTAACCGTTGTATTGTAGCCAAAAGAAGGAAAAACGAAGAAAATGTTTTAGCTAGGAGGCAATATGTAAATCTATGTTTTAATCGAATGGCTATTTCATAAGATCTATGATAATACTAAACCTCTTTTAAGCAATATGAAATAATGTAATTTATTTATAAAACACACGCGCGTGCGCATGCGTGCGCACACACATACACGCGCGCGAATAATATTTAAAAATATTTCTTTGGCGTGAATATAATTATTTTTTTATTTTAATTTTATAGTTAATTTTTATGTAAATATCATGCAAATAGTAAAGTAAGTGCTATTGAAGAGTGGAGTCTCCTAACACAAGTTTTTATACATAATAGGAGATTTCATTCCCGGTTATAATTTTTGTATGATCATTTACTGATTAAACTATTTTTATTTATTATTATTAAACCAATAATCGAAAATTTTGTACTTTTTATAATACTTTACTATAAATCAAAAAATAAAACCTTTTCGGCAGATAAACCCGGTTACATAATCTTATCGATAGCTAAAGTTGTGGCGTACATCACTACATTGCAGTACATTCGGTTGCAGTTATACCAGTTAATTTAACAAAAATTGCGTACATTTGCTACGAAGTGGCAAGTTTCGATTCGACTTATTCGGCCTTTATTTTTTGTATAACATTTTGATAAAGACTAGTTATCGATTTTATTAAATTATAATATATTCATTATCGTGTTGGGATTGAGATGAATATTTAAATCATTTTACAAAATCCACTACAAATCTTAATGTAATGATTATTATTCATCACAAACTGATATAGTTGATATGAAATAAATTTTCGTTAATATATTTATTTTTGTAGTAAGTTATATTTATTTTAAAGTCGCTTATTTCCACTTCATAACTATGCTGGCAACACTTGGCATTTTACGAAAATATTTAGAATATTATGTTAAAAGTATTTACAGATAAAAAACCACGTTGTCCTTTTGTAGATTTGACGGTTTTGATTGTTTTTTGCATGGGAATACACTGCAATTCGGCATTTTTGTCAGAGCTCAATTGACTGGCACGATCACTTGCGTAATGGCGCACGAAGCGGAGCAACTATTTTTATATAACGACTATGGCTCTTGTACCTTTTACAGAGGGGTATGCCTTGCGATGCCGTCTACTTTGGTTTAGTACTCAAAGTTAACGAGGCGATACAGGGAAATCGAAACAGGTGTGATGGGCAGCAGCATGTTCCTGACGACAAGTCGTTCGCTGCAGCAGTTCCTCGTAACAACCAGCTCGCCAAGCGTGTTAACTACGGCAAGTTCCCCCCTATGAGACAAAACTATGGGGGAGGCCTATGTTCAGCAGTGAACTTTTATAGGATGTAATAGATGGATGGATTTTTACATTATATTATACTACCTAAATATATACATACGTGTACAAACATAATATAATATAGTAGTTTCAAATTCAAACACCTATAAATTAGACAAATGTAGAAGCTGGAAATTGAAAAAATAGGAATTTGAAGGCTATATTCGAATTGAAAACAACAAGCTACTTCTGCAACGTGAGAAAATGATTCCAGAGCAAGAGTTCTTACCTATTTCTGGAGTTAAGCAGCGGTGCGTTTGGCTGTGAGACATTCCGTCTTAGTCCTCAAAGGTGACGTGTCAGTAACCTTTTTTTTTAAACGACCACAGCATCTATCACCAGCATCATCGTCCAGATTATGTAGTTTTCTTTCTTGGCACTTTACATTGTGAATACTAGTCATTCTAGTTTAAAAATATAGTAATTATATAGCTTTACTACAGCGCTACCTATCGGCTTCTAGCATACATACGATCGTCTAAAAGAAAGCAAATATATTGCGTGAATATGACCTCAGTCGGTAAAGTCATTCTATTCTCAGAATCATTATAAGGTGACGAATCAAAGTAAAATTTATTTGAACTTTTCTAGTGTCCCAAACTATTGTTATTTTTTTTTTTGGTGAATAATTATTGTTATGGTACCTGATTGATATACTTATATAAGTGCTTTGGTTTCTTTTTATTTAATTTTGATTTTATAGCTTGTATCAGAATTTTTATTATATTTTATAATGATCCTGGCAATGTTTAATTTTTTGTAAGTAAATTAACAAGCCGTTAAAGGGCTTTATCGACGAATCGTGTCAGTTTTGATACTGCGGGTATTGTTACTGTATATACTATCATAGAGTCAATGATTCCTTCATGGGTTATTGTATGCGATTTTAAAGTCCCAGAAAATATGCATGCCTATCTATCAAAAAGTTTGAAATTTTTATCAAGCAAAAATTCTTTAGTAGGGTTTGTTATGCTACTAAAGAGTACGTGGATTGATAATAACTCCTGGAAATAAGGTGATCGCTATCATGTTTCTAGTGTCTTCATACTAATTGTGTAAAATAATATATTATAAATTTATTTGAAAAATGTCCCGCTTGGTTTCTTGGTGGTTCTTCCCAGGACAGAGATTTTTTCCCGAATCAGTGGTAAAAGTAAAAAATGAGTATGTAAGTATTTTTGTATTCTATTTTCATTAAAAATGATTGTATTCTATTTTATTATCCTTAAATCAGCCATCCTAACGATCGTTTAGTTTACTAAGCTATGCCAGTGTGTTTCCACGACTTACCAAACGCACCGTCTTGATGGCTGACCTGCTCCATCCCATTCATGTCACTGATTTAAACGCTATTGATACTAATTGTAATTTATTTTATTTGTAACTAGCAATCCGACCTGGCTTCGCACGGGTGGTTTCTGACAACAGCGCCATCTACCGGGTCCAATTAAGTATTTAAACCATCCAGGAACCCACTCAAATATACATAAAATTATCGAAATCGTTCGAGCCGTTTTCGAGTTCTAGCGAGACTCATCATCATCATCATCATTATTACTGCCCTTCACAAGTCCACTGCTGAACATAGGCCTCCCCCAAGTAATGCCACAAAGCACGGTCCTGAGCCACATGCATCCATCAATTTCCTGCATGTCTTACCAGGTCGTCACTCTAACTAGCCCTACACTACGCCTACCGGTACGAGGTATCTGGTTTTCAGAGTTTGAGGTATACCTGACGAGAAGATGTGTCGTAATTTCCCGAACGCTGCCCAGCCAAGTTGAATCCGTCGATTGACCTCTCGGTCGAAGTTGGACTTACCTAGTCGGACTATTTGTCCCAGGTAAACGTACTCGTCAACAACTTCGAGCTTAATGTTCCTAACAACTACCGGCATGTTAAGACCTATCCATCTTCATCTTAAGACCTATCCGTTGGGAGACACCATTGAGGTCATTGAGCATAATGCTTAGGCCCTCTAGCGATTCTGTCATAAGGACTATATCGTCGGCAAATCGAAGGATAAGGACTATATCGTCGGCAAATCGAAGGTGAGTGGTGTACTCACCATTGATGTTAATACTGTATCCTTTTGCAGTCCAGTAGCTTAAAAACGTCTTCCAATGCAGCGGTGAAGAGTTTCGGGGATATAACGTCACCCTGTCTTACACCTCTCTGCAGTTGGATAGGTTTCGAACTCTGGTTCTGTACTCGGATAGCCATCGTAGCCCTACTGTACAAACACTTCAACACTTCGATATACCGACAGTGTATATACGCCAGGCAAAGTGGCAGATTGTACTCTTCGTTCACAAAGCACCGTTCTGATCCACCTGCAGGATCGCTAAGTGGCTGAACACTAACCTACTTACTTTAAATACTTTAAAACAAGTTACATATGTTTTAGAAATTATATTCGAACTCAGCCTAATATTAATTTAAAAATTAATTATCACACATGCTATGATCCCTTAAGTTCTAGATGCAGCTGTTCATTAATTTTTAATGTAGTAGAGCCATGCTGCAGTTATATTAGTAGTATAGTTGTAGCACGAATGGGTCGGCTCGACCGGGGAAGGACCACGCTCTCACAGAATACCAGCGTGAAGTAGTAGCTTAATGCTGCTATATTTCGTATGGTGAGTGTAGAGAACCGGACACCCTTTTTAATGGAAATGAGGCATTCCATCTTAGTCCTCACGGGTGACAACGCATCTGCATTTTGATTCGCAATCGAGGATATGTAGGTGTCTATGGACCACAGCTACTAATTATAACCATGACAACATACGAAGGTGCTTATATAAACATAATTGCACAAACATTGTAATTGTTTTTAATTATCTTTTTTAATTTATTTTTCCTCTATATTGTTACATCTACGTCAAACTCTCAACACTTCATGAATAGACTGATAGAGAGAGAATGCTCACATGGCAGTCCGCCCTTGTATTATTATGTAATACGGATCTTATTATGGCAGTAAAGAATAAACAAATAAATCCGTTGACCCCTCTTATACTATTCAAAAATTACGCGATCACTAACAGATGCATCAACGTACATGTATAAAAAGATATCATTTGTTTTATATTGGAAATGTTCTCGATATAAGCTCCTTTCTCCATCAATAACCTCTCTGGTGACAGCTTGTCCTCTATTCTAGCGTACACCTGTTTTTTGTAAATACAAGAATTGTATGACTAACAATGAGACGCGCCGCGGACCGTGTGAAAAGGTGAGGTGTTCGTGTATTTATAATAGTTATCCAGCGAGAGCACGGCGACGAGTCGAAATAGATTTTTATGCGACTTTATAACGTGTATACATCTATCGGGATCACCAGTGGGTGGTGTGCCACATTTGTAATTTTTTTCACAGAATAAAGATGATAAACGAGAACACACTCCACTTGATGGTAAGTGAATGTTACGGCTCATAGACATTTATCCTCGATTAAGAATCAAAATGAAAAGATGCGTTGTCACCCCTGAGGGCTAAGATGGAATGCCTCGATTCCAGTAAAAACGGGTCCCGGTTCTCTACACTCACCATACGAAACACAGTAGTATTCTGCGAGAGTTTGGTTCTGCCTCGGTCCGAATAGTCCAACTTCGACGGGTTTAACTTGGTTGGGCAGCGTTTGGAAAATTACGACACATCTTCTCGTCAGATGTACCTCAAAATTTGAAAGTGAGATTGTACAACCAGTGCGTGTTGCCAGTGATGACTTATAGATATGAGACGTGGTCCTTCACTGCTGGCCGTATGAGGAAGCTCAATTTCTTATTGCAGGGGGCTATGTTTGGGGTTTCTCTGTGTGAAAAACAGTGACCGACATAGCTCAATGGATTAGGAAGTTGAAGTGGCAATGTGCCGGCCTCACCGCTCGAAGAACCGAAAACTGGTTGGGGAAAAAGTTTTTGAGTAGCAGCCTCGAGATTAAGTGACGACCTGGCAAGACATGTAGGAAGTTGATGGATGCAGGTGGCTCAGGACCGTGCTTTTTGGCATTCCTTCGGGCGGGGGGGTTATATTAAGCGGTGGACTTCTAAAGGGTTGTAATGATGATGATGATGCCAGTTTGTTAATTTAAAATGATATTTGTCTGTAAGCCTTTCTAAAATAAATAAATTAAGTGTCTGTAGTCGTAGATTATTCTTATTAAGAATTAATGGTATTAAAGATACAACTTCAGAATACAGAAAAAACTTTTTACTGTATTTTGAGGATACAACACTCTCTTGTCTATTAATAAGCTTCGAATAGATCCGAGATTTAAATAACCAACGCAGGGTCACACAAACAATAGACGCGTGTTGACAACATGTTAAAAATATTCCCAGTGTTTACTAGCATGGAACATGTGATGGAACGCCAAACTTTCACAACTACAAACAGCTTGTAAATAAAACTACGAATTTTATCGCTTATTTTACTTCCAGTAACTACATCAATAGAATAGAATAGAATAATTTTTATTCAAACAGATCACATATAATTCTTCTTTAAAGTTATTTTTTACTCTTACCACTGGTTAGGTGAAAATGTCTGTCCTGGAAAAACCAGCAAGAAAGCCAGCGGGACCTTTTTTAAAAGCACAATTTACAATATCATATTTCATACAATTGTTACGAAAACATTAAGAAACAGCATGGTAGCGACTGCCTCATTGCCTGGGGTTATTACCAATCTATCAAAAATTTTTGCTTAATAAATATTTTAAACCTTTTGATAGATAAGGTCTGCATATTTTCTGGGCGTATACACTGCCCCATAAAGGAATTGGGTACTGACTCTTTGGTGTCGAGTAATTGGTATACATTTATATACTACAAATATATATGCCATATATACCAGTTTTTTGTAAATACGTTATATATAAATCCTAGCTAAAGAACATCAATTCCTTTCAAGGCTTTTTTGCAAAGCTATTGAAATCAAAAAACAGACTGATTTCAATTGAGAAGATGGCTGGGTTCTAACATGCGCTTGGGATTCTATATTTAATAAAATTAAATCCCAACCCAAGCATACAATTGCAACACTTCAAGTACTTTAAGTAATGGTGGTTAGCTATGAAATTCAGACGTCATACAATTCAGTCCCCCCTAGGGTTGCCACATTTTTGAACAAATATGGTACTTTTCCCGAAAAAGATGCAAATATATAGTTATAGAAGTTTGAGAAATTTAGTTTCATATTAAAATAAATTAACAATTAATTTGTAATAAAATTAATAAACGTTCTAAGTCTTTCTTACTTCAATTTTACATTCATGACGGTAAAAAATATTTCCGTAAAACTTACTTGTTTCAGACTTCCAAACACAATTAATATAAAAAAGGCCACAGTTGAATTAGAGATAAAATATAGTATTTTTCGTTCTTTATTATAC
This sequence comes from Parnassius smintheus behrii, assembly GCA_036936625.1. Classification (NCBI taxonomy): domain Eukaryota; kingdom Metazoa; phylum Arthropoda; class Insecta; order Lepidoptera; family Papilionidae; genus Parnassius; species Parnassius smintheus. Next base: position 4,940,431 of record JAUPFT010000010.1, read on the forward strand.
TTCTATAATAGACTGTACAATTGAATGAAATATAGTACGATACTTGGTGGAGCCACGTGTTTAAGGCTGCCGAAGTCTAGTTCCCCGGTCGAACCTTAAACCTATTACGCGAGATATTAACTAAAGTGGACTGTATATGCGGTTGCTTCTACGCTTACGTAAAGGCGACTACTATAGCATGCGGTATAATGCACTCGCTCTTCCCTAAAACTAAACTATTATTGTGCCAAATCGCTGAAAAGGAATCCTGCCTTATTAGGAGAACAAAAAAATTGGAGCGGGTTAAAACTATGTAAGGCAGGAGCTAAATTAAGGAATGTTGACTCACCGGGGTTTCTTCTATCCTGTTGAGCACTATAGCTGCAACTTCTGGAACTTCTTCTGGAACACTCCGGAGAGAGGCGGTGCGCGACTATATCTCACACGAGGTGAGGGAACTTCTTCTAGACAGACACTCTGGGGCCCCAGGGGTGCGTCGGGAGAGAAGCGTTGTGGTTTCAGCGACGACTGCGGTGGAAAGAGGCCGCTCAACGGTCGCGCGTGTCTTATATGTCCTCGGCCCCGATGATTACGTGACATTCTAGAATCATCTTCTTGCCCCTCCCACCCCACCACCCCGATGTGTCGATGGAGGATCGAGGAGGGTATGAATGATATCGTTTTGTCGGAAAGGAACAAGCGGCTTGGCACCTCTACCGTCAAATATAATAATCCAATGGTTTTTTCCGCGCAACCAATACTATATCATATCGTACGGGTTGGAAACCCTGGTCCCCCCTCCCGTGACAAGGGTGTAAAGAACTCCAAACATTAGGAATATAAAATAAGTTAATATACGAGATAAAGTCTAATAAAGATATTAATATTTAATTCGCAACCATCCGTACAATTAAATACAATGATGTGTCTTACCTGGATTGAAGAGCACTTCCCGACCTCCCTCAATTGCGTGCACCAATCCCGTCACCACTAGTCCTAGCACCACTACTCCCGGCACAACTACTCTTAACACCACTATTCTAGGAAAGACAAACCATCGACGATAATACGACACGTGTTTCGCCTCTAAACGTGGCATCTTCAAGTGATGTAGACTCTACGGCGGCTGACTTAGCGGTCGCGGCGTTTTAATATAATGAATTTCCGCAAAGTAACGCCTGATTCTATCAACTAGCGTTAAAGTCTGTAAAAACTAGTATTCTTCACATGTGTAGTGTTAATTATAGTATCGTACACGTATCTAACATACTTCTAACAGACACGTCGCGTCGGGATAATTTTCAGGAATTCGATGTAGAATTACAACTGGAGCGGTAGCAGAGAATCTGGGTTGACAAGGTCCGTATGATGCTGTATTGCACGCATGTCGTCTGCGATCTAATTGGGTACAATATAGATGTAATGAAACCTAGCCGTAGACGTGAAATATAGCTGTCGTCGGTTAATGCTATCAAAGTAGCGCAAGCAATGATCGATATTTTTAAATACTTTTTTGATACATCTTTTAACACATGTTAGAGCCATGCTGCAGTTATATTATAATTGTAGCTCGAATGGGTCGGCTCGACCGGAGAAGAACCACGCTCTCACAAAATACCAGCGTAAAATAGCAGCTTAATGCCGCTGTGTTTCATATGGTGAGTGTAGAGAACCGGAGACCTATTTTACAAGAAACGAGACATTCCATCTTAGACCTCAGGGGTTACAACGCATCTGCATTTTGATCACTAATCGAGGATTAATGTAGATGTATATAGGTCACAGCATCCACTTAACATCAGATGGTCTGTGTGCTCGTTTGTAACAACCCTTATTCTATAAAAAAAATTGGTGCAAGCGGAGATTGAACCCGGTTTTCTCGCGTGCTTTGAAATTCACAACGAACACTTAGCCCATTTCCTACCGCAATAGAAATTAATATAAGTTGTTTGTCACAGTAAGCAGTTTTATAAACTATATGAATGGATTGAAATAATACTAGTTTTTACGGAATTTATCGCGCATATTTAACTTTTTAATACCCGACGTTTCGAACGCTTTACAGCACTCATGGTCACGGGCGGGACTGAGATGTTCAACGTCCATATGTCATAGTTAACCGCGGTTACCATAGATTAAAATTTAACTTTTGTTCCGATCTACACAATATGAACTTATGGTATCATGGAGTCTTGCAGTTGTATGCTTGGGTTGGGATTTAATTTTATTTATTATAGGATCCCAAGCAGATGGTAGCAACCAGCCATCTTCTCTATTGAAATTAGGATGTTTATTGATTTCAATAGCCTCGCGAATCATCCTTGGAAGGAATCGGTGTTCTTTAGCGAGGATTTGCGGTCTCAAATCTGATGTAGTGACGGGGCGATCCTGTACGTGTTCACAGACTGCAGACTTCCCGGAGCGTCGATTCTTCACATCAGCTATATGTTCTTTAACGCGGGTTTTTATTGATCTTTTAGTTTGTCCTATGTAGGAGAGACCACATTCACAATCAAGCTTGTACACTCCTGCATCTTGCAGAGGGACATTACACTTGACTGGTGGTAAAAACTGACCAATCTTCTTCAGCGGCTTGAAGTCTCATCTTCATCAACATCTCAGTCCCGCCCGTGACCATGAGTGCTGTAAAGCGTTCGAAACGTCGGGTATTAAAAAGTTAAATATACGCGATAAATTCCGTAATAACTAGTATTATTTCAATGTGTAGTGTTCGCGTAAATATAAGAAATCATTATGTAAACCAGTACGGACTGGTAATTGCAAATAAAATACGCCGATTAGAAGATCTAAAGACCAAGCGCGCAAGATATCTAACAGCCTTAAATTTCTTGAAGAGATGCCGAGACCATAATCTCATTCGTACGTGTGTCAAAATATCAACCAAAAAGGACATTCGAGGAAGCGCTAAGATCTTATATCAGCCGAGTAAAAAGTTGTTACGGACGGTAATCCAACAAAAACGCTCCGATCCATATGACATAAACACATCCATAGACACATCATCCAGTGAATTAAAGAAAGTTTTAACGACGTTTGACTATAATTTTTGCATGGAAACATTAAATAAACGCGAAATTAGTAAATATAACGAATGCAAAAACAAACATATAGAAAAATATCAAAAATTAACGAACAAGTCAAATGTCAAACATCTGAATCAATGCCAGAACCGAAAGCAACCATTGACAAACACAGATCATAGATTAATCGCGCTCTATAATCTGTCAAAACAAACACTGGATGATGCAACAATTAGGGTTTTATCCAAAGGCCTTAACTTTGTAATTACACCTCGCAAATTACCGTACGAAGAAATTATCTGTAGTGTCGAGGACTGTTTATTTAAAAACAATATGCGGAAAGAAGATTTGGAGGCGATACGTCAAGACATTTCGTCTATGTTACGTCGATGTTCAGTGCCTAAACTGAATCTTCCCAAAGACGAATTTATAGCGTTAAAGAACCTACGCAATAAACCAGAACTGACGATTCTCCGCGCAGATAAGGGAAACGCCATGGTAGTCATGGATACGTCAGATTATAATTCTAAAATACAAGAACTTTTGTCGGATGTAAGTACTTATAAAAAGGTTAAAAACGACCCAACAAATAGCACACTAAAAACAACTAGTGATCTCATAAAGAAACACTCCGAAAAATTAAATCTGGACGTAAAATGGATAATACCTACGTGCGCCAAATCACCAAAATTGTATGGGTTACCAAAAATACACATGCTCCATTACATCCCATAGTGAGCCAAATCGATTCACCAACTTACAGATTGGCTCAACACTTAGCGAAAATACTCTCACCGCTCAGGGGACATACAAGAGCACACATAAAGGATTCGTACCATTTTGTCAGCGAGATTAAAGACCTACATCTGGCAGACAATGAAACTATGGTCAGTTTTGATGTGCAGTCATTGTTTACATGCTTACCTGTTGAAGACTGCATCTCAATTGTAACTAGAAGGCTGGAAGAAAACAACATGCCCGTAGAATATGCAGTATTACTCAGACACTGCCTTACACCTGGCTCCCTATTGTGGAAGGAGGAGTTCTACAAGCAAGTAGATGGTGTGGCGATGGGCTCATCTGTATCTCCCATTGTCGCCGACATATTCATGGAAGACTGAGGAGAAAGCCCTGCTTAGTTCTCCCATAAATCCAAGATTCTACAAGCGGTACGTAGACGACACTTTCACAATTCTACCTTTAGATAAAGTAACTGCATTTTTAGACCATCTTAACTCTATAAATTCTAAAATTCAGTTCACAATGGAGTTAGAGGCAAACAATTCCTTAGCTTTTCTAGATGTGTTAGTAATTCGGAATCCTGATAACACCTTGAGCCATACTGTGTATAGAAAAAAGACCCATACAGATAGATATTTAAACGGTGATTCTCACCACCATCCTTCACAGTTAGCTACCGTGGGTAAATCTTTGTTTCAGAGAGCACGAGGGATCTGTGACAGTAAACACCTGGCTGCAGAGCTCCACCATGTCAAGCAAGTTTTGCATGACAACAAACTTCTAGTCCCGCGCCTACGTCACAGTGAACGAGTGAAGCCGGCCACAGTCGAGCGTGTACCTGCTGTACTGCCATATGTTAGAGGAGTCACTGACAAGATTGGCTACATCTTGAAGCGCGCTTCCATCAAAACATACTTCAAGCCGCTGAAGAAGATAGGTCAGTTTTTACCATCAGTCAAGTGTAATGTCCCTCTGCAAGATGCAGGAGTGTACAAGCTTGATTGTGAATGTGGTCTCTCCTACATAGGACAAACTAAAAGATCAATAAAAACCCGCGTTAAAGAACATATAGCTGATGTGAAGAATCGACGCTCCGGGAAGTCTGCAGTCTGTGAACACGTACAGGATCGCCCCCGTCACTACATCAGATTTGATAGACCGCAAATCCCCGCTAAAGAACACCGATTCCTTCCAAGGATGATTCGCGAGGCTATTGAAATCAAAAAACATCCTAATTTCAATAGAGAAGATGGCTGGGTGCTACCATCTGCTTGGGATCCTATAATAAATAAAATTAAATCCTAACCCAAGCATACAACTGCAAGACTTCAAGATACCATAAGTTCATACTGCATAGATCGGAACAAAAGTTAAATTTTAATCTATTGTAACCGCGGTTAACTATGACATATGGACGTTGAACATCTCAGTCCCGCCCGTGACCATGAGTGCTGTAAAGCGTTCGAAACGTCGCGTATTAAAAAGTTAAATATACGCGATAAATTCCGTAAAAACTAGTATTATTTCAATGTGTAGTGTTCGCGTAAATATAAGAAATCATTATATATGAATGGAGTCATACTGGTATGCATACGCAGGAAGTCCATGGATGCAGGTGGCTCAAGACTGTGCTTTGTGGCATTACTTGGGCTGGCCTATGTTCAGCAGTTGACATGTGGAAGGCTGTAATTATGATGTTGATTTATAATATATCGGAAATACTACTTACATAATTAAAGAAGACCTTTTTGTGAGATTTTTTTTCTATTTCAAATGAACGTGAATCATTTAGTCATTTTATAGGAAATACCAAATTAATTTGTTCAAAGTTGTACTGTTTCTGTTTTCCTTGTGGAAGCTATATAAACTAAAATAGAACGGTGACTTTGCATTATAGTTGATTTAGTTTTTTTTTTTTTTAATTAAATCGACGAATGAAATTATAGTAGTGGTAAATTATAATATAATAAACTGCGTAAAAGATAAAATGGTGGACCTTAAGCTTAATACTCAACTTCCAAAAATAAAGCTCACTTTTAGCAGGTTAGCCATCGCAGAGTTCATTTTAAAACCAATACCTTAACTGGAACCAGAACTAGAATCGGAACTGTACCTAACAGTGGAATCTTTTTTAACATAAATAAGTAAACGTACCAAAATTTAGATCCTGTTTTCAATCCCTCTATAGTACAAGGGAGAGAGAGAGAGAGAGGAAAAAGGAGGGTGAATTCACAAAATTGGTTATATCATGTATAGGAAGTTTTCAATGACGTTTCCCGTTTACTGCGCACGTGTATGCTACTATAATAGCATACACAATGTACGCTACAGTTATCGTTGGTTACAATTTACAATCTAGTTAAGACGGCACCAGGAATCTGCCGCAGGATGTTTGCAAGTTATTAAATGTATGACAAGCGCCCGGACCCTCAGCTGTCAGAGCGACGCATCCAATCGTTGAATAAACGAGGACTACTCGAACCACAGTTATAACTATAGACTAAATACGTCTTACGCAATCACGCCGTGGTGATTTTTTTTTTATTGAATAAAAGTGACAAACGAGCTCATCTAAATCAAAACTCAGATGCTATAACCCCTAAAGAATAAGATGAAATGCCTCGTTTCCAGTAAAAAATGGTATCCTGATCTCTACAATCACCGTTCGATACACAACAGTATTGAACTGCTATTTTACGCTGGTATAAGAATCTATGAGAGACGATAGAGTAGAGCAGGGATAAACTAGCTCACCTGATGGTAAGTGATAACTCCCGTGTGCAACTGCAACACCTGAAAAATTACAGGTGCGTTGCCGACCTTTTAAATAGAATAAAAATGACAAACGAGCACACAGTCCACCTGAAAGTAAGTGGATGCTGTGGCCCATAGACACCTACATTTATTCTCGATTAAGAATCAAAATGCAGATGCGTTGAGGTGAAGGCTTCTTTAAGATTTCATCATAGCCAAGTGCGCGTGTGTGTGACAAACCATTGAGGTTAATATGAAATAATCCTAATTCGGTTTTAATGAGAGTGTTAGCCCTTTCGGTCAAGGTAACTGTGACGAGTGTTATTTATCTGTGCAACTTGAAGAAGCCATTTGATAATGGCGGAGAAACATATAATCCTTTGTAACGTTTTAAAGGTTGGCGATTTTTTGTTATAAGAGGGGCAAACGTGCATCGGGCTCACCTGATAGTAAGCGACTACCGCGGTCCATGAACATCTGCAACGCCAGAGGAATTGCAGGTGCGTTGCTTGCCTTTTAGAAAGGAATAAGCTCTTTTGAAAAACTTATGTAAAACGCCTGTCTTTAGGTCGGTTTGATTTACCTTAATAATTTTGAAATCCAGAATTAAGAAGCACAGCAGTCGATACGTGGTAGAGCCATGCTGCAGTTATATTAGTACTATAGTTGTAGCACGAATGTGTCGGCTCGACCGGGGAAGGACCGTGCTCTCACATGCTGCTGTGTTTCGTATGGTGAGTGTAAAGAACCGGAGACCCTTTTTAATGGAAACGAGGCATTCCATCTTAGTCCACACGGGTGACAACGCATCTGCATTTTGATTCGTAATCGAGGATAGATGTAGATGCAATGGGTCTCAGCAACTACTTACCATCAGGTGAATTGTGTGCTCGTTTGTCACCCAAAAAATGTCCTACGTCATGTCTCGTAGGCTATCATTTTACTTTTGCTTTTATGTAAACATAAAGTAACTTAGCGGTCAGCCACCGCAGAGTCTATTTCACCTGAGGATGCCTAGAAACATCTGTCATATTACCGAAGGTAGTGTCTTTTCTAGTGTAATGGTGTTGGCATTAGTGATGACGAATATAGCACAATTTAGGAGGGCGAGAGGTGATGTACAGACTAGGTAAGATACATATTATTTAAATACGTGGATCTTAAGCTTATTCATTTTTAACGTGTTTTAATGGATTTCCGCAAAGTAACGCCTGATTTTATTAATTAATAAAGTTTCGAATTCCTAGTGACATGGCGATATAGTTTTCAATGCAGTTAAAAAAAAGCGGCCAAGAGCGTGTCAGGCCACGCTCAGTGTAGGGTTCCGTAGTTTCCCGTCCGTCACAGTAAGTGTTCCCACTTATAAGTTTGTACAAAAACTGTTGTGTCCATCCAAGTTCAAAATAATTTTCCTAGAAAGTCCTTATAAAGTTCTACTTTCCAGATTTTTTTCGTATTTTGTAAACTTATGGTTCAAAAGTTAGAGGGGGGGGGGACACATTGCTTTTCCTTTAGGAGCGATTATTTCCGAAATTATTGACATTATCAAAAAATGATTTTAGTAAACCCCTATTAATTTTTAAATACCTTTCCAACAATATATCACACGTTAGGGTTGAAATTAAAAAAAAAATCACTTCCCACTTTACATATAGGGGGGCTACCCTAATAAAACATTTTTTTCCAATTTTTATTTTACTACTTTGTCGGCGTGATTGATACACATATTGGTACCAAATTTCAGCTTTCTAGTGCTAACGGTCACAGAGATTAAGCGAGGACGGACAGACGGACAGACAGACATGGCGAAACTATAAGGGTTCCTAGTTGACTACGGAACCCTAAAAACGAGAAATTTCTACTCGTATATTCGATGCGTATTTTCTTATATATGTCCACAGATTTCTCGGAAACTGCTTAACACATTTTAATGATTCTTTTTTTTTATATAATAGGCTAACCTTCAGCGTTGTCCCCACAAAAAATTTTCATAAAATTCTTTTATAGGTTTTATAGGTATCATTTTTTTGTCATTAAAAACTACGAATTCACTTTTTTTGAATCCTTATGAAAGTTAAAGATATTTCATATTGAATTATAATGGCCAAAACACAATTGACACATTTGGCTCGATACAAAAAGATCGCAGATTCCTCAAAATCTACAGTTTTAGGTAGGTACGTCCACTAAGGGCAAAAGCAGTTTCATTTGAATGTAATTTAAGCAATTTCAATTAAATTTTGTTTGTGTGAACCAGTAAATATATGAGGGAATTATGGGTTTATTTTTCATAAAAGATTATATTTCCTTTAAAAAAAAATCAAATAAATATCGTGTCATTAAATTGCGGAGGAGCATATCGCCGCACCTCACTCGTGACCGTGATACTTTTTCGCTCTAATACCACTATCTATCCCCATTAACATTAGAGAACATCCTAGTCCTTGAACTTGAACTTGTGACCATTCAGATCAGAACCATCAAAAAAGTAAAAAATAGGTGCATAGTGTTTCGAAGAATGTAAAGTCTTAACTTCAGAAGCTATGTGGAAATAATTTTTTAGTTTTCGAAGTTGGTTTTTACATTTAATAAAAAAATTCTTTAACAGTGATTAATATATTGCTAAAATAAAAAGCGCAATACAATTCTCACTCGAATATTAATCTAAAAATGCGGTCTACTGCCTAACGAAGCAGGAATTCGGCAGTTTTTTGGTCATCGCGAATAGCAGCTTAACTTAAACGGCAGAGCGATTTCAACGTAACCTTTTCGGTCCTTGCTGCGTTCTACATCCATTTCTTTTGGAGCAATCGAAAATGTTTGTTGTCTGCAAAATGTACTATGATAAACATAAAAATTTAAAAAAGTTTTAAAACGGCGCAAATTTAAAAGGCATCTGAATCGCATTCGTATGTTCATTTTTTGTGTACCTGAATGTTAGTTATATGATTTTTTACGATTTATTATGAATATATGTGATCATTTGAGCCGTGTTAGCTAAGTTGGTTAGCGTTCGCTGTAAGTTTCACAGTCTGCGAGCAACCCGGGTTCGATCTCCGCCGGCACCAATGAAATTGTTAATTGCAATTTTAATTGCTGATTTACCACGTGCTCGGCGGTAAAGGAAAACATTTTGAGGAAACCTGCCTGTCTGAGAGATAAGAAAACAATATTTCGAAGACATGTGAAGTTCGCCACTACGGCTTGGGCCACCGCGGCGGACAATTCCTTGCCTTAAAACCCTCTCAGAAATGAGGGGAGGCCTGTGCCCAGCAGTAGGACGTATATAACTGTAAATTTAACTTTATATATGTGAATTCTTTTTAAAACATAAAACTTATAAATAAAGCTCATTAATAGTTCTTAGTCCCAGGCGGAACTTGGGATGGCCGACAGTTTGTAATAAGAGATACGTTTTGGAGTTCAAGTTATTATTTAATTGTAATTTGTTATGGGTATAATATATTTTAATTTATGAGTGGTAAAGCCACGCTGCAGCTTTATTTTAGTTGCAGCACGAATGGTTCGGTTTGACCGGGTTTGGAGCACGTGCTCACAGAATGCCAGCCTAATGCAGCTCTTCTAGCAGCTTCTAGCTTCTTTCAGCAGCTTTTTTACTGGAAACGAGGGGTTCCATGTTTGTTCTTAGAGGTGACAACGCATCTGCATTTTAATTCTTAATTGAGGATAAATGTAGATATCAATGGGCCACAGCATCCACTTGCCATCAGGTAATATTACAATTATATTGCCGCTTAACTCTTTTGAACTTGGAGAGTTGAAACTTTTGGCTTTCTAACAATTATTATAATCAAATACTAAAAAAGAATACACGAAGACTTATTTCAAAAAAGAAGAGCTGTTAAGCGTAAACATTTTTTTAACCTAGTCGATGTTTGGAACACGCTACGCCGGTGTAAATGTATGCTTGCACGATATAGTCAGCAATTGCAATAAAAATCTGCGCTTGCTGACTTGCCGAAAGTGTGGCAATTGTGGCAAATATCCCCCCCCCTCCTACTGAGTCAAACTATGAATGAAAGTAAACAGTTAGTGATAACGTTGATTTTCCGACGTTTTCCTATAATCTTCGTCCGCGGCTATTTTAACGTAAACTGTAATAATTGAAATTTTGTGAGGCGCTATAAAAATGTCATCTGTATTGTTTTGTTTTAAGATCCATGTTCGAAATTGCGTTCATTAAATTTTATACTTTGTATACATCATTGTAAACGTGCAAGTGAACTTCAAAACACTCACCATTGTTTCGGTGTCGTGTCGGGCCGCTAGAGAGGTAACTCGCGTGTGTTCGCCGTCGAATCGCGTCGGGAACTGAGAGCGCCCGCTAAAAGCCTGTAGTGCTGTACTACAGTTGTTATTACGACTGGCTGTTATCGATGTGTCCTTTAATTATATCCATTTATGTATCAATTAGTCATTTTTTCACCGCTATTGTTTTTCCTGTTTGTTATATATCTTTCGGATAGTTTCGAAGCCAGTGCGTGTCGGCGGGTGATGACTAACAGAGTGGAATAATCTGCGTCGTCTGCGGCGTCTGTCTTTCCGTCCGATTACAATCTGTGCGTCTGTCTTCAAGGCAAGAGTGAATAGGCTTTTGCTTTTGTAACGCTAAGACAGTGCGGTTTACTATTTAGTTCTTCATTACCATTTAGCACCAGATGGAGTTGTAGTCAAGTGCTGGCTTAAAATAAATAAAAATATAACTGATATTTACTCTTTTATCGTGGTTCATATGAGGAAGCTCAGACACTGTGAGAAATGGAAATGACTACCTAAGAATTGTCTGCGTGATAAAATTCACAATAAGTACATCTGCATCGGAACATAGGTTACTGACATGGTTTACCAGCTATATTAGTAGAATAGTTAGAGCTCGAATAGGTCATCTCAACCCGGGAAAGATCACGTTCTCTCAGAATATCAGCGTAAAATAGCAACTAATTGCTGTTGTGTATCGTAAGGGGAGTGTAGAGAACCTTTTGAGAAAGAGAGAGAGTCCTCACGAGTGACAACGCATTTGCATTTTGATTCGTAATAGAGCATAGATGTAGACGCCTACGGGCTAGAGTAACCACTTACCTTCAGGTGGACTGTGGGCTGGCTTATCACCCTTATACTATAAAAAAATATAGAACGAATAACCGACTATTAATAGGCGGGGAAGAATCCTTGATTGAAAATCTCGTAACTGCAAGTGTATCGTTTGCCTCGGCGATTGGGAATATTATTATGGACGATGGGAATGAGATTATTATCGCTACCATGCTATTTCTAATTTCGTTTCTGTTTTAAATTGTTGTGTAACCCTAATGATTGTAAACTTCCTTTTTTTGTAAAATGTTCCGTTGGGTTCTTCCCAGGAGAGAAGTATTTTTAGAATCAATGGTAAATTAAACTTAAGAGTTGCTTTCATTTAGTATTATTTGTAAGGTTTTTTTTTGGTTTGGGGTAGGTACCTATATCTGTTGATAAAGTATAATACTGAATGAATACTGATTTTTCTCTGGCCCATTTTGACCCTACAATTTTTTTTCGGCAAGAGACAACGGAGCAGTAATGCGATGTAATTATTACTCTTATATTTACGCGATTATTACTTGACTTCAATAAAAAAAAATTTCGATGTACTTGCTGTTGACGAGGAAGAAAGGTTCTCGAATGGTAGCCTCAGTAAACGGTATGTAGGGCGGCTGAATAAAGATGATGTGAGACTTGAGAACACTTACTGGAGGTTGGAGTATGCAGGTGGCTTAGGATTGTAATTTATGGAATTTCTCGTGAGGGGGGAGGAGAGGTAGGACTCCTTTGGAAGTTGAGAATGAAATGGGCTATAAGTTTTTTACACGTAGTAGAGCCATGATGCAGCTATATTATGATTGTAGGTAGAACTAATTGGGTCAGACAACACACAGAATATCAGCGGTAAAATAGCACCTTAATACTGCTATGTTTTGTTTGGTGAGTATAGAGATCTGGAGACCCATTTTATTGGAATCAAGGCATTCCATCTTAGTCATCAGGGGTGACAACGCATCTGTATTGTGATTCTTAATCGAGGTTAAATTTAGGTTAATAATGTCTATGGGCCACAGCATCCACTTACTATCAGGTGGACTGTGTGCTCCTTTGTCACCCTTATTCTATTAAAAAAGTTACATCAAACGGTTTTAGTCGTTAATGGTGACAAAGCATCTCTAGCTTTCTTTGTATGAAGTTGGCTTTAACTGTACATGGACTGCAGCAGCCACTTACCATAAGGTGGATTGTAAGTTTGCTTATCACTTTAGTTTTATAATAAATTTTCACATTTACGTTAAAGGGTTGCCAGTGTTATTAAATATGTATTGTGTCATTCAATGCCATGTTTTAAAGGATTTTAATGTGCATCCTCTTAAATTGACGTCAATTTTTATGAGTGTGGTCATTAATGTAAAAATACTAAGTAATAATAATATAAGTTTAATTTACATACGTTTTAAAAACTTTTATAATATTAATATATAATAGTTTTATTGTTGTCGATATATCGTTACGTCACTAGTGTATAGTCGCGAAAATATAGGCGCCTTATCATGGGTGACGTAATCGTTGCATATACCAGGAACTGCACGGATTGGATGAAACTGGCTGCTGTCCCTTATCAAAACACTGTAAGGGCTTACAAATAAGTTTTACAAGAAATCACAGAAAATATGGATCGAAATAGCCCTTGAATTTTTTTTATCATAAGTTAAAAACTATAGAAGTTGTAAATAATGAAAACATAATGTCACAAGCATTATAATTAACTAGCGACTCGCTCCGGTTTTGCCTGTAATATAATTAAAAATTTACTTTAAAAAAATTCGTTTTTTTTTTAATGTCCAAGTTTTTGGATAAAATATAGCCTAGATCAGATCACTTCGGAAATTATCGTAGACAGACAGACAAAAGTTTTTAAAATGGTTGTTCATAACTTCGTTACACGCAAATACTCTGCCTACTGTCTCATTGGTCTAGTGGTTGTAGTAGTGCGAATGCTTATCGTGATTCCCGGGTCGGGCCAAAAAAAAACAATTATTGAGTCAGGAGGTTGGCGGTATCTCAACCCCGTGGCTCGGAAAGCACGTAAAGCCGTTGGTCCTGCGCCTGATCTCACTCCGGTCGTGTCGGTTTACCGTCCCATCGGATTATGAGAGTGAGGGAATAGAGAGTGCACCTGTGCTTGCGCATACACTTGGGCACTATAATCCTGTCCTGCGCCGATGGCTAGCGTCCGCTGAGGCAGGCCGCCGTGGCCGAAATTCGGTCTGGAGGACATTATTACGAGTATATAGTAAATATTATACCAGGCGGTCCCATAATGAACTGGCCTGATATAGTTCAACGCGACATGTCGCTACATGTTGTGTTGCATTAAATAGTACGTTTATCGTGCACTTAATATAAGAAACATGCATCGACATGAAATGCTTAGTCTTAGTTTAACAGGCATTTGAATAACGAGAGTCGCGTATTTTTTCAAAATGTCGAAAACTGAGTATCGAAGTGTCATAAAGTTTCTGTTTAAAGAAGGTTTATCCCGGCCCAAATAAAAGAACGATTGGATGGCGTGTATAAGGAGTCTGCCCCCTCCTATAGCACAGTGAAAAATTGGGTGAAAGAGTTTCGCCTCGGGAGAGAAACCGTCGAAGACTTTGGCCACGACGGTCGACCTGTGGAAGTAAGTGCTCACTCCCGAAACGATTGCTCTTATCGAAGAGGAGGTTCTGAGTGACCGCCGTTTGAAGATTAGAGAAATTGCAGCAAGGCTTGGGCTCTCTAAGAGTACCGTTCATCGCGCGATCCATGAACATCTTCACATGAAAAAAGTGAGTGCAAGATGGGTACCGAAACCTCTTTCAGCGGTACAGAGACGGAAAAGAGTGCGCTGCGCTTCGAAGTTTTTGGATCTTTGTGGCGAAAATCCAAAGACTGTGATCGAGCGGCTAGTGACTGGTGATGAAACTATGATCTTGTATTATGATCCACAAAGTAAGCGCGAGTTAATGGAATGGCGTTATAAGGGTGAAAAGCCCCCTAGAAAGGCAAAGGTGCAACAATCGACTAAAAAACTGATGTGCACAATATTTTGGGATTTTCAAGGCATTTTGATGGATTTTAAAGAACGTAATACAGTCGTATACGGCGAATATTATGCTTCTTTAATATATAAATTACGAGACAAGATAAAGGAAAAACGAAGAGGCAAGCTGTCTAAAGATGTCCTGTTGCTCCATGACAACGCCCCTGTTCATACCGCTGGTGTTTCGAAGGATGCAGTTCGTCAATGCGGGTTTACAGAAGTTCAACATCCACCTTACAGTCCAGACATGGCCCCGTCCGACTATTATTTATTTCCAAATTTAAAGCGGAACTTAAGAGGAAGAAAATTTTCAAGCGATGAAGAGTTGCAGGCGGCCGTCTTCAGTCATTTTGAGGATAAAAAATGTGATTATTTTTATAATGGTTTAGAGATGTTGATTCACAGATGTCAGAAGTGTGTTAGTATTCATGGTGATTATATTGAAAAATAAAATTGGTTTCGTTTCATTTCCTTCATTGGTTCATAGTTAGGCCAATTCATTATGGGACCGCCTACGTACGTACCAATAGGAATTACTTTCAAATGCCCTTCATATAGTGCACGTAAACTGAACATATTAAAATCCCTTAATTTAGGGTTTTCCCCGACGAAGTCTGAAAGGAGATTAATAATCGTAGTTGGTAATGGTATGATATGTATGTCTATATATTTTTGACTTTGATTGACTGCCTCGTTGGTCTAGTGGTTGTAGTAGTGCGATTGCTGATCATGAGGTCCTGGGTTCGAATCCCGGGTCGGGTCAAAAAATTAATTATGGAGTTTTTCCGTCAAGAAATTCTCAGTAGTTGCCCGGAGTCAAGAAGTTGGCGGTGTCTCACCCCCGTGCCTCGGAAAGCACGTAAAGCCGTTGGTCCTGCGCCTGATCTCTCTCCCGGTCGTGTTGGTTTACCGTCCCATAGGATTATGAGAGTGACACACAGTCAGTGTGCTTGTTTGTATCCCCCAGTCAGGGGGTTTTCATGCTGGTCTACCTTTCCGGTGATCCTGTTATGGAATACGGGTACGCGACCCCGGCTCCCCGAGCTACTGTTATTCTCATACCTTTCCTGCCGAGATAACAGTATCCTTACACCTACGCTCCTACCCCCAACCTTTTTTTTCCTTTTTCCAAAATGGTAGCTTCCTCTACCAACAATAGCATACCCAAAGAGGGTTGGTGTCAGGCAGGCGGCCGACTGTAAAACTTTTGCCAAATCCCATGCAGTAAACTTATGAATATTACGAGTTGTGGGATATATGACAGGGCTAGGGCGTACCCCGCAGGCGACGCGCAGGAGCAGCACCCGGCTCCTGTGGGAAGTGGGCAAGGGTTGTCGCACCTTACGGAGCGGGTGCGACGTAAGAGGCGAGCCCGTAGAGACAAGAATGTCAGAGTGAGGTTTGCAAGCTGGAATATAGGTACGATGACTGGAAGAGGAAGAGAGTTAGCAGATGTTTTGAAACGACGAAGAGTGAATGTTGCCTGTTTGCAGGAAACAAAATGGAAGGGCAATAAAGCAAGAGAGATTGGGGAAGGATACAAGTTTTATTACTGTGGAAGTGACGGGAAGCGAAATGGAGTAGGAGTTGTGTTAGATAGTGGAATGAAAGAACGAGTGACAGATGTGAAAAGAGTAAATGACAGAATGATAGTTGTTAAATTAATGATTGAAAACAAAGTAGTGAATGTTGTAAGTGTGTATGCTCCGCAAACAGGCTGTGAAGAGAGTGTGAAAGAGAAGTTTTGGGAGGAATTTGATTGTATGATGATGGGAATACCTGAGAGTGAGGATGTTTATATGGGAGGAGATTTTAATGGACATGTAGGGAGAGTGAATGACGGGTATGAAAGAGTACACGGTGGATGGGGGTACGGAGTACGCAACCGTGAGGGGGAAGTTCTTATGCAAGCAGCATGTGCTTTCGACCTGGCTGTAGTAAACACGTGGTTCCAAAAACGAGATCAGCATCTTGTTACTTATAAAAGTGGCCACCACGCGACACAGATCGACTATCTTCTGTTAAGACGGAACCAAATCAAGAGTGTAAAAAACTGCAAAGTGCTTCCAGGTGAAGACTTAGTATCCCAGCACCGAATTCTGCTGGCTGACATCTGCTTAACTGTTCGCCTCAACAAACATAAGGATCGTCTCCCACCCAAAATAAAGTGGCATTTGTTGCATAAGGAGGAGTATGCAAGTGAATTTAGAGAGCTAGTTGTAAACAAGATGATAGAGATGGGTGATATGGAAGGAATGAGTGTGAATGAGTGCTGGAAGGAAATGGCTGATTGTATCCGAAGTGTGGCAAGGAAGGTGTTAGGAGAAACAAAAGGGAAGCGTATGATAGATAAGGATGGGTGGTGGTGGAGTGAAAGTATTAGAGAAGTTTTGAGAGAAAAGAAAAATGCCTTTAAAGAATGGCAGAGCGTAGAAGACCAGAATGAATCCATAAAAGAAAGTAAGAGAGAGGCGTATAAAGAATGTAAGAAGAGAGCGAAGAAGGAAGTTGCTATTTGTAGGGCAGAGGCGCAAGATAAATTATATCGGTCCCTTGAAAGCCCCGAAGGTCAAAAACGACTTTTTCAAATTGCAAGAGCGAGAGAAAGGAATGGAAGAGATGTTTCACAAGTAAAATGTATAAAAGATGATTCTGGAAGGATTTTGACTGACGATGAAAGTATAAAGAAGCGATGGAAGGAGTATTTTGAGAAATTGATGAATGAGGAGAATGAATGGAATGGTATGCTTGAAAACCCACCAGTGAATATGGGCTTAGTGAGAGAAATTAGAGTGGAAGAAGTAAAAATGGCTGTTAGGAATATGAAGAATGGGAAGGCAGTCGGCCCAGATGGAATACCAGTAGAAGTGTGGAAGTTGCTGAGTGCGGATGGATGGAAGTGGTTGAGTTTATTTTTCGGTAAATTGTTGCAGGAAGAACAAATACCTGAGGAATGGTGCAGTAGTATACTGGTCCCCATTTTTAAAAACAAAGGAGACGTTCAAAACTGCAGCAGTTACCGGGGAATAAAACTCATGTCACATACTATGAAAGTCTGGGAAAGAATAATAGAGAGAAGAATGAGAGAAGAGTGTGAGATAACACAAAACCAGTTCGGATTCATGCCCGGTCGAGGTACGACAGATGCCATTTTCGCATTATGCCAATTGTGCGAAAAGTACAAGCGCGTGCATAAAAATCTGCACATGGTTTTTGTCGACCTTGAAAAGGCGTACGATCGGGTTCCCCGTGAGGTTTTGTGGTGGGCGTTAAAGATGAAAGGTATGCCTGGGAAGTATGTGAGGTTAGTCCGTGCTATGTACAGAGCATCCCGTACATGTGTACGATCTGCCGCGGGAACTACGGGCAGTATCGATGTGGCGGTAGGGTGTGCACCAAGGGTCGGCATTGAGCCCTTACCTCTTCCTACTGATTATGGACGCTTTGACGTCGGACCTGCAGGATGAGGCACCCTGGTGCATGCTCTTTGCCGATGACATCGTGCTTGTCGGGGAAGAAGGCATCGAGGTACAGAGCAGACTGACGGGGTGGCAACAGAGGCTGGAAAGTGTTGGCTTGAAGATCAGCAGATCCAAAACCGAATATCTGTGCTGTGATTTCGGCGGTCTTTCCAGTCCTGTACCCATGTCGTTGGATGGCGCTATACTGCCTACCTGCTCAGATTTCAAGTACCTCGGTTCCCTCATTCAAGGCGACGGCGGAATAGATAGAGCTGTGCAGCATAGGATTAACGCAGGGTGGATGAAATGGCGACAGGTCACAGCCACAACGTGCGATCCCCGAATGCCAATAAGGCTGAAAGGGAAAATTTACAAATCGATCATCCGACCTGTCGTCATGTATGGAAGTGAATGCTGGGCCGTCAAGAAGAAGGATGAAAATAGACTGCATGCGAATGAAATGAGAGAGAGAAATAGGAGAGTACCCTGAACCGACGAGCATGTATGCGTACGTATATGGATGTGAAGAAGGCGAGAGAGTTGTGTCAGGATCGTGCCAAATGGAAGTCTGTAAGTCTCTGCCTACCCTTCTGCGTGACAGGCGTGAGTGTTTATGTGTATGTTAATTTAATCGATATTTACCAAAATTTGCTAAAATATTTTTGAGTTCGGAATAATTTAAAATTTGACGATGGCTTAGTTATCTGTATTACAAAGCCGGAATAATTAAAGGTTATTAATAATAGCGCAATATAAACCTACTTAAAGCCTAAAGTGAGTTAAAATGGCCTAGGCCTTTAAAATAGGCTTCAAAACCGTTGCAAATTTGTCTCTTAAATATATTTGTATGTATATGTAAAATACATGAAATTTATATGAAGTGCATTACCTACGTGAATCTTACACGGCACTTTTCTTTAATATCTAGTCAGTTACTGACAGACATTTACAGGGCGAACATCTGGTTCACCATGATTATCACGGCAAAGGCAAATTCTAAAAATAGGCCTCCCCAATAGGATAGCTATCAATTATATTGACTTTCCTTATCCCTTATGCTGCTACATATCCATGCACTTCTACTGTGGTACTCTATACTTGTCGGGTTGATAAGTTCTGTCAAACCATATTATTTCAAATTTTTGAATACTGGCTATATGAACTTTATCAATTTTAAAAATATAACGTTTGCGCTTGCCGAAAATAAAAAGACATTAATTTTCATTCATTTTCAAATATGGAATGGTCGAAGAAAGAAGATAGAGTAGCGGTTATAGCGATGCACCGCTGTGGTTACGCGTTAAAAGAGATTTTCAATATTCTACATAAATTGAAAATAACCCTACGATTTATGTATCGCACTATTAAACGATTCACTGAAGATTCAAGCTTCGAAGATTATAAGAGGACCGACCGACCTCGTACAGTTAGAACACCCGCGATCATCAAAGCAGAGAAGGCGCGAATCCAATGAAATCCTGTTCATAGACAAAAAATCTTAGCTCTTCAGATGGGCCTAAGCAGAACCACGGTCAAAAGAGTGATCAATGAAAACCCAGGACTACGATCTTATCGTAAGGTAACCGAACATTTTTTGACGAGCGTTTGAAAAAAATTAGGCTGGATAGATCTCGCGCTTTGTTACGGCGGTACGCGGGAAAAAAATACCGCGAAATTTTGTTTTTGGGATGAAAATTTTTTTTACTTCTTATTAAAGCCTCTGCTATGTACAAACTGTAACAATATCGAGAAAAGTATTCGATCACATTTATTTACATATTGTCTACAATAATCTGATCTGGTCACTTTTTTATAAATGCTTTAATTTTCTTATTTGAAGGGCTTAAAAAGTTGTAATTTCATGATTTTTTTACTGCAAATATCAATTTTTTTCTACTAGAAGTATAAATGTAGCAAATTCCTTAGTTACTTAATTACTGAAAGCACTTGCTTTAGAATCGGACTAGGACTTCTCAATTTATTGTATTTTTTACAAGCTTAATTTTATTTATACGTGCGTGTCCAGTAATTGATGAATGTTGTTTGTTCCTGACAGACAGAGTCCGACGCGGCGGGGTGCGAAGTCACCAGACTGCTGAGAGAGTCGTGTGGCGGCGACGCTACGGGGTGAGTTGAGATGCCCTTGGTGTTTTTGTTAGTGATGTGTTATATACCGTTAGTATGACATCTATGTAGCGCCCGACAAGCTGTAGGTCGCGGAGCTAGTCATGTTCATGTGATAAGTCCACTTAAAATGGTCACAGAATTAAACTATTAATAATAAGTAGTAAAAAGATTAATAATAACAAACATCAAAGAACTTAAAATAATAAAATAATTTCCACTATACAGCTGCCGACTTCGGAAGTCCCCTCTTCAGAAGGCCCGACTTTTTTTTAATAGGTCACTGGTGACAAACGAGTGCAGCTCTTGGTAAGTGATTGCTGTGGCCCAAAGACTCTACATATTCAAAATGCAGATGCGTTGTCACCCGTGAGGATTGAGATGGAAGGTCTCGTTTCTAGTAAAAAGTGTATTCAGCTCCATAGGGAGCTGAATAGGAGAAATCTCTTACTCTTACTTATCATATAAAACACAGTAGCTGCTATTTTGCGCTGTTATTCTGGGAGGGCGACGTCCCTCCTGATTGAGCCACTTCATTCGTACTTTTTTTTTGCGCCCGAAGCAGGTAAAGGCAACCCTCCGGTAACTGGGGAGGAAGGTGGTGAATGCTCATAGCATATACCGCGCAGCCGGCTGCGTGGTTATGTGGAACCTTTTACCCACTAAACACCACTTTTTGGGATTGGCTTAACGATCTGACGAGAGATCTTTAAGCCGTAAACGGACGCGACACTAATTTTCCTTCGTACTACAACTATACCACTAATATAGCTGCAGCATGAATTTATGACGTAGACTAAACTTTAGAAACTATAACTTGAAAATTATGTTATGCTTTTAGTTCGTTTTTGTTATTACTTTTTATTAAAATTTTAATTTTTCTGTTCACATGTTTTAATAAAACATAAACAAATCCTTGAATTAAAAAACTAATTCGGTAATGCGTAGTAGAAAAATATGAGTTATCAACGATCTACAGTCTTAATAGATATTAGCCAAACAACATACTAATTTAATTGAAGCTATTATTTTATTTTATTTCATTGGATAAGGTACACAGACAATAGTTATATAAAGATCTAAAATTAAAAGTTTATTGTGTTGATCTAAACTAGAATCCAAAAAAGTGTACACGGCATAATAATATAACTGCAGTGGAGTCTTAGTCTTAGCAAAAATAAAACAGATAACAAATACATTAAATGTTAAGAGAAACACGTAAATTTCTTTTAAATTTTAATTTTAAAATTTTGTTGTGTATCTAAGCAAATAAAAAAGTAAACTAAACTATTATTTAAGTAAACTATTAGTTATATTAAATCTCTGATAAAATTTATCCTCAACCAGGAAGTTACATTACCATTTACTTCTTTACTATTCTAACACCTAAGCGCGTTAAATAATCTTAAAAACTGCGCGATAAAACAATCAACTGTACTTCTATGTGGGTTTATTAAACCTTGTTATGCAGAAGTGATCCAGTCCACGATGCCGATGTGAAAAAAATATCAAATTGTTTTGTGGGATAAAGATAAAGATCAAAAATTTACGTTGTTCGATATTATGAATTAGGCCATGATTAACCATGGAATAGAAATAGAAATGGAAACTTTTTATTCAATGTAGATTATAAAAATACTTATTGAAAGTCACTTAAAAAAATAAATAATATATATAAATAAAAAATTCAATCAAAAAAATACTTATTGAAAGGCAATGTAATGGCGGTGTAAGAATACCCACTACCCCTGAACATCCTAGGTATGGGTGTCGTATAAGGCTCAATTTACACTGCTGTAGAACGGAATAGGAGGGAATTTTTGTAACAAAATTGTACATAGTAAAATGAGTCTTATGTTAATTGTGTAACGCGCAAACTAGATGAGCCAAAAAGTAAGTCGCGCGTCTTACGTGGAATTCCCGTGGATACCCGTAGCTACTGTCGGCGAAGTCTGTGGAAATGGCTCATATCTAGTTTGCGCGTTACACAATTAACATAAGACTCGTTTTACTATGTACAATTTCGTTATAAAAATTTGCTTCCATTCTGTTCCGCAGTAGTGTAAATTGAGTCTAAGGCGACAGAGGGAAATTATACCAGGAGATGGGCAGCAGCATCTTTCTGATATCAGCTGAATAAAACTAAAAATACTGCGGCTACTAACCCGCTTGCCGCACGTGGCAACTGTAGCAAATATCCTCCATATGAGGCAATCTGTGGGGGGGGGGGGGGCTATGTTCAGCAGTGGACTTTTGATGAGCTGTAATTGTAAATGGTTTTGTTAAATATACTGTACAGTTTTAAGACATTTAATTTTTTCATTTTTACTATGCTTGTCTTACTGCTGGGACCCTATTTCTGAGAATGTTTTTAGGATGAGGAAATATCGGACGAGCTGCCGAAATGCGTGTTGGCGAACATCAAATGTCTTCAAAACATTTTTTATTTAACTTTTCAGACATGCAGATTTCCTCACGATGTTTTTGTTGTGTGAGCGAGTAGTAAATCAGCACTTAATAATCGGAATTATCAATATTTGCATTGATTTAAAATTACAATTTAAATTTCCATCTGCTCGCGTACAATGAATTTAGCAAGCGCTTAGCGTAGGTTTGTTTCTTTGTGCAGTAGGTACAAATAAATATTTTCATCTTTTCTTTCTATATCTTGACTCCTCTTTGAGGATGGAATATTGTCTGCGAGCCAAAACGGCCGTTTAAAATTAAGGAAACTGTTGCTAGACTTGAGTGGAGAAAAAAGCATTTACTCATGTAGAACAAAAACCTATAAGTTGTTTATGAGTACTAGTAGTCACCTAGGAGTCAAAATTCGACCAGAATTAATTGAATTTTTTTTTATATTTTTTGAAAGTTTCTACATTGATCCACAGAATAAATAATAGTACTACGTACAGAAGTTTCACTCTTTTAATGTTGACTGCTTGCCAACTTTTAATATCCTACATAATTATTATTAATTAGATAAATCGCGCTCGCAAGCTAAATAAAACTTTATCGCTGCGCGAGAGTGTCCGTATTGCTTTGCACGTTTTCCTCTTCCTACGTTACGGTGGACTTTCCGTTGTTATGGAGGGATGTCATTACAAAATACATTGCAAAATATTAATTAGGTTACTTAGGTGAAATACCTATTCTGACTATGATCGACAGACCATATTTTCGCACCTACGTAAGTTCTGCGATGCCTAACGCATGCAACTTGCAAGGCCATTCGTCGGGAATCTCGACGCTTGGCTCGGAAGGAAAAGGTAGATAGTATAAAGAACAAATAAACTTGAAATACGTTTCCTAACAGAAATGTAATCGTATTCTACTTAGTTAAAAATTTTGTTTGTAAAAAAAGTTTTGATTTCAGTGTTTTGTATTTTAGCTTAAAATATTTTAAGCTAAAATAACAGATTAAAATATTTTAATACAAAAGGCAAGTATATGTACATACGTAAGTAGATACTTGGATAGTGAAGTAAATTTCTACTAAATTTTGTAATAAACTTCGTAGATATTAAATAAATTATTACTTAATTCTTTTTTGCTGTGAGTAACAATAAAAATTAAATAAATTCACGTTTCATAACTTCCTACTAAAATCCTTCGGTAATAAAGAATGATATATCTGAAATATTTTGTTGGTCATTTAGCGTCTATCTACGCAATAATTATAGCAGGAACGACGTTTTGCCATATTAAAATTTATTAAATAATGGGTAATATACATAATATATAGTTCTTATATTACATTAAAACTTTTGAACTACTTTATCCTATAATTAAATATACTAAACACTAAACAAAATTATTTCAACAATATTTACAAAAAGTTATATACGTAAACAGCGTTAAAAAAACTTTAACATTCAATCGCCTCCAACGCGCTAGCCCTGACTGCGTTATTTCGCCCGGGCGCATCGCGATTTTAGGTAATTATTTCACATAGGTAGCAAGAGTTATAGAGGCCTGATTGAGCATTCAATTATAGCTGTATCAATTGTACTGTATTAAATGTAGTGATTTTTTGTTGGCAACATTTTTAAATTCTTTGGTGCCAATTTACCTCTGTGCTAAAACGTAGTGACATTATATAGTCTTTGCTTTTTACGACTGTTTGATACGTAGATGGAAATCTATAGTTGACATTGAAAGCTATCAACGTAAACAAACGACAGATTAATAAGTTTGTGGGAAATACAAAAGGAGGTTGATTGTTAAAAATAATAAAAGTGTGTGAACGGATGTTCAACTTGCTCTCTTGTTTACTCAATTAACACTTTTACTGTACGATTTTCAGACACAATCGTAAGATAAAAGGAATGAACTATAATATGTAGTACACGGAACAGCGAAAGGGTCAATTATATCAGGAATAAAACAGTGTACTACGCTATACATTCAGTTTAGATCTATTACAGTTCGACCATACCGTAGGGGACATGTAACGGGGACACCCATTAAAATGGATACCCATACAAAGATAACAAGGTTACAATATTAAACTTTTAAGTACGTAGGTAAAATGTCTAGACCAAACACATAATTCTAGTTTTTATTTCACATCGATTGGTGCACTATTACCGAAGTTATTAGCGTGGAAAGTTTACGTACATTTTTAAAATCTCGCCCGTGCCCGCGAGTAGCGCGTGACGTCATCGATTCCATGCGGCCGCGCCGCCGTACCGTTCCAGCGCGCCGATCATACGTTTGTAGTCTTTGAGTTTAATATATAAATCAATCTTTGTAGTAATATTTCGCGGGTGAGTTGTTTGCCCTCGTGCGCTCAGGAGTTTTTAAGTATTTAATGAACCTTTCAATAGTCCGTGACATGATGGTGGCGGAATATTTTCTAAGAAACTAAGATTTTGTCGAGGCTGAAATACGAATAAGATAATATTTTATAACCTAGGTACCCATTATTACGTTAATACTTTTGGGTTTCATTTGCTAATGATAAGGATAAGTATAACAAAAATACGTAAACATTCCTTACCTACCTACTTACTATCTGCCTCTAACTAGTTTTGTTTTCTTATTCTTCATAAGTGTACCCTGACTTTTTTGTGGTTTTTATGGTTTAAAAAAATTCCTGTTTTATATAAAGAAATTTACTACAAATATACCTTCGGTGTATAAAAATATGATTTTATCTAAAAATTAGATGTTTTCAATATTAATAGAAAAAGGGTCGCATTATTATTATGATTAAAAGCGTAGTTATATATTCTTCGGGCAAGGGATCAATGTCAATATTATCATCTAGAGTAGTAACAGGATCGACAACATACCTATGCTCAATTTCTTGTGAAGTAGTGGCAATCGCATGTGCAACTGTTTCTGACCTAGATTTGGCATTTAGTTTTGATAGTAAAAATCTTTGAGGTTTTTCTGTATACCGATTTTGACAAGCAAACTTGTGAGGCAAAACATCTCTTTTAAGTTTGAGGGGACCACCAACTAGTTTGTACTTCACGTAGTTTTCCATATCGTTTTCGACCTAGAACAAAATACAAACTTATTTAAAATCTATAAAAAATAAGGAATCTCGTAATTTGTATTCCATCAATATTTAAAATATGTACCAACTATGTAATACATAAAAATAGGACAACACGAAAAAAAATTTAAGTGCTCCACTTCATAATCAAACTTCTTCCATTATTTGCGGCCCGCAAAGTATGCAGGTTGAACAGCTCTGCGATGTGTTTAGTTTTTGCTTGAAATATTGTAAAAATATAAAAACGTTTATTAACATATTCTATATTTTAACCTATACATGCATTATAAACATTTTAAAATTTGCTGCAAATATAGGTAGGTATCTAAACTTACGAACTCACGACAGGTCATTGACTTATCTACATTACATAGGTAAGTACTTTACCCAAGTTTGGATGTTTATTTACACTGAAGTAGTTTTAGTTAAATATGTAGGTAGGTATTAGGTATAGATTCTTCTTGAAATTATAATGATCATTAAGCGTGGAAAGCTTCAATGAATCGTTAGTTACTTAAACACTGCGACTCGAGTAGGTACCAATATGCCTAATAGAAAGCATTTACTACCAATAACCAAGAGCTATCATGTGAAGATTATTATTATTTGAATACTTACATCGAAATGATCCTCACAACCATATGCTACCGTGTTGGGTCCTAAAGGATGTGCTCTTCTCATAGCATTTGTCCATTTATTTCTGAGGGTAGGGTTTCTAGGCACATTAAAAAACAACTCTTCAGGTGTTTCTGTGGCCGTACTCGTATTTTTACATTGAGACACAGCACAATATTTAATAGATGGTGTCATGTTTTTATAATGTTTCTTGTTAAAAATATATAGCAAGTAAATCTGCGCGCGACGGGCACATTCGAGTAAATGTTTTGATTTTCAAAGTGCGCGTCGGGTCGCTCGCACGAAGATGGAAGTCGTGACGTCATTAACGATTTCGCTCTCGGCCCGCGGCTTAGACCGAAAATGTTAACTTTGCGCCTTTATATCTCGGTCAGTTTTGAAGATAGAAAAAAATTAAAAACACGGTTATTCTCGTAATTTTTTGTAAATTTTTTTGGCATATAAAACAAAAAATGTTTATCTTCTTCATTACACAGTAGTGTAACGTGAGGTACGTAATTGCATGATAACACCAAAGTATGCAAACCTACAGCAACACTAACCATCTCAATGAAACACTCGATCTCTCGAAATTTATTCATTTTCAAATTTTCATTTTCTTATTATCAAGTACATGTACATGATAACAAACTATCTGAAAACTAAAACTTAGGTAATTAAACATTTGATATCGTATGTATAAGAAAAAAGTTAACGCCGGTGTTTTGTGGTAGTATATACTGTGTGAATTTTGCGTCCGGGTTGGATAGTTTTGTATAACTGCGTCCATTTGTAGATTGCGCGTTTAGTATAGAGATTACAATAATCTATCAGAGCACCTCTCTTTCCTACACTACCTTAAAAAGAGAGACGGAAGCTCAATATCTCTATTAAGATTAACGATACCGACTCTCCCACGCTCCTCGGCCATAACAGGCGCTCCGGCTTGTTACGGGCCACATGATCTTCCACGGTGCCGAGACTTCTAAATTTGGAAACATAAGTTCACTCACGAAAGTGTTCATGACTCGATGGTTCTTGTTGGACCCGACCCGACCCACGTCTCAAGTCACCGTTTACGGTGCTACCACTTTGTCTTAAGGACTGGTATGACGCGATAATTAATTAAGGCTTGCGCTGATTTTAATAAAGAACAAAATACATTCAACCAGTCGTAAGATTTTCGAGAGTGATGACGTAGACATTAATGTACTTTGTTATTTTTTACTTAAAAGACAAACAACAAGACGAACACTAATTATAGGCTGCCACGGCATGCAAATGTGGAATAAGCAAATAAAACTTAAATAGGTTAGTTAATACTAAGCATATGAAACCTTAAACATTTTAATCCTTTTTTATGTTAAAAAAATTAAACAATAGGTATAGATTGAATCAAACATACACCATTGACTCGAGAAACTGACCGAGCTTGCGTCTAAATTTCATCGACTTGTCAGAAAAGATGTCGATGTTGTGAGACTTAGATATTAAGTTGTACTGTATCTGTAAGCGATTCATTCGTGGTGGCCTAAGCTAGTTTTGGTACCTTTTGGTGAGAATGGACCGTACTGTACGCAACGCGCCAACTTGTATCGGGTATTAAAATTAACAGATCTCAATAACGCTGGGCAGTCAATTATTATTCAATTTCACTTAAAAATGCTTTAAAATTTCCCACTGCTGAACATAGACCATCCTTATATAACAATTATTGTTATATAAGGATGTGATAAACGAGCACACAGTCCACCTAAAGGTAAGTGGATGCTTTAGCCCATAGACATCTACATCTATCCTCGATTACGAATCAAAATGCAAATATGTTGTCACCCTGAGGACTAAGATGGAATGCCTAGTATCCAGTAAAAAAGGGTCTCGGAAAATGTTTTTCTAATTATTTTAACACAGTGCTTGTCTACTATCCCATCATGATGGTGAAGCGCACTAACTTGGCTCAACAAAAGCCTATTCACTCTTCTCTTGAACACACCCACAGATGGCCCACAGATTTTCCATCAGGTGTACGGTGTGCCCGTTTCAAAATTATATATTAGTGTCAAAATATGATTCTAGACTTTAATACATTGTACGCGGCGATTGTAGTATTGCACTATTTGGTTTGCTCGATCGGGGTCGGGGACCACGCTCTCACAGAATACCAGCGTAAAATAGCAGCTTAATGCTGCTGTGTTTCTCATGGTGAGCGAAGGAAACTGTACACCCTTTTTACTGGAAAAGAGGCATTCTATAATAATTCTCAGGAGTAATAACGCATCTTGATTTTGAATCTTAATTGAGGGTGGATGTACATATCTATAGGCCGCAGGTACCACTTAACATCAGGTGGACTGTGTGCTCGTTTATCACATATACTCTTTAAAAAAATTGTCTCTGAATACCGCCCCCAAGGCTAAGAACAGTAGGTACGATGATACAAAAATACGTGAGAGCAAACCCATTCGCTCCCCGTTGTCAGGGCCCGCTGGGGAACAATGGGATGTCGGTCGCGGTATGGAGGCCGCAGCTTGTATGGACTGGTCACGTAACACTACGTGATGTAATATTAATAGCTCGGTCCCTTATAATATACAATAACTGTTGAGCTGCCAACTTAAACACCAATTTTCATCGTAATTGGTCTTTGTTTGCATCTTGGTAACCACGCATTGTTATAATAGGATACATAAAGTTATTTGTAGAGATAATTATATGACAACCTCTTTGGTCTTATAGTTGTAACCACGATTGCTGGTTGTTAGATCCCGGGGCGGAACAAAATGCGTTAATGGGTTTTGCTATGAAGAAATTCTCAGTAGATGCCCGAAGTCACTAAGTGGTGTTTATCCCCGTGACTTAAAAACACGTAAAGCCATCGGTCCCGCACCTTATCTCTCTCCGGTCATGTTTGATTGCCGTCCCATCGGACTATGGCAATAGAGAGTGCACCTGTGCTTGCACACACACTCGTGCACTATAATCCTGTACTACGCAGATGGTTAGTCTTCGTTGAAGTCGGCTGCCGTGACCACAATTTGGTTTGGACGATACTATATTGGCTGCTTTTAACTGATTTTTTTGATTTTAACTAAAAATTGAACAGATCATAACTGACTTTGTAGTGTTGCAACTGCAAAAAGGAAGATAACTTTAAGTATTCTGGAGGGAAACAGGAACAGGAAATGAACAGCATCTTCCAATCGTGGCAACTGTGGCAAATATCCTTTTTGACAATCTATGGGGAAAGCCTGAATCGGAAGTGGACTTTTATAGTATGTAATGAATGGATGGAAAGTATTCCTTAAAAAAAACTCAATTTTATCGTGTTTTTCATAATTTGAAAACAACAATTGTAATTTTCATTGTAATACCATTAGTTTTCATCACTTTGCTAAATTGTTCAAATACCAAAATAGATAAACCACCCAACTTATCGATCGATAACTGTAAGAAATACTATGAACAGGTATAATAATCATTGAGCTGATAAAATTTTAGTTTATTTTAAATATGTGATAAGTGATAACAGTCGATATTT
The DNA here is from genome assembly GCA_036936625.1 of Parnassius smintheus behrii. Lineage (NCBI taxonomy): Eukaryota > Metazoa > Arthropoda > Insecta > Lepidoptera > Papilionidae > Parnassius > Parnassius smintheus. The sequence goes on from JAUPFT010000010.1 coordinate 4,970,315, forward strand.
TAAATTTTATACTTGGTGAACCCTACAAGGTCTAAGGTCTTCGACTGTGTTCACAATGAGAATCAGGAAGTTACAATACTATGGTGTCAAGAACACAGCGCTTAATCTTATTATTTCATATTTAAGTAATAGAACGGAGAAAGTTATTATCAACGTCGAAATTTCTACCGAGTCTCCTGTACCAATGGGTGTTCTTCAGGGCTCAATTCTTGGTCCAATCCTGTTTCTAGTCCATATTAATTACTTACCTTCCCTTGTAGGGAATAATCATGATATAGCATTAGTTATTGGCTGATAATACTTCCTTAATTTTTAAAATTAATCGGTAAACATATAAATAAAACGAAGTGAATAATTATATATCAAAATAAGTGCATTGGTTTAACGTTAATAATCTACATTTAAACGGCAATAAAACTAAATGTATAAAGTTTATAACACAGAATATTGAAAATCTGAATACTTATGTGTTTTTAAATGGGGAAGAACTGAGCCATATTGAATCCACCGTTTTTCTTGGCATCACTCGACGCATAGCTTCAGTGGGGCCCCCATATATTCAAACTAGCAGGCAGACTAAGTTCTTCAGCTTATGCTGTAAAAAATATTAAGGATCTCGCTAGTGTCACGACAGTTAAATTAGTTTATTACAGTTATTTTCATAGTATATTTTCTTATGGGATTTTGCTACGGGAAAATGCGGCTGATTTAGAAACCATTCTCAGAAGAGGGCCATAAGAGTTATTTACTACCTAAAATGTTGTTTCTCAGAAAAATAAGTATGTTAGGCCCTTCTGTAAATATATACAAAAAAATAATCTTTGTTTCCAAAAGCTTTGTAGACACCAGGAATAAACACAAGCTATTTCTCGACTCCACAGAGTCAGTTATTCATGCATAGGGCAGTGTAATTATCCGCTATTACAAAAAAGTCCCAGAAAAATGCAAAGTCTCTCTTTTATCAACTTTAAATTTTATTAAACCAAAACTGTATAAAAAGGGTTATTATCATATAAATGAAAACATGGTTGAAGATCATGATCCCCCGATAATGAGGTGATCGCTTCCAAACTTCTTCATCGTTTCTAAAATAAGTTTTGTAAGTAGTTTGTACAACTTTTGTTCTTGTTGTGTAATATACTTTTAAAAAAAACCCGCAAAGAAACCCATTCTTGCCGGTTCTTTTCAGGACAGAGGGTTTTTTTCCGAACCGGTGGTAAAAGTAAAAAATTACTTTAAATAAGAGGTACTTGTAATCAATATTGAATAAAAAATATTCTATTTTATTTTATTTTTTGCAAATAAAATGTAAGTATACAGAATAGCAAAACAGTGGCGGAAAGATACGCGGAACAAAAAATTCCAGCCATTGGTGTAGCATGGGTAGTAGCCGCGAGGAAAAAATGCCTCTGAGTTACCATGACTCCACTTGAATAACTAAACAGAGGCAATACATTGTGACTGAATTTCGAGCACCCATTTATTTTCGATCAGCCATATGTTATGTTAACCATTCTTTATTTTAAGAGTAGACTATACGGATGGTTTTCGACACAGAATATACGTATTGCCTTTTTTATTTTTTTTAACCTAAAATGACGAACGAACTTAAAACAGAATAAATAAAATATAAAAAGCTATAGACGCGTTGTTATCTCTGAGGATTATGGCATCGAGTATGGAATGGCGAGCCTTAACTAAACTGGTTAGTCCTTTTAGACCGAAATACAGCAGTGAACACACGGCAGGTCGGCAGCTGTCACTGTACCTCTCTGGAAGAGTCAGGCTGCAGCTCCACTGCAGCACGAATAGGACGGCTCTAACGGAGAAGGACCTCGGTCGCACAGTCTACCATCTTAAAATAGCAGCATAATGAAAGCCACTATAATATACAAAACCAGAAATAGCTCAGCTCAAACGGAGAAGAACCTTGCTTGGAGAGACCACCATCTTAAAATAGCAGCATAATGAATGCCACTATAATATACAAAACCAGAAATAGGTCAGCTCAAAAGAAGAAGAACCTTGCTTGCACTGATTACCACCTTAAAATAGCAACATAATTAAAACCACTATAACATAGAAAACTTTCAAAAGATCAGTTCAAAAGTGGAAGGAACTCACTCGCACAGACTGCCATCTTAAAATGTCAGCATTACGGGAATATTTTATATTTGGTAGGGCATCCCTTCTGTGCCAGTGAATCGTTGTAGCTCATGGGTTAATCGTTCGCTGTATCTACGTAATCGCTGTATCGCTACGCTGTAGAACGCGAGCAACCTGGGTTCGATTAATGCCGGTACCAATGAAATTATTAATATCAATTTTAAGTGCTGTATTACTACGTACTCTTAAAAAAAAACTACCAACGCAGCAACTCTTTTAGAAATAAAAGGAAGCCTGCGCCCAGCATTGAGACGTAAATAAGCTGTAACTTATCGTTTGCTTTTAGGCCTCCCCCTTCTGCATTGGAATCCACGTATTTATTTTCCTCATTCCTGAGTCCTCAGTGGCGATAACGAAACTGTAGTATTTCTTTGTTTAACTTTTAAGTGGAATTCAATGCATAAGGTTTTTGCCTTGAAATCCACATATTCTTCTGCACATATTTCAGTTTTGAGTCTTCCAGTTTGAAAGGTAAAAGGGCCAAAATAAATCTAAAACATGAAATCATCTTAGACCTCAGAGGTGACAACGCATCTAAAACCTTCTTTGTTTTGCTGTTGTCAATGGTCTACAGTAACAGTTTACCATCAAGTAGACTGTCAGATTGTTAGTCACTTTCATATTTATAAAAATATTCAGTGAACTGGACTCCAAATGAGTTTAAAATAAGTTGTGTCATACCGACGTAGTCGTCCTACTGCCGTACAACTTCGTGCTATTCCCTTCCGTGTGTAAAGCAGTTTGTTCCGACCTAAATCTATATTCTGTTGTTATAAAGATGTGGGCAATTCTGTCAAGGTCAAGGGCATGGACTGTATTGTTTCGCTCATGACAATTGTTATTATTTTTGTACTATTTTTATATCCTTTTCAGTTTAGGTTGATAAAATAGGTATTAACTTTTTATCACGCTATTAAGTGTTTAAATATAATTTCGTTGTGTTCTGTAATTTTTGGCCTTGTAATAACAAACCATGAAATATAGACCGACTCCGATGTATGATGACCAATGACAAACCTTTCTTCTACTCTTCTAATTATATTTAAAAAAATATTTCAATTGTTTACTTTATAAATTCCGTATCGCGAATAATCGACAAGTTCCGAAAAGATAATTGCGATATATTGCGCACGCTGCCTATAATATTAAAAAAGTTTTTATATAAGAGGAAGCAAACGAACAAACGGAATATTTACTACTTGGTAGAGCCACCCTGCAGCGATTTTATGGTTGCACCACGAACGGGTCGGGTCGACTGAGAAAGGACAACGCTCTCACAGAATACCAGCGTAAAATAGCAGCTTAACGCTGCTGTGTTGCATATGGTGAGTGTGGAGAACGAGAAACTCTTTTAACTGGAAACAAGGCATTCCATCTAACTCCTCATGGGTGAAAACGCATCTGTATTTGCAAATGTATCGTTTCTAGTAAAAAGGGTCTCCGGATCTCTACACTCACCATACGAAACACTGCAGTATAGAGCTGCTAGTTACGCTGTGATAGCGTGGTCCTTCCCCGGTCGAGCCGACCCATTCGTACTACAACCATAATATAGCTGCAGCATAGCTTTACCACGTGGGAAATTATACGGTTCTTCTGACTATAAGTATCTATGCACTTTAACTCTGTGGCGACAGAAAATTGGCATGTTCGTTGCTGATGTTTAAGGAATGAATAGGCTGCATTTTGGCAGGAACTTGATTCTTATTGCTACCCGTATAACATTGTTTGAATTGTTTTACATGAAAATTTACTTGAAATTGGCGTATTTTTTTGTATTGTCTGCGTATATGAACTTATGGAAATGGCGTAACAAATGCTCTGGTCGTGATATAAACCTCAAATTATTTTTTCTATTTAGACGCTTTGAGTACCTCAATCGTCATCGTATGTTTTTTTACTAGCTTTCGTCAAAATCTTCCAATAACGTCGCAATGTGACGTATCAACATATTATGGAGTATTTACGTATTTATATATTGGATAATGTAATAAATTGACTGTGTTTGGTCTGGTGGTCGTAAGCGGAATGCTGGTCATGCGGCCCAGGGTTCAAATCCCTGGTGGGGCCAAAGTGAGTTTAGTTTTATTTATATGTAAATTTCTGTCAAGAAATTGTCTGTAGCAATTCGGTGTTTCACCCCCGTGCTTCGAAAAACACGTAAAGGCGTTGGTACTTCGCCTAATCTCTCTCCAGACGTGTCGAATGGCCGTCCCATCGGAGTTTGAGATTGAGGAAATAGAGTGCACGTGTGATTGTGCACACACTCAGGGACTATAATTTTGTCCTGCATTTATGACTAGTTTTTGTTGAGACTGGCCGCCGTGACCGAAATTCGGTCTGGAGGACATTCATTAAAAAAAACTTTCGAAATATTTATTATTTTCACTGAAGGATTGGTCAATGCCACAAATAATGAAAAAAAAGGTGTAGATTCTTCTCGTAAAGGTCATCATTAGTCATATAACTTCGGTAATCACAGATATCACTGTGATTATGCGAGGTAGAAACCTCAAGAGACTCTTAACGTCAACAGGAACAATTTTCGTGTTTAATAGTCCAAGAAATAAAAAACCCACGAGGTGTAAAAGGAGTGTTATAAGACAATTGGTGGTAATACCGATTTGTTCAACGCGATTTAAATTGGGGCGGCCTTGTCCGGTGCGGCTGATGTCACTCCGCCGGTTGCATTAGTTTAGTTAACGGCTTCATATTTGTATTCTGGATATTTTTTTTAAATAAGGGCGACAAATGACCATACCTGATGACGAGTGTATATTGTAGTTATATCCACATCTATCCTCGATTAAGAATCAAAATGCGTGGTCTGTCACCTCTAAGGACTAAGATGGAATTTCGCATCTTCACAGTGAAAAGGGTCTCCGGTCCTCTCTACTCGTACTCTCTGTACGAAACATAACGGCATTAAGCTGCTGGTGTTGTCAGAGCATGGTCATTCCGGACGAGCCGACGCATACGTGCTACAAGATTTTGGAAACGCAACGAAACTCTAGGATAGTTTTTTAAGCTAACGCACCTTGAATAGCGTTTTGCAAGTTGATTTATTCCCTTTGAAAAAAAAAACAGCTTGATCCTGGGGACTTGGAAAGGTCTCTGCAGCACACATTACCTCATCGTCTTCTTCAAATTTTATTCGATGCAAGTGCTTTTTCAGGTGAGTGAAAAAGTGAAAATCACTCGGAGCCAGGTCCGGAGAATACCACTACATCAACTGAAACCCAGCAGTTTAGATGACAGTGCCTGCAACATCAGATCGATGGACAAGGGCATTATCATGATGAAAATGTACTTACTCGAGCACGCAATTTACTTCGACGTTTATTCCTTAGTTCTTCGCGTAGTTTTTTGATTGATGATGGGTAGTAATCTCTGCTTATTATCTCTTATATACTTTTAGTCCATCCTTACTATCCGAGTACAGAACCAGAGCTCGAAACCTATCCAACTGCAGAGAGGTGTAAGACAGGGTGACGTTATATCCCCGAAACTCTTCACCGCTGCATTGGAAGACGTTTTCAAGCTACTGGACTGGAAAGGATACGGTATTGACATCAATGGCGAGTACATCACTCACCTTCGATTTGCCGACGATATAGTCCTTATGGCAGAATCGCTGGAGGACTTAAGCACTATGCTCAATGACCTCAATAGTGCCTCCCAACGGATAGGTCTTAAGATGAACATGGACAAAACAAAGATCATGTTCAATGTCCATGTCACACCTATGCCGGTAGTTGTTGGGAGCACTATGCTCGAAGTTGTTGACGAGTACGTTTACCTGGGACAAATAGTCCGACTAGGTAAGTCCAACTTCGACCGAGAGGTCAATCGACGGATTCAACTCGGCTGGGCAGCGTTCGGGAAATTACGACATATCTTTTCGTCAGGTATACCTCAATCTCTAAAAACTAGATTGTACAACCAGTGCGTGTTGCCAGTGATGACTTATGGATCTGAGACGTGGTCCTTCACTGCTGGCCGTATGAGGACGCTTAAGGTCGCTCAGCGAGCTATGGAGAGGGCTATGCTCGGAGTTTCTCTGCGTGATAGACTCAGAAATGAGGATATCCGCAGTAAAACCAGAGTGACCGACATAGCCCAACGGATTAGTAAGCTGAAGTGGCAATGGGCCGGCCATATAGCTCGAAGAACCGATAACCGATGGGGAAGAAAGGTTCTCGAGTGGCAGCCTCGTACCGGTAGGCGTAGTGTAGGGCGACCCCCCACTAGATGGAGTGACGACCTGGTAAGACATGCAGGAAGTCGATGGATGCAGGTGGCTCAGGACCGTGCTTTGTGGCATTACTTGGGGGAGGCCTATGTTCAGCAGTGGACTTGTGAAAGGCTGTAATGATGATGATGATGATGATCCTTACTATACCTTCAGCATCCCAGAAGACAGATGATATTATTTTTCTAGCGGACGCAGACATCTTGAATCTTTTTTCTGGCGTGGAAGATGGCTTTTCTACACCTTACTTTGATTTTTCGCCTCCGGTTCATATTGGTGTGTACCCATGTTTCATCTACAGTTACAAAATGAGCGTAAGAAGAATCTGGATCTTCTTCAATTATTGCTTAATTAGCTTGGAAATGTCAACACTTGCTTTCTTTTGGGCATCTGTTAGAATTCGAAGACACCAGTGCGCAGCTACCTTTTTGAATTTTAAAGGTATTAGTTATACATTAAAAAATTAGGTAGGTACAGTTTTTTATTTAGTTTTTTTCTGGCCTTGGTTATTAACGAATTTAAGATTTGAACAATAATAGAACGCGTTTATATAACTCGTTAATAAGTGTCCTTTTTCGTAAACTTCTTGATCAACCTAGTACAACCGTATTACAGCTGCAGCTTGGCTCTACCACGAATAAAAAAGTACACAGAATATGTTATAAATAGGATATACTTAAGATGCTTGTAGATTAAACCGTTAACCTCTCCATCACCTTCCAAATAATTCCATAAATTACGCTGACGTCGTCTGGCGCTGGACAAGTTGACAAATAATGTTTTTATGTTTGTCTAGACTTCGCTCCTGGAGGGGTCGCACCCTCTTGTGCGTGATGTCATCGAAATATTTCTCCATATTAATTTTTATCTGATAATTTATGATAGTTACATATTTGGCCAATGGGTATCATGTTTGTAATATACACATATTTGAATGTATCATTTCTGGCTTGTTGTTCGAATAACAACTGCGTGACTTAGTTATTTAAAAAGTACGCAACCAACTTGGGTTCAATCTCCGCCTGCACCATTGAAATTGTAAAAAAGTAATAAGATAAGACCCGCAGAAAAAAACAAAATGATGTGTACTACACAGTTTGAAGAGCACCTCCCGCCTGCCCTCAATTGCATGCACTATCCCCGTCACCACTAATCACCACCCAACACCACTACACTAGGAAAAATACACCACCGTCGATAATATGACACGTGTTTCGACTCTAAACGACCCCTTAGATGGCACTCTTTGATGAAGAAGCCTCTGCGGTGGCCGACTGCTAAGTAATTTTAAGCGGTAATCCACCATGTGCTCCCCGTTAAAAGAAAACATCGTAAGGAAACCTGCATGTCTAAGAAATTAAAAAAAAATATTTCAAAGATATCTGAAGTTTAAAGACATATTGGGGCAGTGCCGTAGACACTCCGTGGCCCTAAAACCCTCTCAGAAATGGGAGGAGCCCTGTGGATGGCGGGTGGGACGTTTACATGCCGTTTTTTAAGTGAATAGAAGTGTTCTGCACAGGGAGCGGCCAACGCTCCGGGTGATAGTTCGGAGCTATTCTATATCTACTGTTTTGATTCGGAACTTTGATAGCGCGATTTAGGCTTCGATGTGTTTCGCTTGTGGCGCGACGACAGCGCTGCCATACTTCTTAAGAATCGTTGTTATTTGAAATTCGATGAAGCGACACTAAAAAGAGACTAATGTTAGAAAAGACTGGTATTATAATAATAATAAGATAAGATAAGAATTAAATTGAGAAAGATAGGCTAGACCTTTCTCGTATACGTTATCGGGCTATATCGGGCTGATGTCATTCATGAACAAAAATTCTGCTTGTATTTACGAAATCTGAGGTTTAAAAATGAAAATTTATGTTTATTAGTCGTAATTAATTATAACTAGGTGCGTAGTACCCAAATATATCTCATCTCGGGAAGAAATCCCACATTGTAATACATTTAACCCGTAGGAACAATTGAAATGTTTAGCTGTCTAAATGCTGTTTTAGAGTAGTTAAAAACAATATATACTTACTTAAATGGACAGAAAAAATTATCAAATATAAATAATAATTAATAACAATAATAATCAATCATCAAATGTAAAGCAATTGAATTTAAAATAGTTACAAATACGTGAAATTCTGTTAATCTGAACCTTACTTTTGTAGATATTGACATTATCGATATATCTTATTGAAATGCACTTAACAGGCTAAAGTACGTCATGCTTGAAGCCTTATTTAACTTAGAATTTTATTTTATCTTAAGGTAGTAGTTGAGGATAGGAGGAGGATAGGGTGCAAACGAGCACACAGTCCACCTGATGGTAACTAGTTGCTGTGGTCCATAGACATTTACATCTATCCTCGGTTACGAATCAAAATGCAGATGCGTGCGTTGTCATCTCTGAGGACTTAGATGAAAAGCCTCGTTTATAGTAAAAAGGGTATCTGGTTCTTTACACTCATCATACGAAACACAACGGCATTGAACTGCTATTTTACTCTGGTGTTTTGTAATATCGTGATCTTTCCCCGGTTAAGCCGGCCCATTCGTGTTGCACTCGTAACATAGTTAGCTATGCTGCTAGTTCACAACATTTAACAATAAATTAATTAACAAAACATATTATTTATATATTTTTTAAGAGCAGCGTTTGTTTCAGTGAATTCATATTAACAATTTTTGAAGATCATGTATGAACTAAGTGACGGTACACCATTTCTGTATGGGTAGTGATCTGAGTAGGTATCACCCTCTTACATAGTACCGGTAATACAGGCAGTGGGCATTCCATGCCAGTCTGTAGAGGCAACAACGACCTTCTCTGTTTGAAGTTATCTGCAAGTTTCCAATGGCTGCAGTAGTCACTTACCAATGTCAGATGGACTGTAAGTTCATTGGATTCTTCAATTTTATAAAAAAAAAAAACTTTATCTTATAAATACTATATAGTCGACATTTTTATAATATGTGTTTTCGGAATGTCGAGAATATTCTGAAATACACGTTTTATTAGACACCCTGACACGAAATTACAATATTTACCCAATTAGTCAGTCAGTAGCCAGTCAGCCAAGAAACGCAGCCAGTGTTCTTGGCACGATACACGGGGAGTATGATTTTAAGATATTTTAAGTTTTGAGTTTTAGTTTTATTTTATTGTAGTTTTTTAATTACATAAACACTCATGCCTGTTACCTAGAGGGGTAGGCAGAGACTACAGACTTCCATTTGGCACGATCCTGACACACCTCTCTTGCCTCCTTCACATTCATATACCTACGCATACATGCTCGTCGGTTAAGGGTACTCCTAATTTGGCCCTTTTTCAATAAATCGCCAATTCGGTCGATAAATTTTCGCCTAGGACGTCCCTTTCCGACTCTGCCATTCACTTCTGCAACATAAATTTTCTTTGTCACTCTTTCCTCATTCATTCTTTATTGTATGTATTTCAACGTTCCATTATATGTCCGCAATAAGCCGCCATGGTACTTTTTATATGATTTCATGCATTTTATAAGTGGTAGATCCATGCTGCAGCTACTTTATGGTTGTTGCACGAATGGTTCGGCTCGAACCGGGGAAGGACCACGCTCTCACAGAATACCAGCGTAAGAAAGCAGCTTAATGCTGCTGAGTTTTGTATGGTGAGTGTTAAGATCCAGAGACCCACTTTTACTGGAAACGAGGCATTCCATCTCAGTCCTCAAGGGTGACAGCGCATCTGCATTTTGCTTTTTAATCGAGGTTAAATGTAGATGTCTATAGGCCGCAGCACCCACTTACCATTAGGTGGACTGTGTGCTCGTTTAACACCCTTATTCTATAAAACAATGCAGCTTAAAACCCGCGAACAATGGGCTCAATGCTTTTAAGATATCTAATTTGTCAATATACGACGAGTAGTTTAAAAGATCTGAGGGATCAGATGAACATACGTACACAGCCTTCTAAAATTGTAAACATCCTTTTGGATTTACCGTAGATGACCGTAGTAACAATATTCACTTAAATCGTCAGCGCCAAGTCAAAAGATGCGAACATACTGCAATTGGTATCATAGGTAATACATATAATTGTTGAAATGGAAGCAGGAAATGCATGGTGCAGCCTTAGACTTATTATACTACTGCGTATGGACCGGGTCATTGTACAAACAAAATGTCACCAACTCTTCAAAGTCTTCAACTCGTATGCGTGCCGTGCGTCCGTTCAGTGTTTCCACTTTTAGATATTTTGCACAATTTTATGGTAAATCTACCAATATAGGTAGGAATTTCAGGTAACGCTGTTTTCTGTCCCCACCTAATGTAATTTTTTTAATAATTTATCGATATTGATCGGGTCAAAAGAGCTAGAAAAGTGTAAAATGTAAAAGTTTTTCATTCTGTATATCGGAATATTTTACGTCGTTACATATTCATTATTCTTATGAGACTAAGTGTTATTATAATTTAAAAATAAGAATTCATTTAATTTTTTTGTTTTAAAGTTGTTATAAAAAAATATCGTGAAATAATATTAAAAACTTGCAATGATGTTGTTCTTTAAAATATTCAAAATTAGTTGTAAATAAGGTTATTTAGATTTTTTTACGACAAGTTAGGGAATATTTTACAGGTTCTGGGATAAAACCAAAATCATATGTGGAAAAATTTGTCCCGTCGTAGTTCATGAATATTTAAGAGATGGCGCTGATTTTTTTTTTTTGATTTTTTACGTGGTAAAGCCATGCTGCAGTTACATTAGTAGTGTAGTTGTAGCACGAATGGGTCGGCTCGACCGAGGAAGGACCACGCTCCTAACACTTCTAACGCGTGTAACACATCTTTTTTTTACTATTCTCAGCTAGCGCTTAACTACAATCCCACCTGATGGCAAGTGGTGATGTAGCCAGAGATGGTGAAGCGATCTAACTTAACAAAAGCCTATTCACTATTGCCTTGAAGGCACCCACGTTTTAATTCGGTTAAAAGACAGATGCTAGCAACTTATTCCACTCCTTTTCTGTACGCACGACGAACGATGTAGCAAACCGTCTGGTTCGAATGAGCGAAAGCTGACAACGACAGAAATTCCTGCGCACACTCTCCCAAATGCGTACTGTATAACACTGAAAGGTTGGTTACTTTGCGGCTGTGTTAGAGCCTGGTGAAATTATATATATATATATATATATTATATATATATATATATATATATATATATATATATTATATATATATATATATATTATATATATATATATATATATATATATATAATATAGAGAGAATAGATAATATAGAGAGAAGATATAAAAGATTTAAACACATTCATATCATCTATTGAGTCCATAGCTGCTTAGTGTTATTTACTTTTTATATTTAGTTACCTTTCTGCTGTCGTTTTTTGTTAATACGAGTAAGTAATTTTTCTGTATGTATTTGTGTCACAGAACACCGCGTAAGCGGCTCAACCGATTTTAATGAAATTTTTGTGTATGGATGGTTTAGATTCACAATTGGACTTGGTAGGTGGCGCTGTTATCAAGATCTAAAAACTCTCATGCGAAGCCGGGCTGATCGCTAGTTAACAATACTAACAAATTTCTCTTGCTCAAGCAGAAAGAAAAACGAACGAGTTTCGGGAGCTAAGAACGCCCAACTCCATTGCGTCAATAGCAAGAGCCCGCGCCAGCCGACCACTCCCCAGCTTCTTCGGGTAAATATCTTCAGCCATAACCATTACATCCATACGCTCAGTATGCTTATCTAATTTCAAGCTTGTGTTTGTGATTTTTAGATTTATTCTTCGTGTACCTTTAAGATGGTAGCCAACACCTGTGGTACAACACATTTTATCTAGTTTAGGTATCGACTGTATTGTACAATGGCTGTTTATTTCTGCACGGCCTTTGCTATATAGCGATGTCTTCATATAACCTTTAAGTGCAACTTTGTGAGTAGGTGTTTTGAATAAATTAACTATGTTATTACTATTATATAAAAAATTTTGTCAATCCACAACCGTTTGTTTTGTCAAATATGTGCGTATCCTGGTGTAGTAGGACCATTAATGGCTCAATAACCGCACTCGGCAAGTATATAGACTGTATTTTACGAATGGTGTAAACGAGATAGATATACCGCGATCTATCGGAAACCATATTATTTTCCTAACATATCCCATAGTCGCCTCGCGCCTCTTACGATACCCCAGAACGATATAATATGGTATACATACATTTTATTTATACATATTTATTGCACACAACAACACCAAAAAATTAAATTAAATATTGGCAATGTTGTAGCAATATTCCCTTTAAGCGCTCCTGGTAAGCTGAAATGCTTTTCTTAAAAGGGATGAAATTATATTACGCTGCCACAGAGTTACACCGTTACTATTTCTAGTGAAGTCCACTGCTGAACATGGACATTGTCATAGGAGGAATATTTGCCATAGTTTTTACGCTTGGCACGCGGGTTGGAAACCGCAGTTTTTTATTTTTAGTCGTTATCAGAGAGATGCTGCCGCCCATCTTCCGATTTTTTAGTCGTTATCAGAGAGATGCTGCCGCCCATCTTCCGATTTTTTAGTCGTTATCAGAGAGATGCTGCCGCCCATCTTCCGATTTTTTAGTCGTTATCAGAGAGATGCTGCCGCCCATCTTCCGATTTTTTAGTCGTTATCAGAGAGATGCTGCCGCCCATCTTCCGATTTTTTAGTCGTTATCAGAGAGATGCTGCCGCCCATCTTCCGATTTTTTAGTCGTTATCAGAGAGATGCTGCCGCCCATCTTCCGATTTTTTAGTCGTTATCAGAGAGATGCTGCCGCCCATCTTCCGATTTTTTAGTCGTTATCAGAGAGATGCTGCCGCCCATCTTCCGATTTTTTAGTCGTTATCAGAGAGATGCTGCCGCCCATCTTCCGATTTTTTAGTCGTTATCAGAGAGATGCTGCCGCCCATCTTCCGATTTTTTAGTCGTTATCAGAGAGATGCTGCCGCCCATCTTCCGATTTTTTAGTCGTTATCAGAGAGATGCTGCCGCCCATCTTCCGATTTTTTAGTCGTTATCAGAGAGATGCTGCCGCCCATCTTCCGATTTTTTAGTCGTTATCAGAGAGATGCTGCCGCCCATCTTCCGATTTTTTAGTCGTTATCAGAGAGATGCTGCCGCCCATCTTCCGATTTTTTAGTCGTTATCAGAGAGATGCTGCCGCCCATCTTCCGATTTTTTAGTCGTTATCAGAGAGATGCTGCCGCCCATCTTCCGATTTTTTAGTCGTTATCAGAGAGATGCTGCCGCCCATCTTCCGATTTTTTAGTCGTTATCAGAGAGATGCTGCCGCCCATCTTCCGATTTTTTAGTCGTTATCAGAGAGATGCTGCCGCCCATCTTCCGATTTTTTAGTCGTTATCAGAGAGATGCTGCCGCCCATCTTCCGATTTTTTAGTCGTTATCAGAGAGATGCTGCCGCCCATCTTCCGATTTTTTAGTCGTTATCAGAGAGATGCTGCCGCCCATCTTCCGATTTTTTAGTCGTTATCAGAGAGATGCTGCCGCCCATCTTCCGATTTGTTTCCCTCTGTCGCCTCTCACGACACTCCCGATGTGATACGGGGCAGTGGATATTCTTACACCGCCACCACACTCCGGTAATCTACTCAATACTTTTTCCTTTCAATTTCATTCTTTTTTGCAGATCTTAGAAGAAACAATACAAAAGAAATTGCCGAGGCCGGCAAACCCTAAACCGTTATCGAGTAAAGACTTGGAAAAGTTCCGCATGACCTTCAATATAACGGAGAAGACGTTGGAGAATCTGTTCCAGTACCGCACGAAGTTCGTTCAGCATATGCTGTCAAGTGCCATGTACGCTAACAGTGCTGTGGAGAAACCATGGGAGATGGTTAACAGGTAAATTCTAAGCGGAATAATGGAATAGAAGAATCTGATGAGACGAGCAAGAAAGAAAGTGATGCAGGTTGGTCAGGGTCGGCTTTATTGCAGACTTTTGGGAGTCCAATTTTCAGCAGTGGATGAAAAATGTCGCACTTTAATGATAACTTTGAAATGATGATAATTAAAGTATATTTTATAATTGTCAGCGTACATTTTATACGTAATAGAGCCACGCTGCAGCTATTTTATGTAAGTAGATCGAATGTGTTGACTCGAGCGGAAAAGACTATGGTTTAACGAAATATCAGCGTGAAATAGCAGCTTAATATTGCTGTGTTTCGTATGGTGAGTGTAGAGAACAGTAGTCCCTTATTTCTACTGGAACCTCTCATACCTTGTTCTACTGGAAACTAGGTATTCCATCTTAGTCTTATATGATTAGAATTTGAAGGCCATCATGTCCCTTTTTATCATCATGACCACTATCTACCTAGACATTTTCTACCTAGGAGTATGTCTGGACACTTACCTTTTTGTGCCGCCAAATAGTAGTGCTTGCTCTGTTGTGTTCCAATATGAAGAGTATAGAAAACCAGTGTAATAAAGGTTGAGGCTTTCCATCTTAGCCCTCAGACGTGCAACCTACCTGCAGTCTTATTTGTTTTAAGTTAGTTACAGGTATCAATGAACTGCAGTAGCCACTTACTATCAGGTGGTTTGTCACTTCAGTTTAAAAAAATCATTACTAGTGTTTAAAACCACATATACGGATTTTATCGCGTTTAATTAACTTATTTTCAATAACCGACGTTACGGGTGCTTTATTTTCGAATATTAATTTTAGGTCCGATCTACGCAGAATGAGCTTACAGTATCTTGAAGTCTTACAGTGATATATTTGGGTTTGGATTTAATTTTGTTATTTATAGGATCCTAAGCAGATGGCAGCACCCATCCATCTTCTCAATTGTGAATTAGGATGTTTTTTTTTTAAATTTCAATAGTCTCGCGTATCATTCTTGGTAGGAACCGGCACCGATTCGATTAAAGGATTAGTATACCACATCAAGAATTCAAGATACTGTAAGCTCGTTCTGCGTAAATCAGACCAAAAATAATATTCGATAACTGAAGGTAGCCGAGCTAACTATGACATTGGGACGTCAAACATCTCAGTCCCCTCTGTGACCATGGGTGCTGTAAAGCACCCGAAACATCGGGAATTAAAAATAAGTTAATTAAACGCGATAAAATACGTATAAGTGTTTATATTCAATATGTAGTGTTTGCGTAGATTTAAGATATCATTATTACTATTGTTATCATAGCTGGGCACAGATTCTTAAACATGAAACCCAAACTTTCAGTGTATCGGAACAAATCATTGACGAACTCCTGCTATCATGCGCGAAAGAGATGGAGCTACAGCAAGTTGTTCAACAGCTTTACAAGTGTGAAACGCAATGAATCTAATATTAAATATTGTTTAAAAAATTCGCCTATATTTTATTTATATAAATTATTGTGTACTTTTTCTTAATAAAAATTTGCTTTTTATTAACGATATTTTTAATGTGCGTTCTTCTTTCCCTTCCTCCGTTTTCTTCTGCTCTAAATATTTATTAGCCTTTATCAACCCACTACTAGATATAGATCTCTTTAAATTGAAAAAATTTACATACAACCTTAAAATATTTTTTCATACCAACCTTAATAAATAAGTAAAATAGCCGTTCGTTCATCATTAACTACACTAAGTAATATTGTTATTAAATCAATTTAATAATTTGAAGTATATATATATATATATATATATATATATATATATATATATATATATATATATATATATATATATATATATATATATATATACTTAATTGATTTTATTGAGCTACAATATTTGTATGAGCAGTAAAAGTCCGAGATAAAACTGGATCATAAGGTATGTACCCATCGGTTGCCCATCGGTTGTCTAGGATTACACCATTGATGTCAACCGTGAAACCACCGTCTATGGGACATCTTTGCCTGTATTAAGGGTAACCATCATCACCTGTGCATGTTTCAGTGCAGAAGTACATTCAATTGGAAATTTAATTTTTTATTTAATTTGCTTTTATTTAGATAATTTAATTTTTATATAAAACTATTTTTACATGTTAATTTCACAAATTAATATTAATAGTATTTTCTTTGACAATTTTTTTACATAAGCTTAATTTTATAACCAATTTAGATATAATTAATTTTATATAAATTCATAATCATTTTTAGTACTTATTTATTATTGTAAGTACGTAGGTCACACAATAAATTTTGAGATGCTCGAAATTTAAAAATGGAACGGACCCGTGTTATATGTTTCTAAAATGCAAAATTATTTAAAAATAGAACTCCATTAGCCAATTGCTCAATATTTGAAAAAAATACAAAGTTCTATTAATTTTCCTGCAACGCTTCCCGCACTTTTCATTTAAAACGTTGGATTTAAGTTTGGTTTAACGGAACAATTAAGTTTACATCGGTTACAATTAGTATTAAGAGACTTAAGCTCCATCAGGCGCAACAATTTTTAGATGGTTTGCTGGATTCAAAAGGGGTAAAATTAACCTTAAAGATGACCGAAGAACCGAGGTCCCGCAAACAGCAGTAACGGCAGAAAATGTATGGGCTACTGAAATGTTGGTGCGAGAAGACCCACGAATCACATATACGGATATCGAAAATATTGTAGGCTTCAGTTCGGGAGCATTCATACCATCTTACATCTACATCTTGGAGTGAGGAAGCTTTGTTATCGATGGATCTCTCGTTTGCTCTCCGAAAGCGAAAAACAGACTCGTGTGGGTTGGTGCCGTGTTTCAGAAATTGTATATAAAAGGCAATCATCGGCTGCAAAGACCTCGCAACCATACAAAATGTCTGTGCCGATTTTAAGCGCCACCATTTGCCGTCCTGGGAACTAAAATTGACATAATATGCCAAAGTCTGTTGTTTTATTTAAATATTATCTCTGTATTTTGAACCTTTAAACTAAAAAACGAAAGTATTTTATGCGGTTTGATTGTGTATAATTTTAGTAGATTGAGTATATTAAGAATTATTTTTAAATATAATGCGAGTGTACATGTAAAACTCGTTACCAAAAGGAAAGTGGTATAACATTCCACAGCAATTCACCGCTAACATTAAACAAATTAAAACTTTTTGATAATATGGGTACTTAGATCGGACCATAAAAATAGCTGAAGGTACTCCGAGTTAACACTCGGAACGTCAGTCATCTCAGTCCCCAGTGACCATGGGTGCTGGAAAGCACCCGAAATATCGGGAACTAAAAATCAAATAAATTAAACGCGATAAAATCCGTAAAACTAGTTTTAATCAATGTGTAGTGTTCGCGTAAATATAAGAAACCATATTTTGATCTTCCAATGAAGTATGCTCTTCTGGGGATTTGGCCTGATTTATTTTATTATTGGGTTGATATGTGATGTTTGTCTGTTCTTGTTTCTTTTTTAATAATACATACCAACCTTATATAATCAATATTTCTTAGACCGAAAGTATTATTACGTTAATATTCATCAAAAATCAAATTTCTAATGTAGTCTAGAGTCTCTGATTCTCTTTCATGAGCTGGGTGCACCATGGGCCACTTCCATTGCGGAGTTTTTGCCTTAATCACTACATTCAGAATACAAACGGACAATCGCAGTTCTAGACTTATCGCACCTTTGATGCTGTTCCCCGTCACCGGTATGGCTATTTTACATCTGAAGTAAACGAAATGTTTATACCGCCATTGATTGAGAGCCATTAGTTATTGTTAATAAGATTCCACAGTCACGTCTTATAATACCCACGGGATGAAATGGGGTGATGAGTTCGTTACCGTCGCCACCGAAAACAGTAATGCTTACAAAAGCCTCTGTCATATTAGATGAAATTTTCCGTATTCGACACGCTTGGCAGTTGGCGTTTGCAGTACCAGGTGTGTTATATCTTCGATGCCACTTCCTATCGTCAGCTCAAGTATTTCACATCTGGCATATGAAAAATCGGTATTCCGCGATTTAGACAAACAGAAATTTTGAAAATTGTGGATTTTTAAAACAAAGGTAAAGGAACATTATTTGGGTTCATCTGACACATAAATATATAAATAATCTATAGCATTTAATCTATTATATCTATTGTATATGTATGTATATATGTGTGTGTGTATGTATGTATATGTATATATGTATGTGTATGTGTGTATGTATATATATGTATATATAATTCTTTATTCTTTATTGTACACACAATAAGTTGGTAACAATTATTAAATATTTAAATAAATGTACAAAGGCGAGCTTAACCCTAATAAGAGTTCTCTTCCAGCAAACCTATTGGGAGAGAGAAATAGTTTTATATATAAAGCAAGTAATTAAGTTTGAGCTATGAGTATATGTGTGTGTGATGTGTGTGTGTGTGGGGGGGGGGGAGTATGTGAAATTTATCAATTTTAGGTCTCATCTTAGCCCACTGCAGTACACACATCTCCCACTAACTTTCCGGTTGGCTGGTAGAAAATGCCATAAGACATTAAGTCCGCCGTTTGTACCTTTAGTACAATAAAGTGTAAATAAATAAATAAATAAAAATTGTTACAGATAATCCGTTATCCGTAATTGAAGTGTCCTAATATTAGCTCTTGGTATTTTTTTATTATATTACTATTATTACTTTTTTACTATTTATTACTATTATTATTTTTTATATACTTCAAACGAAGAGTGATGAAGATTCCCAACAATTTCAGTTATTAATTAATTAGTTGAACTTTGATTAAAATAAAACCTCGCATTTCCCTAAATTGGTTTATAATAGATTTGTTAGAAACGAAATTAAATCTTACGCCTAAAATTCGTTTCGATAAATACATAACTGTATATTATAAATTCACAAATCAACTCAGACACACCATCATATTGTCATAAATAAGGCACTTAACTTTACACGACTAGGGCCAAACGTTTGATCAAGGCAGACAAGCCTGCTAAACGAAACCTGCATCACTATTTTAATGTTCATATCAACACAAGTTTATACTTCATCGCCCTTATTTAAACTTAATCGAAATGAATTTAATACTTCATTGAATTTTGCTTTTTGGCGCTTTAGTGTATCTGTTTTTTCCACCTTTGGAATTTTCGATATACTTTCTAAACTAGAAGTATCCGTTTGGTATGACTCCTCAGGTGTAGGAGGATTGGATTGCATGCCACGAGGTTTTAAGAGCCGAAGCCCGCCTGTGGCAAAAATATTCTCTAATTTTGATTTCAAATCTTCTCGACTTAAGCTGTTATCTCCATCTTCTTCTGCATCCGGTTCTGCATTGTTGTTTTCTTCTGTACTTATGTGTCGCAGATTTTTCGCCGTTTCCATTGACGATATCTCCTTTTTCAAGTCTAAAAACATTTGCGACCTTTCCTTGTTTAAGGGGTACTCTGTACTATCTGACAGATTTCCCGCCGAATGCGACCTTTTCCGCTGTTCGTCGTCGTCATTTGTCGATGAGATTTTCGTTTGGAATATGTTATTCAATTTCGACATAAAATTCATTTGCTTGTCGCTACCAAACACCATAGGTCCATCATCATATGAACTGTTAGATTGAACACTCTTTCTTGGCTGTCTGTCTGAATCAGCTTCGATTATAACTGATTTCGACGGCCTTGAAGGTACTGTATAAGATTTCTTAAAAGATGGACTTGTAAAAAAGTTTTCATCAAAGGGTGGCGGTATTGGTATTATTGGTGTTTGATTTCTATTGTCTTCTACAAATTCATTATAAGTAGTTTTATCTAAAGTATCTGAATATCCAGATTCGTCCGTATGAGAATTCGTCTCGCTGTCATTAAATGTCATCTCTTCTTGGTCTTCTCCTTGATTTGTTTCATTTTCATCCTCTTTATCTGTTTTTTCTTCTTCTTCTGAGACCTTGGCCAAATCTTCTCTATGTACTTGCGCTATAACATCATATTTAGATAATGCCTGATTACCTAAAGATGCGTCCGATCCAGCGTCAGACAATTCACTTAACGATTTTCTGTCTAAAACAGTTGGCGTGGCTTCGTCCTTTTCCTCCTCTGTTTGTTCTTTTAGACTAATAATTTCTCCATAAGAGTCTTCTTCCGCTTGTAGCACTTGGTCCAGTAAATCTATAATTTTCGCTTCCTTCTCTTCATTATCTTCTACAATTGCTTGTTGTACAATTACCTCTTCCGTAATTAATTGTATGTAATTTATGACTTCTCTCTGCTGTATTAACGTTGTATTAACAACATTACTTTCATTGTTAGATCTTATACTTTGATCTCCTCCATTGCTACTACTGATTTTAATAGTACCCGGAGGGGTCGGTGTCTCAACAATAATCTGCACGGGTAGTTTTCCGTTATTGTTGACTTGTGGAGATGATTTTATATTTTCGTCCAAGTTTTCACAACTGTATGTATTATAGCAGCATGTGCATATAAAATATACTGGAATACCTAAAAAATAAAACTAATATAGTCATTTTATTTTGTGAAAATATAATTTTTAAAATTACTATTCACTTTTAGCTTACCAATTAAAATCCAGATTACAACACGAATCCAAGTTTGTACATTAATGAGTATCATGAGATGAATGTTGACATAAATGCTCAGGCATGGTATGATTGGAACCAGTGGAGTCTGAAACATATCAAATATTACGGAGAAAACATGCAAAGGGTTATGTATGAAACATATCAAGCGGTATATGGCTGGAAAATTTGTACATAGTATTCTACGTCATATTGACATTCACATTCCTGTACGTCTATGAAGTAGGTTCAGGGCCATGTGCTTTGACAATCTATGGGAAAACCTATGTTCAGCAGTGGTATTATCGTTAGATTGCTGCTACAATAAGTTCCGTTATATATATTTTTTTGAAATATTTCAACAGTTTTCGATTATCCAAGACTAAGGATGACTTTTATAAAGTGCATCCATTTGGATCCTCTTTATAAGTAACAGCAAATTGATGCTGTGGAATTGAATGCTCCGCCAGACAGAAGATAAAATATTTAAGGTCTCTCATAAGATATAACGAAATTTCTGTCACCTGTTTTTATATTAATAAAGTATAGGTAAGTCGGGTGTATTGTTCGGCTATTTCCAGAAATGGACTTGAATGTGCTGGTGGTTTATTGTTGTTGAAATAGAAGTACCATTTTTAAAATTTTATACTAAACACAATTTTAGGTAATAATAATAAATATATAAATATAAGATCGCTTTTACCTATAAAGGTGACCTTATAGATAAAAGCGATCTGTTCCAGGTAACCTATGTATGGAGAGAAACTTAAAATACCTAAAGACGGAATAAATAATATATACAATTAAGGTGATGCAGTGTCAAAACATTTAAACCCAAAATTAATATATGTATACTTTACAATTATTGTCTCGAGCTAGGATTCTCTAGACATACACGTTGATCAGGTGCTGGTAATGAACGCTTGTGTCTAGAAAAAACGGGTAAGGTTTACAATTCGGTCGCCTGAATTAGGGGGTGGGGGGTGGTGTGGGGGGAGGGGGAGGAGTTGTAGAGTCACCTCCTACTTCCACTTTCTGCCGGACGTGCTTATTTTTTTTTTATAAATTTTTAAAAATCTCATTTTGAGGTTATGTTTTGTAATTGTTATGACAATTTTAACCTGATTTATGGGGAGAGAGAGAGAGAAATAACCACGAAGGGGATGACTAACCTAACCTGTCCGAGTCGGGGTGCCCCACGTCCTAGGCTCACTTCGCTCGCTATTGCACCCAAAATAACACCAAAACATTAACTTTTATAACTACTTTAATTTATAAACATAATTTATGGCTGCCACCATTTGTAAGAAAGCATCTTTGCGATATTTAGCAGTATTCCGCCGCCACAAATATTCCACTATTCACCAAAATTATGAAACTCTGAAGCAACGGCATGACGAAAAACTGTCAACAAAATAGCCGGCTTAGCGATTAATTTTACACATTTTAAATCGATTCAAATCGAAATTGGATGAATCGATTCACAAAAAATCGAAATCGTAAAGATCGATTTCACAAAAATCGATCTTTTTTTGATTTGCGTTATCAAAAGATACAATAAAGTACAGATAACATTGAATGATTGAATTAAAAACTGTTATTCTTTACGAGTTAGGGTATATTCAATTTATTGTAAATAATTTTACAAATCTTAATAAAACAGAAAAAGTTTCGATCTCGATGCTCTAGGGTGAAATATCGATTCACTGATTCAGTACTATATATCGATATGACATTGACAGATGAAACGTCAAAAACGTAATTAATTAGTCATTTACCAATATTTTTAAAAAATAATTAAAAATACGTCGACGCTGCTCCGAATTGTAAACCCAACCCGAAAAAACATCTACTACTTAATCATTCTGTATATTTTGTGTATATATAGCACAATATGCACGAGCATGAAAAAAAATTATTATATGTACAAAAATACCTTGAAAGTCAACTCTTCCTCAGCCTGAGGCTGCAGCATCATAACTATGAGCAGTACGAACCCGCAGGCGTGTAGGCTCACCATTGCTATTACAGACTCTTCTACGAAATTAGCCACTAAAGCAATGGTCACACAAACGCACACTGAAACAATTTTTTTTAATAATAATATAGCTCATTTCGGACAACGAAATCCATTGTGTGAGACGTGGAATACTTAACTTGTTTAGTATTAGTATTTTATTAGTACTAGTAAAAGTAATCATCATCATTACAGACATTCAAAGTTTACTGCTGAACAAAGGCCTCCTCAAAGATTGCCTAGGCGGTTGAAGACTTGCCACAGTTGCCACGCCTGGCAGACGGGTTGACAACCGCGATTATTTTGACGGTGCAGCCAATTTCCTGTTCTGTTTCGCTTCGTCACTTCTTATGGCACAACGTGACGTAGTATACGTTAGGTAGGAGAATGTAAGACTATTATTTTTATTTAACTATTTAAGTAGATGCTGACCAAATAAGCCTCCTTATTTGATCATCCTTCAAGCCGACTTTGATATACAGTGTACACAATACATATATATAGAACATAGAGTTCCGGCACATAGGGCTACGGGTTCAAATCTCACACCTACCGGTAGGGACAGAAAAACGTCTGCCTGTACAGCTAGTATTATAAGCAATAGTACTAAGTACTTGTAATACTATCTATTTTCAGTTCAAATTAATAATTTTACACTTGAAGAGTTATGTAAGAAATTTCCAATATGGAGTTTATCGTCCCAATTAGCGAGTATTGACCAAATAAATGATAATACGGATATGTAAAAAGCGAGAGAGTGGTCCCAAATGGTAGTCCGCAATCTCTGCCTATCCCACTGGGTGGCAGGCGTGACAGCTTATGATTATGATATAATCATGATAGACTTTTGTATTATCTTGAAGCTGACCAGTGTAAAGGCTTATTTACGTGATGCCATTTTCTTGTACATACAAGAGCAATTATTGAATGCGATTAAATAAACGCAACAATTTCCATTCAGGAATTGGAAGCAACTGTTTACACGTGGATGATTGAATGCAACAAAATGTTCAAGAATTGTTAGCAACTTTTTGCATGTGGATATTGAATGTGATAAAATAAGCTCAACGATTGCCATTCAAAAATTGTAGGCAACTGTTTACACGTGCATGATTGAATAAGATTAAGTAACTGCAACAATTGTCATCCAAGAAATGTAAGCAACTGTTAACACGTGGAGGATTGAATGAGATTAAATGAACGCAACAATTGCCTTTCAAGAATGTTAAACTACTGTTTACACGTCGATGATTGAATGCGATTAAATAACCGCAACAATTGCTATCCAAGAAATGTAAGCAGATGTTAACACGTAAAGGATTGCATGCGATTAAATAAGCGCAACAATTGCCATTCAAGAAATTTAAGCTACTGTTACACGTGGATGATTGAATGCGATTATTGAATGCAAATGTTGGTTATGCCATTTTTAGACGTGTTGTTTCAAGTATTACACGTATTTGTATGGTAAAATTTTTGATTCCAGTAGGTATTGAACGTTTTAGAAGACAGTGCTTATTAAAAAAATGTGTCAAAAAGTGTTAAAATCTGCTTCTGCTAGTTTAATGAAGTTCATTGAAATTACCAAAGTCATGATTGCTTATGGGATACTGAAAATTTAAATTACAAGAATCGTAATGCACATAATGTTGCACTATAGTATGTGCCAAATCGATTGAAAAAAACGGACAATGACCTCAGATATGGCCGAGTGTCAAAAGCCGTAATTTACAAAATCTCAGTTTAGATGTGATAACAATATTTAAATATTGATATTATTCACACTTCTTCTTATATGTATTGTTTTTGTTTCTTAAATAA
This sequence comes from Parnassius smintheus behrii, assembly GCA_036936625.1. Classification (NCBI taxonomy): domain Eukaryota; kingdom Metazoa; phylum Arthropoda; class Insecta; order Lepidoptera; family Papilionidae; genus Parnassius; species Parnassius smintheus. The sequence goes on from JAUPFT010000010.1 coordinate 4,995,095, forward strand.
TATTGTCTGTGGTTCCTATAAACATCGTAAAATTTTACGGTACATCGCGAAAAATGTCATATTTTATATTTCAACTTGTGGTGGAGTAACGCAGCAAATCATTTAATAACAGTTTCATATTAAAAAAAATATTTGAAGCAATATAATCACCATATTGAGCTTTTGAAAATTCATCCCTTTAATATAAACAAAACGCGCGTTACGTCAGTTCGTTCTAAAAAAAACGTGACAATGGCAGCCAGAGCTGCGTCACCTTTTTTGGGCCGGTCCGCGTGTACCGAATAAAAATAAAGTTCTTATATAATATTGAAAATAAAGTTTTATCTTTTGAATAAGTACGTACTTATTCGGTGTCGTTATCACTCGAATCTTTATATGTGTTATAAATTAATGCTTTTTGTTGTTAAATGAATAAAGTTCTTTATGACAAAAGATGATTTTTCTTCTACGGCGATCTTTTACATAACTTTTTAATAATAGTTAATAAATATATACTATATCAATCTTAAAAAATAATAAAAAAATCATTATAAATAAAGAAAGTACTACATATTAAATGTATGCCTATATATTGAAGGTTTGTAACCCCTAGTTTAACGACCGAAAGGTCATTGTCCGTTTTTCTCAATCGATTTGGCACATACTATAGCCGCATTCGCACAAGAATTTGGAGTTATTATTTATTTTTAATATATTATAACATTCATTAATTTCACGTTACGTTACGGTACAGTCATAAGTTTATAGAAACTTTACCGTGTACCGGTATCACCGACAATAACGAATATGAGGGTGTAGTAAGAAAAAAGAAATACACTTAGTATTTATTAGTTAATTGCTAGATCTTCTATTGCATAATGCACCGAGCATGGGTCCTATATATTGTACAGGGCGCTTGTTTTAGAGCGTTTTCGTAGTATTTATAGTAGATTTAAAGAAGAAACTCGCATCATGTAAATGGCCCTTAATACTTGAGTTTAGATTTCATTTCATTAACTAACTATAAATAACCGTGTGGCTGTGTAAAAATATCCACTAACCCATATCGTCCCGTGGCGGCCGCATCTACATAAGAACAGCTCAAAACTTATTAAACGTGGTGGCAACCATGGCAAAAATCCTACGAGCACTTAACCCTATAGAGACGTAATACAAGGTGACCCGAACCTGTCAACTCGTCAGTGACTAGTCACTGATATATTTCGGAACACTTTTGCTTCCCGCCAGTTGCGACCAAAAACTAGAACCGTAGAGACGGATTACATTTAAAATATAAATTAAAATCTATTTACGACATCATGTCTTGTTGTGCCGTTAAATGGTGCGGAAACAACAGTAAAACATGTAGTGTAACAACAAACAATATTACTTTTCATCGGTAAGTACATTTCTTTATTTTATCAAAATATTTTCGACATTTTTATTACGCCACGAGGGTCAAGTTAAACTGGATAGTTCCGTCACGCGTCACTCCCCGTCCTTTTTGCATTTACTGCAAACACGTATGTCTGTCTCTCCTTATCATAATTAGCTTCGTGACGATAATGACTAGTGCGGGGCGGTATATTTATTTTGTATTGTCGGTAATTATCCACGAAATGATTATTGTATTTAGATATCGTTTTTTCGGATTTATTACATATAGACAGATACATAATTTATTAATATTGTAGATATATATAATTTAATATTAAAGTATTACTAAGAGTAGTAGATTATTATTTACTACTCTTAGTAATACTTTATAATATTAATTATAATTATTCTTTTTGTGTATGAGCTTTGGATAAGTACGATAACAATGTTAATATATTTAAACTGTATGATTTTTTCCCTATAGGTTTCCAAAAGATGGCAATATGAAAAACAAATAGATAAACGTTACAAAAGGAGAAAATTGGTTTCCATCAAAATATAGCGTCATGTGCTCAAAACATTTTACTGAAGATTGTTTTTTGATGACAAACAAGAAGCGGCGACTAATGAGAAGTGCAAAAGAAGTTTTAAAATCAATAATAGCACTTAATAAAATAAATATAATAAATAAACGTGATAATCTTTTTTATTCTCTTTTCAATCTCTCCGTACTACCTCGTAGTGCCTCGACCTTAAGCCAAACTATCTTGCGTATCTCCTACGGGGCCTTTTTTATAGGATAGGGTGACAAACGAGCACACAGTACACCTGGTAAGCGGTTGCTGTGGCCCATAGACATCATACATCTATCCTCGATTATGAATCTAAATGCAGATGCGTTGTCACTCGTGGGGAATGAAATGCCTCGTTTCCAGTAAAAAGGGTCGCCGGTTATCTACACTCACCATACGAAACACAGCATAAAGCTACTATTTTACGCTGGTATTCTGTGAGAGCGTGCGTCGAGCGTCCTTCCCCGGTCGAGCCGAC